>CM019741.1:3763583-4206868 GCA_009761775.1 Ficus carica
TGGTTAATCAGTGATTCATCGTACAATATTGTTAATTTAGTCGATCAGTGATTGACTACGGTCAATCACTGATTAACCATAAAAGAAATTACCAAATTTCATAGTCAATCACTGATTAACTAAATTTGAAAAAATGACAAACGATCATTTTTTTAAATTAAAAAAAAATCAGCCATCTTGTAGATTAGGTGACTGAAAAAGACCACACAACCTAATTTTCCTTTAAAATATTCCAAACCACATTTCCAAAACTTATTTTTTCTTTTCTTTTCTTTTCTTTTTTTTTTTTTCTTTCTTTTTTTCAACTCAAAACTACTTTTAACTATACAAATCTCCAAATCTTTATAGTAAATTCAAACTTTGAAAGCCCATAACTTTGGTTTTTCAAGATGAAAATGAGAGGATTTTTTTTTTCCTTTAAATGCATAGAATTTCAAGAGTAACAAATAAGATTTATATTAATATTTTTTACGAAACATATTTTAAGATTTACACTTTTTCAATTTCAAATATTTTTTTTTACCAAACACATATTTTAAAAAACTCAACTCATCTTTAATCAAAATATATCCAAAACTCTATCTCCAACTATCCCCAAAGGGCCTCTTACTAAAAATTGTTATTTCTTTCTTTCTCCAATTATTCCATGTTACGCCATATAACAAAAAAATTCAAACTTTCGTAGCTAAGGGTATTCTTTTCAAATCTAATTTTGATTGAAGAGGAGTAAGTACCTAGAGTTATTTATTTATTTTTCTTTTGATTTTTGTTGGCTACAGCCAAATTCACCCATTTCATTAGAGAAAAGGATTTTTTTTTTTTTTTTTTTAATTTCATAATCTATAGATAAAATCAGAACAGAAAAAAGAAATAATAGTATATTGATAGAAATTATAAGGGAAAAGATAGATAGTACATAACTCTGTAATGTAAATTTATTGAGAAGTATTACAAACAGTTATAAATAGCTAGCTTAGTGTATTTTAACGGCATATGATTCCACCATATGCCTCGTTTCACACTTTATTCCACAAAAAACAGTGACGAAGCAAGATTTTTTTTTTTAATAAAAATAATGATATTATATGTTTTCATTTTTAAGGGACAATATTGTAAAAACTTATTCAAAATTATAGGCTATATTTAAAATTTAAAAATAAAAATAAAAAATAAAACCAAAGGTTGAGGAGCTCCTAAGCCTTCATTCCCTCCGTCAATGCAGAGAAAAAGTATAGTACTAGATTGAGGTAAAGACATTATCATTTAAACCATTTTTTCGGAAGATTTTGATTCCACTCCATCTTGATTCCATGTAGTAACTCGAGCCATCCTGGGCGTAAACTCCATACTTGAAGTAAAAGGTTGATGGCCCTCGACCGCCAACGACAACCTTTTGTTGGTCGTTTATGAAGATTGTCACCCTAGAATTGCCAACGTCGTGGATCACATTCAGTTTGAACCATTTGTTGTAGATATTGGATACCACCACTTGGCTTCTGTACACTTTCAAATTCCCATCATAAACCCTTAGTTGCAGAGTTGTGGCTTGATTAGCTGCACCAAAAACTTGCATTATACAAACACCATTTGTGCCACTTGGTACGTAAAAGTTTCCTTCAAATTGCCAGACTCCCGAGGTGTAGTCATGTCCCTTTAGCATGTCACCAAAAAAAAATTTTAAATTAAATTAAATTAAATTAAAGTGGTTAGAAATTGTAAATGGTTATAGTACTATTATTTTCAATCAATCGAAAATAAATTACAACTATAAACATAATCCATTCTAGACTTTCAGATGATTGTAGTTGCTCGAGACATGACGGCACTTTCATATATTTTTTTATTCATTTATGATAATCATGATCATGAGCTCTTTTTTCTTTGGTTGGATTCCTTCCTTTACGGTTGTTGCTTTTATTTTTTTTCTTTTTACATCTGAGAGTTTTATGAAGCCCCTTTTTGGGTAGATCCTCAAGGATTTGTTACAATTTACTTTCTTTGTCTAGGGCAGAGTAAAGGATTAGTCTTTTCCTGGGTTTCAATTTAAATGGGAAATGCTAGAATTGTTTTGATACTAGCTTTGCCCTCTCCCTCAAATTAAAAAAAAAAAAAAAAAAAAAAAAATTTGTTACAAACAGTTAAAGCTACCGCTATTGATTTAGTACAAATTTTATTAAGTGCAACTGTTTATGGTGTCAGTTTATTTCGCAACATATAGATCGACTTTGGTGCCTAGGAAACTTCGTAACTTAAATTTCACATTTTGAAAATTTTATTAGTTTCAAGGGGTATTTCTTGAACTGATATTAGACACAGGGGGTGTTTTTTGCATTTATAAAATATAAGAGAGACAGAAGTGGTATTTTAGGCTAAATACACGAGCCACTTTGGGGTGCTATATAAACATACATATATATATATATATATATATATATATAAACATGACCTAGGGCAGGAGATCAGTGAGAAAAGGAGATTGCATACCGATATGCGGATTTCTGTACGGGGCTTGGTTGGACTGCCTTGTTGGAAGGGCTTGTCATTGCTGTACACCCGAAATGTTTCGACTCCGTTGTTATTACTGTAGCGATTCTGCACAGGTTGGTCGTATGGCTTTTGCAACTGGAAGTTGCTTGAAGACAGGCTCACTCTGCTGAATCCATCAGTTGGTGCACCCAATAATGCACCGAGACTACTGTATTGGCTATTATTCAAATAGCTCAGAGCTATTAGCAAAACAAAGCTTCTAATTTTGCTGTCATAGTTCAACATTTTCGAGTTATTCTTATCCATATTCGTCCATATTTGTGGTATTTATATACAAGTTCTGTCTGCGAAAGTAAATAATTTTAGGTGCGGTTTGGAGCATTCACCCAAATTGAAGTTTTTAATTAAGTTGTTTTTTGTTTTGCCTACAAAAATAAACCAATTCATTATTCACACACACACACATATATATATATATCCAAATCTCTTCTTTTCATTTTCAAAAAATTCACACTTTAAAAATCTATGGGTTCGTTTGATAAGTGAGTTTGAGTTGAGTTTTTGAAGTTGAAATAGTAAATTTTGTTGACTTTTCAGAAAAGACAAAAAAAATTTTAGGAAAAAAACAAAACTTGAGTTTAGAAAACCAAGTTTGAGCTTGGTTTCCAAACAAGCTCATATCTTTTTTTTCATTTTTCATAAATTACATAGAATTATGAGAATAATAAAACAATATTAATATTTTCCTTTGGAACACATTTAAGATTTTACACTTTCTATTATAGATCATTATTCATTTTTAACCACACACACATTCACTCATTTTTAATCAAAACATTTCTAAAACTCTAACTATAAGTATTTGTTCCAAACGCTCCGTAATATCATTCAAAAGTGCATTTAATTTGCTTTTCGTAGACAATAAGGCACCCCGAAGGAGTGAGCGATGGGACTTTTTTCCTAATACCAGACTTTTTTCTTTTCTTTTCTTTTCTTTTTTTATTTTTTTTTTATTTTTTTATTTTTGGATAAGGTGGCTTAAAGCATTAGACCCTTTTTTTTTTTTCCACTTGATAAAAAGAGAGGACATTTCCGATCTTCTAGTACATGCCAATCAATTATTACAAATGGATAATCTCAAAATCCTGTTTTAGAATTATTACAAATGGATTATCTCAAAATTCCTATATTAGAAGCTTAATAAGCATTATAAACTAAAAGAAAAGAGATAAAAGTTCATTTAATCTCTTCATTTACTTCGAACAAACAGATTATAAAAGGATCAAAAAAGGGAAAAAGGGTTTGTACAAAAGAAGGTTTGGTTTGCAAATATAAAAATTCAACTCATATTTCACAAAAGGGGAAAAAAATCTCTAGGAGAACAAAAAAGAAGTGATCAAATGGGAAGAGAAAATAAAAACAAAGAAAACTTTCTGTAGTGAAACTAGTGATGGTGAAGCCTATGCATATCATTTTGTGGGTTTTGATACACACGAGAATGCATATCATTTTGTGGGTTTTGATACACACGAGAATCATACTTCATAAGAGACCAAAAACAAGACTAACATCATTATTAAAATGCTCTAAAAACTGGCATTTTGGTCTTGGCATGGCAGTTTTTCCTCTCGATCGGCCGTTACAAATTGCTCTAAAATGCCTGAGGCTAAAGTCCTCACCCACAAGCGCTCCTCTAAGTGCGTGCTCTACACTCTCCGCTTTCAAAGTTGAGTGTAGGGCCGGCAATTTCGGGCACGACACGGTGACACGACACGAGAACGACACGTAATAAATGGGTTTAGACCGCACGTTTAATAATTGGGTCGAAATTGGGTCGACACGTTTAACACGAAAATAAACGGGCCGAAAACGGGTTAACACGATTAACACGTTTATGTTAGAATTTTCAAACTATTCTAAAGCTCTTTTATAACAAGTATAGGCCCATTTGTGTGTTTGATACAAGACCAGAAAATAATTATTGAAGAATTTTCACTACTGAGACAACATAAATTAAAAGTTATAGAGAGGTTCTTATAATTAACTGGTTAATAATATAAAATAGTAAAAAATAGTAAACGAATTATAGTTATAGTTAACTAGTTAATAATATAAAATAGTAAACCCAATTATGTATATATATTTGGATTAGAATATTAAGGTAATCTTATAGTTAACAAAGACATAAATTTATTAAGATGTAAAACAGTAAAACTTACTCATCATTTTGAAACTATATTTTTCAAATCTGTACTTCAATTTTCCAAATTGTGGAGTTGGAACCTATGATGCTATCATTCTCAAGTAAGAAAGCATTTCATTTTGCTTTAATATTTTGTTGTCTTTTGATGTTTCTCTTAATATTTTGGATCTTGATTATGTAACAACTTGAGACTTATTTGGGTGGTGATTCACTTATTTGTATATGGACACCAACTACAACTTAGACTTATGTTTTATTCTAAGAAATGTTTGTCTTAATCAATATGCATATTTGATAATTCTAGTTGTTAGTTTTATATTTTATATGAATATTATTAGTTTATTGTGTTAGTGAATTTAGAATTTTAAGTGATTTTTTATCCATAATTTTGTGTTAAATGGGTCAAAAAGCCGTTTCGTGTTAAATGGGCCGTAAACGGGTTTTTCGTGTTAAATGGGTCGTAAACGGGTTTTTCGTGTTAAATGGGTCATAAACGTGTTTGTTTTCGTGCCAACCCGTCGTGGCCCGTTTAATAATCGTGTTCGCATGTCGTGTCGTGCTACCCGTTTAATATTCGTGTCGTGTTCGTGTTTAGGTTCCTGGCCTGTTTATTAATCGTGTCGTGTTCGTGTTGAGGCTAATCGTGTCGTGCCGTAATCGGGCTGGCCCGAACACGGCCCGCGAACACGAATTGCCAGGCCTAGTTGAGTGGGGCCCCTCTCCTCCTGATTTTTATTTTTTATTTTATATATAACTCTCCCAAAAAAAAAAAAAGAGAAAAAAAAAAAAAAACACTCCTGAATTAATTTAAGGGGACTTCTACAATCGGGGATACCCACTTTCCCTAATTGATGGGGTAAGAAACTTAGTCCATAGGATCTGATCTTACGGTAAAGCCAAGTCAAGCTCATGGAGGAAGAAATAGGTTCAAGTGCGCATGATTATTTCGTCTTTCTTCTTTTAAAAATTGAAAATTCATCTTTGTACCATAAACTTCCAAAAAAATAAAATAAGAAAAACTTTCAGAAAAACCTTGTGAAAAAAAAATACAAATTAATACTACATACTAAAAGGAAGATTTACTGTTTTTTAAACAATAAATTGACGGTTTTGCCCCTCAACCTGCTGCTTTCTCCATAGAATCCACAGTGAAAGGCCGATTTTGCCCTCTGTCATTGTGCGGATGATTTTATCCTTCTGAATGTGCCTACCAGTTGTTTTGTGTACAGTGGGTGGAATTTTTTGCCCTCTAAACCCTAGCTTTTGCTTTCTCTTGCTGTCTCTGCCGCTCCTCCCTCATTTTTCACTCCCTCTCTTTACTGTTCACTCTCTCATTCTCTCTCTCTCTACCGTTCTCTCTTTCTCTTCTCATTTTTTGGATTTTTGGTCTCCAAACATTAACTTTTGGTCTTCTTTGCTATATTGGTCGGTCATCCCTCATTTTTCACTCTTCTATATACTGTTCATGCTCCTTCTTTTTTTTCCCCTTGTTTTTGTCTTCTCGGAACCCTAAGCTTTGATTTTGGGTATTTCTTTTCCTTATTACTGATTTAGGTTTTCTATTATTTTCTTTTCTTTTCTTTTTTTGTTGTTCAATTTTTATTTTGGAACTTTAGATTTTTATTTTTGTTGTGTTGTTGGAATTTTTTATTTTCCTCTTTTGTTATTTTTTGGCCTTTTTTTTTTTTTTGGTTTTGTTTTTTTTTTTTTTCTTTCATTTTTTGTTCCGTTTATGTATACAATCAAAAGTATTTTCCATTATGTTTTTTTCTTTCGTTTTTTTTAATATTTTTTTTTAGTATTATTTTTTTTTTTTTTTTTTGCCGGTCTCTCTCTCTTCTCATTTTTTTGGATTTATGCTCTCCAAACCCTAACTTTTGGTCTTCTTTGTTGTCTCCACCACTCATCCCTTTTTTTCATTGCCTCTCTCTACTGTTCATGTTCTCTTTTTTTTTTTTTTTTTTTTTTTTTCGTGTGTTTGTTTTCTCCAAACCCTAAGTTTTGATTTTGGGTTTTGCATGAAAACCGCCGTGGTAGGTCGTGGTAAAGGGACCTACCACGACGGTTTTTATAAAAATGGTCGTGGAATAGGCCTAATTATTCTCCGTTTGGCGTTATTTTTGTCCATTTCACAAACGTTAAAAAACCGTGGTGGAATCTAAATATCACGACCCTGGATACCATGATGGTTAGCAAACCGTCGTGGAATCTACAATTTGTAGTAGTGTCTTTGTTGGGACTAAAGCCCATGAAGGATTAGGTCGATTCAGTGGAAACCCAACCTAATTGACTGGAGATCCCAAGATCTAGGCTCAAAGGGACAACCTAGTTGTAAAGGCCGAGCTGGATCACTGTGGGGGTTATCCCCCAGTTCATTCCTATGATGAAAACAGTGATGCCCGTACGAGATAGGTTAAGCTATGCTTTTAATGATTCTTAAGCATCGGGAATCTGAGCTGAGTAACGTGAGTTACTTTTGATTAAGAAATCACCTATGTGAGAGAGAATTGGGCCCGCTTTAAGGAGAATTTTGTAGGGCTAAATTCTATAGAAACTCTCGTAGAACCCGGCAATATGTCCATGGCCAAAACTGACATAATATTGAGAACTGAATTATGTCACAAAGATTCATGTGTGAGGTATATCATTGTTTACACAAATAACAGAATAGTTCAAGGGTATCATGTTTACTAGTCGGTCAGTAAAGTAAATATACCATCACAAGGGAAGGTTCAAAGGGTAAGGTTCAAAGGGTAACACCTACCTATCCTTTACAGGTTTTAACCGTTGAACTCTATCACCAGGTCAAATCTTAATGTTTATCGATTTGTCTAAGTGTTCTCTATCAATTTCATTCATGTGGGGGATTATTGGAGAATGGCTTATTAAAAACCATTTTAAATGGTCATTTTGAGGCTTAAATTTGAGCGAGACGCACTTCATGTTAGTGTCGGTTGAATGTGGATTCACATTTTACTCCGAAAGGAGGTTGAAATCGAATATTTATATGCTCAAAATGATGGAGAGGTGAATGAGAAATTGACTCTCATAATTGCACCCACGAAGTTGGAAAATTAAGAAAAGAATTAGAAAATAAACTCGTCCCAAATGGGAAAGAGATGAAAGCTCCAATAGGTTTATAAGGGATTGCACATTTGCTTATTGGTAACCAATTAAGCATAAAGGCTCTCTCACGTGTGTAGGCGCAAGGGAGGGTGCAAATCCTCGATCAGAAAACCACGGTGAAACCAAAGAACTAGTCTACGAGCGCACATCCTGCGAGCACGAATGTTGCAGGAAATTTCCAATTCTGCTCGGGTTTGGTCTTGCCACAATCTTTTCATATTTCCAGCTTGGATTTAATGTTGGCGGCAGTTTTTAACATTTAAAACCGTTGTCACTGGCTGAAGTTACAAGTGTTTTGTAACAATCCTAAAATAATGCATCGATTTAGAAGAATTAATTCCGTTAAATGCTATAACAGCCAAACGTTTGATTGTATCGTGCATATTAAGAGCGATGCTTTTGTGCCTATAAAAGGCACTCCTCCTATAGTCCAAGAATACGAGAAAAACACAGAAAATTCTCTCTATCTTGCTTTTGTTCTAGATTGTTTAGGTGGTAGTCTGGCTGATAGAATTTAGACATAATTTTAGTTCGTTGGAGGCTGTAACATGATGCACTGTTACCGTTTGTAAACCGTTGTATCCTGGGAAACAGACATCGGTTGATCCTCGAACACCGATGGTGAGGAAGCGAATATGTTATAAGGAAACCGTGTGATACACGAGCCTCGGTGTTCATCGACAATTTCTAGTTTCGTTTTCTTGTTTATATAGATATTCTTGTTGCTAACGAATTTTGTGTTGGTTTAATTTTGATATTTATTCGTTGTCTTTTTTGTATTTTTTTGCTAACAGTACCTATCCCATTCATTAACATTTTGTTTTAGAATTCTCTAACAATGGCTTTTCCTAGCATAAATGGTCTTTCAACGAAAAATTACAGAAGAACTTAAAGCGTATAATTAGTTGAATCGTGCACTAAGACTTAAGTCCGCTTACTTAAAAACAAAAAAACAAAAACAAAAACAAAACAAAACAAAACAAAACAAAAACCACCACGAAAAAATTTTATAAAGTGAGGAGGAGGGAAATAACATATTTTTGAAACGAAATGGAAAATATAGTAGCACAATTTTTTAGAGAGTGAAAATAATAATATATTTTAGTTTTAGCTATAAAACTTTTACAAAATGCCCTCAATTCTCCCTTTTCTCTCCCGGCTTCACTCTCACCAGAGATCTCGTCGTCGCCGCCACTGTGCAACTCCGGCATCATTGCAGGCGGCTCAGATTGTGAAATCATTGCAGGCGGCTCAGATTGTGAACTAACAGAGCCTAACGACAGCGGAATCGCGTTTAAATCGCGATCACGATCCTACCATGAACTCGTCATGAGGAAATTGGGTCGACGAAGCCCTTGGATGGAGCTTTGCGACTGCAGGAATCACTACTCCTCGTCAGCCTGGCACGATGGCAGAAATCGCAGCTAAATGGCGGGTATCGCTACATTTCAAGAAATTAATGCAAACAGTATGTAACTCTATACCTCTAGTGATACATTTATCTTTAAATCGTACTTATTTTTCTTTATTAATCTGCTGTAACAAGTTTGATAAATTATTTTGCATCTATTAAGCAGAATGTTCTGCAAACAGAGGCCTTGATCGAGAGTTCGGGTTTATTTCTCTAGCCCTCATCTCACCGGTTGCACAGGATGCAGATGCCGACATTAGAAAGTAAGCTAACAATCTCTTACAGCTTTTGACTAACACACCAAAAGGAAAGTTGTATTTCATGCCACATAATAGCGGGCAATATTGGATCCTAACAGTTATTGATGAGTTAGTCATGTATTTTTATTCTCTTCGAAACAAACCACGTGAAGATTTTTGACGCCTAATTATGTTGTAAGTATATTTTTATGTTCCAAATTACGACATTACATTATTTTTGCTTAGTTGTTTTGAATTTTGTTAAATTGTTAGGACACTTAATGACTGAAAGATTGTAGTGGGACCAGGAGTAAGAAAGTAACGAAACTACGAAACATTTATGTGGGTACGTCGATGTCCTCAACAAGAGCGTAATATTGAATATGGTAACATGAGATAGATGCAACCATATTAAGTGTTAAAGGAATATTCCGCTACAATTTGAACTCTATATCATATAATAGAGTTAGGTTTATATCATATATAAAGTTAGGTATAGAATAACCATTAAATTATGACAACTACCGCTACACGCTTTTACTATGAAATCCCAAGGCAGGTAAATAAGGAATGAGAAGAATGCAGAGGAAAAAGAGGAAAAAGAAAGATTTTGATAGCCGTAGCGATATAAACAAGAGTACTTATCTGAGCCGCAGGAACGTGTACAAACGAAATACAAGAATTTCCACCTTGTTGAAGATCTAGTAGTCTTTGATACCAAAAAAGAAGGTTGTTAAAATGAAGCGGACATGTGAGAATTTTGTACTAATAAGTGGAACACGTAAGACATGGATCTATATTCAATACGCCAATCAAAGGATTTCCCCTTGCTTTGTTTTCATTCCGCTCTTGTGTAGCACTCCTTGCTTGCATTGGCTTCCGCCAACAGTGGACTATTAAGGATCGCATCCCGCGCATATTCCACATTATAGCCTGCAACTGATTCAGCTTCCGCTTCTGGGAGATCAAACGGAGCCCGATTAGTTTCTGCTAGACGAGAAATGAAGAACATAACCAATACAGGGAACAAGGGAATACCGGACCATATCTGCTTTTGCGCCATGACAATCTCACTCGAATTACGGGGACCTAAATCCTAATGTCATTACTTTTATACTTGTTCTTAAATTTGACGAGGTTGCTATAGTGGATCAAAGATGCCCAATTATTCCTAATAAATTTCTCTACAAGTCTATTGCTAAGGTCATTGCGGATAAGTTGGGAGGGCTTGTTTAGCACCATAGACTAACAAGGAATTTTTGAAAAAAATTCAATTCGAATAGAGAAACTTTTTGTATTGATGTTTGGAAGAAAGAAAATTGATTGCAACGTAACCTTCAAAACTGTGAAAATTTAAATTCAAATAATCTTTTTCAAAAAAAGTCCTTTTTAGACTATGGTACCGAACATACCCTTGATTTCATTCATTGGTCAGTAACATCAATGAACGCAAGCTTCTCGTTGAAAATTGTTTGGAAACATATATAGACATACAAATATATAGGAAATATCTTATATGGGATGTCTCATACCATGCAATAGTTGTAATTTTCAATATGAAAACTTGTAACAACTAATTGATTTACTTGTAACTTCTTATTTAAAATAATTTTATAAGTCACATTATACTATTTAAATCTTGGTATAAAGGACAAATATCACTGAAAATTCTTACATTTTACTTACATTTGGATCGGCTATTTGATATAATTTAACAAATCAAGTTACAAATAGCATGTAACGTTAAATCAGGTTACAAATAGCATGTGACGTATAGGAGTCCCTTCCTATATGTACACTTATATAGATATATATATATATATATATCCGGAGAGTAACATTACTGTCAAAGCTATTTGACTGGCGAACTCTTTCCCAAAAGAAAATACAAAAATTTTATCGATATGGGTGAGTTTAAGAGCAAAATGAAACTTGTTGCCATAATTCCTTTTTTCTGTCTGTCGCTTGAATAATATCTCGTCACCTTATGATATGATCTTTTAATTATCACAATGTTATTGAAACATGAAAAAGGAGCATGACAGAACTCGGTTTATACATATAGCATTCTTTGCTAGTTCAGGAATTGCAAAAGGAAAGTGCAATTGTAAATTTTTTTTTTTTTTTTTTAATTTTTTGATTGGTGGTTCCTCAAATACCATCATTAATGCACTAATTAAACCTAGTTACTTTGTTTTTTTGGCAAGAAACTTGATCATAAAAGAAAATCGGAATAAAATTCAGCTTCAAGGGCCGGTCATAATTGTTGCTTTTTCGTTCTCTTGTATCTAAATTATCTTAAAGCTTCCTTTCTTTTCCCCCCGTTACAAAAATATTCCTCATAAATTACAAATTACTCGATCCATCACAGTTTTAACTGAAGACTGACTGAATAGGAAATTTTATGATATACCTGAACGCAATCTTTGTCCAGAGAGGGAAAAGGGCATAAACAGGAATAGGACAGACTTCTTCCAGAGGGCAGAATTTAAGACTTCGGAACGGTCACGTTCAGGATTTTGACATCTTGGTACGGCTTGTCTGTCTTGTCTGTCTTCACTTTCTCAATGGCCTGTCAAAAATGCACAAGTTTTAGAACTTCTAATCCAAACAGATTGATAGAAAGACACGGAGATATCCACAAACAATAGCGCAAAGTTTTCTTTAATTTAATTTAAATTACATCTTGTCATTGTTCCCACTCTTCTCGACACAAACAATAGACACAAAGTTCAAGCTCAACCATACCTGTACAACATCCATTCCCTTTATAACTCTGCCAAAAACTGTGTGCTTGTTATCTAACCAAGGAGTAGCCACTGTGGTGACAAAGAACTGAGATCCATTCGTATTTGGGCCCGCATTAGCCATTGAAACAGTGAAAGGTCGGTCATGTCGTAAACTGCAGAGATGGTATTGACACATTATGGGCAATGGAAATAATACTCACAAAGGGTAAAGTAAATATTATTTGTGAAACAAAAATATGACAGCAAAAATACAATGTCGAAGCCAGGGCAGGCCCAATCTAGAAAAACTCAATACTTGCAAGACTACATTTGTTCTTGATTGGATAAATTAAATAACACGGAAAGAAAAGGGGGGGCAAAAAAAAAAAAAAGGTCTTAGTAGGGGCTCCTTCCCAAGTCGAGGCAAGCAGAATCTGGAAAGGAAGGTACTACTTTGACATGCAATACCACAGAAAGATAGAGATCAATTTTTTAAAAATAAACAAATTAATCAATAAATCATTACCTCTTATGAAATTCATCTTCAAATTCCCTACCCCAAATAGATTGACCACCAGTACCATCTCCTAAAGGATCTCCTGTTTGTATCATGAAGCCTTTGATGACCCGGTGGAAAATGAGATTGTCATAATAGCCATTCCGGCAATGGGTTGTAAAATTCTCCACTGTTTTCGGACACTCCTCTGGGTATAATTTCATGTGTACGTCACCCATTGTGGTATGCAAAATCTGGACCAACACAAGATGAACTTTTCAAGTAAAAAGAGGACAAAAGACCAAAGGCTAAGGAATGACCATCTAGAAGGAAATATGCAGCTTGGGTGAAAAAAAGTTTGTGAAGCCAATTAAATCAATAAAGTCAAACATATGAGAGAATCCGTGCTCTATCTTCAAAAAGAAAATGTCAGTATAAAATCCAAAGAAAAAAAAATGCGTAACTTTCCCCCCACTTTGGTCTTAAGCTCACTAGCTAAGATTTTTTGTCCAAAAAAACTAAGAAACAATTAAATTGGTCTTCGCATCATAAACTTCATTATTTGGCGGCCTGTTATAAGGAACATTCTAACTTGCAAGTAGCACTAAAAAAATTTGAGCACAAGTCGCAAATACTTCGCAAAAATCACCAAATTTATTTCACCAAAATGGAAAGAACTTTCAGCAGATATGAGTTCTACAACATTGACTTTCAGGATTCTTTGCGCCCCAAAGTCTTTTTTTTTTTTTTTTTTTTTTTTTTTTTTTCCTTCTTTCTTTTTTTGATTTGATGATTGTCACAAGTTCTTTTCAAGGAAGGCTAAAAAAACATTTCTTGAACTGTTTGTATTTCTGCTTTCTTTACTCTGCAACTCTTAGAATAGAAATCAAAACCAACAAAGCACTAGATTTCTCCCTACCTTATGTTTTTCCTCATTTTTACCATTCTCTTGTACAACCACAATTTTTATTTCATTTACAGCAAAACACTCCAAATTTCTTAATAGTACAGGTTTTCCTCAAATCTATACACCATATAACTGCAATTTGAAATATATGCATATGAGCTATGAAGAATTAAAGACTTACCACATTGTCAGGCAGAGATGTTGTGACAGACTTGCCAATATCTGATACAGCCAAGAGCTCATCAGGAGGCGGCTTCTCATTAAATACATCTCTTCCCTTAGTTGCATCTTCAGGTTCCTCTGGTTCTCTCCGACTTAAAAAACAATAAAAATAAAAATACAAAAAATAATAAATAATAAATAATAAATAACTAATAGAAATATCATAAAGCTGATCAGAAGAGAAATAAATAACTCACAAGATTCACTACAAGTAAACTCGGATGTAAAGGGAAGTTGATGATCTCAGGTAAATTGATGTAGCGGAAGCATTAACAAAACACATTCAGTGATTCTTTACGAATACCAAAACTTTTTTTTCTTAATTAAGTTTGAGGGTGGGGAATTCGAATACTACACCATTTAGTGCAGTCAGGTGTAAAATTACTGCTAGGCTAGGATAAGATTTTCAAACCATCTAAATACACCACTAATGCACGCCCTAATAAAAGTTCCAACATAAAAATATAAAGTTGTCAAATAGCACAATGTGTTCTAGTATACCTGAATAGATAGATTCTGTGCTTCTTGAAAGCACAACATACCAAAGTAGGGTCTGTAAGAGGCTCTTTGTTTTCATTGGCATTTGCTGCGACTGTGGGCATTTTTCTAACCTTTTTACTGCTCCTGTCACCTAGATACAAGGCTATTCTCAAGAACCTATCATTGTTCTCGACCTTTCCAAGTATCCGGGCCACTTTATTGGTGTACAGGTTTACCACCTACAAGTACAGAGCAAACAAAGGAAAAAAAAAAACATTTAAGCACCTTTTTCCCCCTCTAGTAGTGGGGTGCCAAGTAAGAATTAAAGCAAAATATTTTTTTTCCTTCCTAGCAGATCAAAATCATCCAACAATAAAATGGGCACCGCTGATTTTCAGTAAATTTATTTTTTCTGCCCTCAGTTGGCGAAAGAGGTGGGGTGATTGCACAGTGGAATTCTTGATGATAACATCATCTTACTTTTATCCCAAGCAGAGTTGCATATATAAGGAAATTGGAGCTTTCATCAAAAACTGCATTTGGTTGTGGTGCAGTTTCTGTTTTCTCAATTTCCTTTTCAATAGCCATTCTTCGCCCAAAATCTATAGCTTCCAGCCGGTACAGAGGGACATCACTTCTTTGGAGATCTTGGGCCACCTAATTACCACAAAAAATCAATATCAGAAACATGTAAAAGGGGACAAAAAAGAAAAACAACACACACTCTTGGACCACATTCTCTGAAATGTAAAAGAAAGAATTAACTTTACCTCTAGAGTTTCGTCATAAACACGTCTTAATTTGCCAGTTGCAAACCAAAATACACGTATCCTTCGATCAGGTGATGTAACTGAAAATTGCTTACCATTTGGGCTCACCTGCAGAATCAAATAATATGTTTATTCACATCTTTTTTCTTTGTCATACAAAAACATTATCAAAAATTAATAATAATAACAAGATTTTCTAAACAATGTAAAGCTTCTCAAGAATTCAAGGATGTAAATAACAAGGTCAAGTCATACACGTGAAGAAAAAAAATTTAGCAAGATAAATAATAGTCATACCTCAATAGAAGAGACAGCAGTTTTGCATTTTACAATTTCAAAGAGATTAGTGTCACTTTTCATTCTAAAATCGACCCTGCAAGCATGAAAGAACAGCACTGTTACATATAAATCATAATTACGAAACCGTACAGATGTCTAACAATCTTGTATTCATACAAAAAGCAAAAAGAAAAATCAATAAAGACGGCAATTAGTTATTACCAATAAGAGGGAAAACTTATGAAATAAAAACACAGAAAATATAAAGTATAATGAAAATTTCATAAGCATATTATAAATCGCCTCTTTTTTTCCCCTAGGAAAAAAATAATAAAAGTGTGATCCAATAGAGCACATACTTGTCCTTTGGGAACTCAAAATTTCCAGGGCTCCAATACTCAATCATGCCCTTTGTATCAGCTGAAATTACAGTATCAAATACATGATTGTACTTCATAACTTTCACAGGTCCCAAGTGCATCTGAAAAAAAAATGAGAATTGTTTAGCAACGACAACATCACTAAAGTTCTCCTGGAAACTTATCACTAATTGAGATGCTGTGAGGAATTTAGTAACCACAATAGTCATTAAATTGAAACCATACCTCTTTGGAAATGACAGGTTCATTTGAACCAGCTCGTGCATCATATATATGTATATATGATGAGTTCCGATCACTAATAGCAAGCCTGGCTTTCGCATCCCCTGGTTTGTAGACCCACTCAACAGCACCAGGAACAAAGGATAGATGAATCATGACCATCATATCATAGTTGACTACATCGTATATCTTAACAGCATGATCATTGGAAATCGTACAGCAAAGAAGACCATCAGCACTGACCTGCATGGCTGAAGCAAGTCATGGTTGATGACTGCACCAATAAAAACATTTCCCAAACATAGAAACAAATAAATGCTGACCAACAAAGCTCGATAATATGCTTTCTCCAACAACATAACATATTAGTGGATAATAAATGTAACCCCTGCAAACCAAAAAGGTTGCTAACAAATTCCTCTAATGCCTATTCAAAAGAGATTTTAACAAAGTGCTCCCACTTTGATTCATCAACTAGTGGTGTTCATTAACGTATGCATCCAGGACCATAGTTGATGAACTACCAAAACTACATCCATCATCCTCGAAATGCTAATTAAGAAGCATTCCTGTAGGGGAATAGAAACCATGCCAAATGCCTAATGTGCTCATACATGCATGTTTAGACAGTAATACATTGCATTTGGTGCTTAATATGGTCCCCAAGACACCCACAGGCCTTGAACTTTCATTGTGAATGTAGATTGCAGCCTCAAAGTACTCAATAGAAAAGGCTGATCTTTAAACACACTGCAATTCAGAAAGTGAAATACAAGGGACTTCTTGGATTGTGACATGACTTGAAGCTATACTTCCAACTTAGTAAGGTGAAGTTATTGCACATATTATAACAAGTTAAAAAAGGAAGAACTCACAGCTAGGCCTTCAATTGGACCAAGATGGGACCTAAAATGCTTAGCAAACTCGATGCCAGTAGCCTTTTTCTTCCAAAACTTTAAATGTCCTGGCAGAAGAACACAAAAGGACAGGGAAACGTAAGCAAACAACATGTTTTAAGCTAAAGGAGATTCTTTTGCTTTTGTTTGCTAAAGAAGCTAAAGGAGATTTATACCTCAAGATGTCACTACCAACATAAAACACCTGATATGCACGTATTATTCAAGTGAAAGTGAAATTCCATGAATACTCAGCAGACAGTAGATGCCATATTTTTTTTTAATTCGAATCGTTTTGGAGAGTGAAAATAAAGCTCTTTATTCCAAAAGCTCAATTCTTAGATAACAAAGTGTACATCAATGATTAACCTACCAAAGTCATCGTCATCATCTTAAGAAGGAATGACGGGGCAAATACTTAATTACCATCCCAGTTCACATCTTTATGAAACATGCAAATATGCATCACATCACTCATAAATTCATAATACTTGATTGATATGTCTTAGTTATAACCCTTGTAATTCATTCTTAACCAAATCAATATTGTAAACATAATTTAGTTAAAAAATTCTCGTTTTCAATGCTATACACTCCTAGTTAAACAAATCAAACTAGCAGAAGCTCGTGATAGACATTTTGGGCACATATGAAGTATGATACGGCAGATATATTCACCAAATACTCACATATCGCTTTGAACCTTTAATTCATTTCTGGTCATGAAAAAAATATAATATAATATAAAAAAATATAACTCTGTTTTCCAGAATTAACATCTACACCATAACAATTTCATTGGTGAAAAATAAACATAAACAACCACGTCATAGAAGCAATAGAAATAGTACACGGCAACACTCCGTAAATGTTAAAAATAAGCATCTTGATATTACCATCAGCACTTCCAGTAATGAAAAAGTCTGCAGCTGACACAGCAACATGCGTAACCACGTCGCGGTGCATATAACTTTTCTCATACCTATGTACCACAGGAAAAACACAAAAACAAGTAAATGAGAAGAAATCACAGCTTTTTCCACATTAAATTCATCACTCTTCTAAAATTGGAATAACAAAATTATTCATCCCAAGAAAAAACGGAATAACCAATATCCCGCATCGATGCAACCATTGGCAAATCCCAACTCCTAAGGCAATGTTTGGTATGAATACTCTCCTCTTAAAATTGGAAAATAAAGTTGAGATTCTTTGAAGGATTAGAAATCCCTCACTCAATCCATTCCCTCCTCCTTTCTCGGCTATCAAACAACCATAGGTCCCAAAATCTTTTACTAATCCTCTCAGTCCTCTCTCTCGCCTTCCACTTTTCCCTCCTACCAAACAAGCCCTAACATAAAAGAGAAAACGCAGAAATGATCAACAAGAACTAATTTTTCCCATCTTAGTAAGCAAAGGATTATAGCTTGAATAACTTAACACAACCAATATTAAAATTTACGAACACAAAAACTTAAAACCCTAAATCCGAATCTGAAAATGATCATTGATGTCAATCTCCATTTTTTAAAAGAAAAAAAAAAAACAAAAATAGAAATTCATAAAGCAAGGAATTGAACAACCAAACTAAAACAAAAGCTTGAATCTATCAAAAACTACAAGAACTAAAAAGCCATAAAACCATAAACCCTAATACTGGGAAAGTGGGACATACATGTTGGCGGAGGGAAGGGCGTCGAGGTAGGCTTGCTCGAACTGAAGAGGGCGCTTGGGGCGAGCGCGAGGGGCGGGGCCGGGTCCCACCATGGGCTCCTCCTCGGTCTCCGCCGCCGAGCCGCCATTGCCGTTCTCAGGTTTCTCCATTGTTTTCTCGGGACCCAAACAGCCAAGTTCTTGTCGCTCTTCTGATTCAGAATTATGTGTGTTTCGCTCGGTTTTCCTCACTCCACTGGCATCACAACCGAACAAAACCACAAATGAAAATTTATGTTTGTGTTATTTTGATCGGACTCTGTTACCATTTTGATAGTTTAAGCGGTATTTCACTTAAAAGAAAAAATATAAATATATGAGATAAAAGTTGTAATATTCTTAAATTATTATACTATTATTAAAATAATTATTTTTATTAATTTTTAAATAAAATCAGTTTTTTAATCAAATTATCAATAACTTTTTCTCAAAAATTAACGAAAATAATTATTATAATAATATTTCAATAATATATTAACATTTTAACGACAAAAAAATATCAGAACTAAGGCTGAGTTTGGGAACTCAGTTTGAACTCATAGATTTCAGTTCAAACAGAACTGAAATGGTTTGGCACAACGGTTCAGTCCAAACTAGTGACTGAACCGTTATACAGTCAACTGAGCTTGTGCACTGTTGCCCCCTGCTCGCCCACGTGCTATGATTCCCTTTCCTCTGTTCAACCATTGATTCAGCGAAGAGAAAATCTGCTCGGGCTGGCGATGCAGGGCATGGACGAATCTAACTCTGAGCAGATTCCACGAGGTAGCTGGCGTTTTCTTCCCTCTCCCCACCTTCAATTTTTGCGTTAACTCTCCTCACAAACATTTTCTCTTTCCCCAGCCCATCCATCGACGCCTCCTGAGTCACAATCGTCGGCAAGACCCGTTTCCGCTCAGCCAAACGAAGGTGCACGAAGATCCCACTGGTTAGTTATGTTTATTTTGCTTTCTCTCTCTACTTTCTCTCTCTAGATCAGCTTCTTTACCCATCCATTTGACATTTACAGCTTCTGCAAAAATAACAATCACAAAAAAATCTTGAAATTTCGGGCCATTGTGAACCGATTCACTTACGGTTTGGCCGCAGAGAGAGAGATCGGAAGCGAGAGGTCGAGATAGATATATAGGGCGAGCTCGCCGGAGGAGGTGATGCCGCCTGTAAACCATGGGTTTGCTCGACAAGGCCCTGCCTTTTTTTTTCCTTTTTGGCTTACCCAGTGGTCGATTCGTCGATCGCCCGTCGCCAGCCATGGCCTCTGTGGCCGCCCCCTGCTCGCCGGAGATCTAGGAAGAATTTTTTTATTTTTTTATTTTTCCTCACCCGCGAGGCAGACGTTGGCCTGTAAGGAGATAAACATCCCCTGTGTAAACGGGATGTACAGTTTCGGCCATTAATAGACAACGGCCAGACATTAATGAAGGGGATTATTATCCCAAACGGCGCGTCGTTTGGGGATGGCAGGCGCAAAAACGACAAGGCTATATGTGAGTTATTGTGGAACGGCACACCAAGCATGGGGACGAAACGGCGCGTCGTTTGTGTGGCTGAAGGAAAAAACGACAAGCCTGGGCACACCAAGCTTTCTTGTCGTTTTTTCTTTTCTTCTTGGTGATTATTGTCGCGATCCCTTTCTGTTGTTCAAGCCAACCCACGACATGCCGTTTCTCATCCAAAAATTTGATTGGATTTTCTATTTTCTTGTCGTCTTTTTCGTTTTCTTCTTAGTTATTTCTAAGTAGTTAAATAAAAAAATAGTACCTATGATTTTTATGGCCATTTATGAAATGACTTCAACATATCAGAATGACTTTTGTAAAATAGACAGGGTATGATTTTATTATTTTGAAAAATATTAAAATTTGTAATAATCGAAAAATACGTATAGAAATTAAAATTTTTTTCCCTCTGTTTTTATATTGAAAAAATATCGAATGTTTCGGCAACTGTATCATATCTCAAGAATATTTTTATTTCACACATTTAAATTGTTTTTTTTTTTTAATGATGCCGCGTAAATCTGTTATCATTCTTCTCGACTCCAACGTAGCTTTATCAACTATAATTGCCTATTTATGCTATATATTTATTTGACACATTACTCTTATTTTGTAGGTCATACTCTCGGATTCTGTATCGTCGGAGGCATATGCGTCGTAGATAGAGGTCCGCAACTCAGACTCGGACAAAAGGCCAAATTACCCACTTTTCATGCAGTAGGAAAGCATCGGTGCGACCCATTGCCTCCTGCCCTGATCTGCCAGCCTCTACAGTTTATTCCTCTTCCGGCTCGAACTCTGTTAACCTGGTTGGCTTTCTTAAACTTATCGAACGACCGTTAATTTATTCTTGTTGAATTTCATGATTCCACGATCAAGTTGTTCGTAATCTGTCCAAAATTTGTTGCGATGCTAAAAATCTGAACTTTTCTAGGGTACGTGTATTGTCATGTATTGAATTTTGATGTTCAAGTTGATTTTACATTTTTACGTATAAATTATTGCTCTTTTTTTTCCTTGTATTCGCTAATTTAAGGACCCGTAAATCGTCGGGTGAGACGTATGGTTGGAACCCCGTCAAGGAAAGACGGTTATTGGAAAAATTGGATGACTTCTACTCAGCCAATCTCGGCCGACAGCCCGCCATGCAGATATATGACTTATGGGCCAATGAGTTTAACACCGAGTTTGGTGGCGTTCCCGCTCATGGCTCTAATTTAAACAAAAAAAAAAAAAAGAGCGCATGAGAAAAATTTATAAGGGTTGGAAGGTCTTGAAAGTCCAGACCGGCCTATGGTACGATTCTGAAGCCGATAGAGTTGTTTGCTCAGATGAGGCGTGGCAGAGTTTCATCAAAGTAATATTAATTTTCTAATAAGTATTTCATGATTATTATATTTATTAACCACTTGACTATTAGAGACGGATGACGTGGCATATCCCATTTTGCAGGAGCATCCACTATGCAGGCATCTCCGTTACGAGGGCCTTCGCCATAAGGAGTTGCAGTACAACGTGTTCGAGAAAACGCACGCGGCTGGCGCCTACGGTTATGGATCAGTTACGATGGGGGACGGCAGTAATCCATCCGTTCACTACGATTTCAACTTCGCCAACTCTGAAACACACCCGTGCTTAGAGGAGGACGTAACCCCGACCGCCGGTGGGCGGCAGGCCGACACGCCTCAAGGGCCCGACGTCGTCGGTCCGTCCCGACGTAGTGGCAGCCTGGGTAAGAGAAAGCAAAGGGATGCAACCGATGCGATGGCGTATGAGGCTATGGAGGAAGTCCGAGACTACTTCCGAAGCATATCGCAAACTGGCGGTGGCAGTGAGTAATCAGTCCAAAACGGTGGCCTAGTGCAGTGCATGAACATAATGAAGGGAATGAGTTACTCATCACATCATCAGATGATGATGTGGCACTACTTTGATTCTCACCAACATCTTATGGGTCCATTCTGTCAGATTGACGACGACCTTCGGCTAGATATTATTGGCTCCGTCATCAACCCCTAGCCGCCGCCAGCTATATGAGTGTTTATGTGTTTATCCCTCTTTGTTTCTGTTTTCATTGCTCTTTTCGGCAACATTGAGACTATTTTTATAAGTATTTGTTCAAAGGAAAAATATTAGTTCATGATGTAACCAATTTATGTAACAATTACCGCTAAATTGTCTTGTTAAGTGAATTTACGTTTAAGTTAACTGTGCGCTGAATTTTTTTTTAATTACGTTATGTTATGTCGGCAGTTGCCAAAATTAAGGAAATGCGTAACGGAGTCCGAAACTAATACAAAGTTTTTTCCTATGTACTTTAATGTATAACAGGAATTGTAGACCAAGTATAGTGCAGCTCGGGAAGAAGAACATGAACGACCATGATTCCGCACACCATCGTGAAGCTGACAACCATGGGTCCGAAAACGGACAACGAAACGTTCCGGCTATGGCTGCAATGTCAGTGTTTGCGTATCGTACATGGCGGCGTAGCATGCGTAGGGATCCAGTACCGATGCATAATTCAAGCTTAACAGGACAGATACGCGTGCACGAGATACTAAATGGTCACCCACGTATAATTCAAGGTTTAATAAGTATGGAATCCGGCACATTCAGAGCGATATCTAACCATGTTATTAGTCGCGGATTATTATCCCCAACTAATAACATGACAGTGGACGAGCAGTTATTTATTTTTTTATATATTTGTGCCCAAGGCGCCACAATCCAACAAGCCTCCTACTTATTCCAACACTCGAAAGAAACAACGTCGAGGTGGTTCTATGCAGTGTTATTGGCCATTTGTTCGCTGAAAGACGAGTTCATCAGGCCACCCGATTACACAGCGGTTCAACCATTGATTCAAGAGCACGGGTACAAATATCGACCGTGGTTTGATGTAAGTTATCAATTAACAATTACTAATATCATCGTATGTCAATACTTTAATAGAAAATCAGATGTAAGTTGATTGGATTTCATGATTTAAATAGTTTGCGAATTTTGCAGGGTTGTATTGGGGCGATAGACGGCACCCACGTCCCATGTGTGCCTCCATCTGAAAATGCGGACGGCTGGATTAATCGAAAAGGGTTTCATTCACAGAATATATTAGCGGCCTGTTCGTTTGACATGAAATTCATGTACATGTTGACCGGGTATGAGGGTTCGTGTCATGATACTCGAATGTTGGGAGAGGCAATTGCATTCAAGGGTTTCCCAATACCTCCGCCAGCTAAAAAGAGTTAGCCTTTAACTGTCAGTAAATTATTCATATTCCATTTAGGTTGAAATAGAAAATTGTCAACATACCATTCATGAAGTGGTATTTATTTTGTAGGTAAATTTTACTTAGTCGATTCAGGGTACGCTAACAAGGATTGTTTCCTCAGCCCATATCGCCGAGAGACATATCATTTACCTGAATACTGAAGAAGGCGCGACGGGCTCGGCAACTGAAGAGAGGTGTTTAACTACACACATTCATCGTTGCGGAACTGTATTGAGCGGACATTTGGTGTCTGGAAGGCAAGATTCAAAATACTAAAAGGCACAAAATAGCTACCCGATGGACAAACAGGCTATGATCCCCGTGGCTTGTGCTGTTCTATATAATTTCATACGGATGGTGCAGGTTAGGGATCCCTTACACGAAGATTACGCCGAAGATTGTATGCCTGTAAGTGAGAATGTTGATATGAACGCAGATTATGAAGTTGACGACGTAGCCTCCGGTACAGAGCCAAGTACAGGACCGCAGCACCATGACACGAGGAGGGATGCCATGAATATGTTGAGAGATATGATGGCTGATGATATGTGGGACAGATTTCAATCAGCCCCGTGGTATAGAACCACGTAAGCGTTGGCGTCGTGATGTCACTGTTGACAACATTATGACAGTAATGCTTAGTAAAACATTTTAACATAAAAGGTCACTGACCTACTACATACTGATGGTGGGTGTATTTTACGGCTATTTACGTAATTTCAGGAAATATTTCAATGACGTAAGTTGATTGGTGTTATAGATTGAAATTGTTAATCGCGACATATTGCATTAATAGAACCTATAATAGAATGTTAAATTGAGGATAAATGAAAAATTTAAGTTCTGAGTAGTTTGATTATAATTTTTCTTCAATAAAATAAATTAATTTAGTTGATAATATGAAAAAAGACAGTAGTTGAGGTGAAAAAATTTCATTTAGTTGGAGTTTATATAAGTTACCAAATACAAAAGGCAAAAAAATTGGTTAACTCAATTTTTATATATCCAAACAAGGCCCTTGTTTTTTTTAAACTTTTTAACTCAAACTTTTTCACCAAACAATCAACTCAAACTAAACTTTTATCTCAAACTTTTTACCAAACACTCACCTTTTAAACTAAACTTAACTTAACTCAAACTAAACTTAAAAATATCAACTTGAACTTGTGCACCAAACAGGCCCTAAAGTTATAACTTACACCCAATTTTTACTTATACCCTAATTTTAGGATCTTTAAATTTTTTACTCAACTTTGAAAACTATTTTACTTTATGAATTTTAAACTAATCTCACTTAAATCCTTTTATTTAGTTTTTTTTTTTTTTTAAATTTTGAACTTGGGTCTTTTGTTTAGAATTTTAGTTAAAAACGGATAAAGAAAAGGAGGATTACATGTGGTCTTATGTTTTTTTTCTAATTGTTTCCGGTATAAATTATAACATAAGGTGTTTACTTAGACTAATTTTCCCCCTTTTTTCATATGTTTTTAATCAAAATTAAAGCTAACATGATTAAGTGGAACTAATTCGAAATCAACACTTTCATGGGTCTGTTGGCTCTTTAAATGGTGTGCCTGAAAATATAATTAATAAATGGACTTTTTTAAAACTCGATTTATCGTAATAATAGGTATTATCTCCGCCTTTTCAATTAGGGATCATCTCTCAAGCTTTATGATCCTCCATTGATGCTCGATAATGGTATTTTTTTATTTAACTCTAGTTCTTTTTTTTTAATTGATTATTTTGTTATATTTTTTCTTTTATATATTTCAATTTGACAAGAAATGAATATTTTGATAACGATATCATGATCGACAACAGTCAATTATTAGAATTTTTATGAAATAATTACACAAAATATTTATTTTAGGGTACTATTTTAAAATATGTCCATTTTTTAACAATGTTATGTAAATGTCCATTTTAAAGAAACAACCACTTGTAGTACCTATTTTGTCCTTTTAGTATATTCAATATTATTTTCCCTCATTATGATTCATATATTTCTTTTTCTTTATTTATTCATTATTGTTGTATTTTTTTATATTAATTACTGGTTCTTTATTATAGTGATTACTTTTAATATGTTAGTATGGCTTAGGTTTTCTTTTAAACATATAATTTAAATTTCTTCCAAACCTTTTTTTTTTCTTAGCATGATTTAGGTTCTTTATGATAATTTTTTATATTATTATTGGTATTGCTTTAATAATTAGTTTAGAAAGTTTAAATGTGATATAAAATTACTTATTTTTTTTTATAATAATTACTATGTCATTATGATGCTTTTTAAATGTGCATGGTATTTTTTTCTTTATGATATTGTTATATCATTTTTATTTTTTTCTTTATAATAATTACTATATCATTATGATGTCTTTTTTAAGTTTTAAAGTGTTTAATATTTCTTAATCATATTTGTTTAATTTTATATATATGATGTGAACTTTATCTTAATGACCAATTATTTGTCATAATTATTGTTTTTCATACACCATGCAACTGTTATGTGTTATGTTCCTTTTTTTTTATGATAAATCAAGTAAAATGATTTTTTTAATGAAAGATTTACTTAATTTAACCCTTTTTTTTAGATTTTTTCTATTCTTTTTCATCAATTATTTATTTATTTATTTTCAATTCTTGATGAAAATGGTAATGTGATCTTTCTAAATACCAATTTAAATATTCATATAACTAAATAAAAAATAGACATCTTTTAAATTATAGGACATTCAAGTAAATAACCCAATTTTTATTACCACGAGGACTAAACCTCCAATAGTATCATAGTAGGAGACTGTTGTCGTCGACCGGCTCTGGTCGATTGTCGTGCTATTGTTTAAGATTTGTGAAAGTCTAACAATAAGATACTTGCAGCCACCAGCGGATTGTCGTTCAATACCACGGTGGAGTACCTGAAGTATCACGGCAGGATACCAAACATTACTATTGGGCTACTGAGGATGTCTAAGTTTGATGTTGCATATTTGGTATTAAAAATTGATACTTTGGAGAAATGTCACAAAATCATGCCTCTGATATATTCTTACCATAGAAGAAGGGAAAAAAAAAAAGGAAAAAAAAACTCTTATAAAAAATATCATAACATGATATCATAAATGCTTATTTATTTACTTATTTCAAATTACTAATTATAATTGCTACCTCCGCCAGCGAGTTAACAGTTGGTTACCAACTAGTCAATTTGGTTGCGGGAAAGGGATGGCCTCACCAGAGCTCAGTTTGCTTCGCGATCTGGCATCAGGATGGCAGATCTGGCGTCGAAAGAGATCGGCATCACCGGCATTGCGTCGAAGGGTTGTGGGGTGAAATCAAGGTCATCGAAGTGGGGGGAGGAAGAGAGGGGTTGTCGTGTTGGGGGTGAAAGAGAGGATGATTGGGGAAGAGAGAGAAAATTTGAAAATATGTTTAAATTAACTTATGGTATCATCATTATGACATTTTCTACATTACTTTTAAATTTGAGACAAAAATCAATGCATCCCCCTCATTTTTGTGACATACACCCTAATTATCCCATTAAAAATTCGTTAAGTTTTTTTTTTTTTTTTTTTGCAATAACTTCTTTTTTCTTATGGAAAAAGATAACCTTAGCCTTGGTGAGTTGGCATGTGTCACACAGTTAATTTTGGCTAAATTTGATGTCAATGGATTAAATTTGTATTTGGATTCAATACTATCGACGTTTTGCTATGAGCTCAAGTTTTGCTTGGTTTAGTTTTTTTTTTTTTTAATTCTTATTTTGATAAGAGTAGTCAAAAGAAAATAGTGAGATTGTATCTGTGATCTGTTACTCTTATATTAAAAAGAGAGTTCCTCTTTTCATTGTTTAAAAACTTAATCAAGTTACTTTTATATCATTTTGTGTGTGTGTTTTTCTTTTTCTTTGTCTTTTTATTTTTTGTGTACTTCTACTTACTTTTTTTTTAAAAACTTTATTAAACTCTAACATTCCAAATACTCGAAATGTCATATATAACAACCAAAACAAACCTTTGTTATTTTCTTTCCAGCACTTGCCACCCAAAAACCCTGCCACTAAAATCCAAATTTGATGTAGTGACTGTTGGGGTTAGACTTCATCTTCTCATTACATCATTAGACTTCAGACGTGTCAAACGATAGATTCAAACGAGCGATGAACTCTTAGTTCAAATCTATAATATGATCATATATTTGGGCCGAACCCAACTTATGGTATTTCCTCATTCCATAAGCGGACAACGATCGTTCGTATAATTGGGCCGAACCCAATTTACAATCCTAATTCATTTCGTCATGAATAACAATCGTTCGCATTCGAGCTTCGAATCAATCAGTTCAAACATGATTGGACATACATCGAATCTAATTTAAGCCACGAACGGTGCGATCACAAGAACTAAGCCTTGTTTTCTAATCAACGTTCGTCGCTCGAGCTCGATGAGAATTATAAGGGACATTCCCCATAACCGTCAAGTCCATTGTCAACAATGACATGTCAGATCTTTTATGAAAACTGACAAACCCATGATTGACAATGACGTCACCTCTCGACAACTGCTAACTTCACATCGTGACATGTGTCCCCAAAGGACAACAAGCGAAAACCGTTCATCATCGGTTACTGATTCAAACCCACGGTCCTTCCTCTATAAATAGAGGAAGACCCCTATTCAGAAAGGACCTTTTTTGGCCTAATTCTGACATATTGTTACGCTGTCAAAATATACCTAGCATACTTAATCAACACTGTATTTCAAAACATTCATACATAGTGAAAACAATCACTCACAGAGAACGTACATCATTTGGCGAACCTCTCTAATTTTGGTGTTGTTAATTCTCTCTCTCTATCTCTCTTTTTCATATCTGATTATTTCGATATCATGTTTTATGAATTTTAATAATGATTTCTAAAGGCCCAATCATCTGTTTGTTTCTTTTCATTTACTAACTCTGTTTAAAATTTGACGGTAGATTCCCAGCATCTACAGTTTGGCGTCCACCGTGGGGCCCTTGGCCATCTTACACCGGGAATTCGTAAAGCAACATGGCATAAGAACGTGAACACCAGGTGGAGTTTTCAGAGGAAAGCCTTGTTCATCACCAAGAAGCTTCCACTTCAGGGGCAAACACCCAAATTGCCAACCTGACGCGATTAGTGGAAGAACTTACCCAGAAATACAACACCCAACAAAATCAGATGGAAAACATCAACGCTGAGAACCAAGTTCTCAAGAATCAGTTGATGAGCATCAACACCCAGGCCGCCTATTCGTACTACTACAACCGGTACGTTGGGTACTCAGCAGGAGCAAACGCTGGGGGCTGGCATCAAGCCACACCTTACTTTCCTCAAGGGACGAGGAATGCCGCCTATAGCCCTGTGGCTCCCATGCAACCACTGAGCACGCCAGCAAACCCAACGAGCAACGAAAGGCGAGCACAATAACAACAACAACAACAATAGCAACAACAACAACACCAACGTTCGGCATATGGATTCGATTCGAGAAGAGGCACCACTTCAGCTCGTCGTTCGACGCCCGACCTACTAGCAACACCAGAGTGTCTCATTCCACCAGGGGCCATGAATGTTGAAGAAATGATGAGAAGTTTCATGTCTGAGGAAATGAGGACACTTGAAGCACAAATGAAGCAACGTTTTTCATCCCAGATTCATAGAGCAACAACTTCGACACCGAGGTTCGATGATCTCGCTCGTGGTGTCCGAGAGACGCCCCTTACAAAGCGGATTACCAATACCATCACCCCAAAGTTCGGCAGCATTTCCTTCCCGAGGTTCAACGGAATGTCAGACCCACATGACCATCTACTGCAGTATAAACACGTTGTACAGTCAACGAACATTCCAACCGGAATGCTTGATGATATGATATGTAAGTTGTTCATGCAGCGCTTGAAAGGAGCAGCTCTCAGATGGTTCTGTAATCTCCCACCCGAATCCATTGATTCGTTCGACGAGCTTTCGCTTGAATTTATGAGGAGTTACTCTATTCACATTCAGTCTGAAAAGACCACAAAAGATCTATGGAGCGTAATTCAAGGCCCACACGAATCGCTTCGCGCTTACATTAAGCGTTTCAGCAAAGCGATTTCAAAGATCTCAGGGTTGGATGACGGAACAACGAGAGAAGCACTAAAGAAAGATTTGAGGCATAGGTCTTTGTTCAAAAACGAGATATGCGCTAGGTATCCACCGACAATTCAGGACGCTTTACATCGAGCGAAAGGTTTTATCGAACTGGAGGAAGAAAACAAGCGAGTTGACCGGGATTTGGCGCGAACAAGGGAAGAAGTGGCAAAAGCTCGCGAAAAGCGAGAGAGAGCATTTAGACATGAACTTCCCCGTCCGGCCCGACGAGCGGAGCACAGGGTAGAGAGAAATACGAGATGCGAATACAAGCGCCCACTTTCACCACCGAAGTACGCTCTTGGCATCAGCCCTTCAGAATTGATCGTCCATCTTAAGCGTCAAGACTTCGTTACTTGGCCAAAGAAGCTGCCAGAAAACCCTACCAGAGACACAACGAAGTATTATGAGTTTCACAAAGATCATGGTCATCAGATCATCGATTGCAGGGCGCTAAGAGCGGAAGTCGCTGAGCTACTGAAAAAGGGTCACCTTCGAGAATTCCTCACGGAGAAGGGCAGAGAGACGTACGGACTTGGTAGCGAGACCAAGGAACGAAGAGTTGTGCAGCAAATTGAAGACACGCCATCTCTACCGCCAGTTCGAAAGACGATAGGCGTAATTTACGGAGGCTCGATTTACAGTGGAGAGACAGTAACTGCTGTCAAGTCTCATCGAAGGAAAGCCACGTAGCCGATTACGACGATTCTCCCCAATGACCCCATCGAGCATTCCATCAGCTTCCATAGCAGCGAGACAACCAACCTCAGTCGACCTCACGACGATGCGTTAGTTTTAACTCTAAACGTGTCAAACTGTGAAGTAGGTCGAATTCTCGTTGATAATGGGAGTTCAGCGGATGTTCTTTTCCTCTCGACTTTGAGGGAAATGGAGTTGTCTGAGTCAGACATCGAACGTTCGACGGCCGTTCTAACAGGCTTTAATGGAGAATCGACCGCAACGATTGGTAAGATTAAACTTCCTGTGTTTGCAGCAGGAGAGAACAAATTAACCACCTTTTTAGTTTTGGATTACCCATCCGCATACAACATCATTCTCGGCAGGCCATGGATTCATATGATGAAGGTTGTGCCATCAACATACCACCAAAGAATCCGATTTCCGACCAAGAGGGGAGTTAGAGAAATAAAAGAGAACCAGGAAGTAGCTCGTACTTTCTACCTTCATTCTCTGAATATGAAAACGAGCGACCAGTTATAGCAACTAGAGCATAAGAAAGAATCGAGCGGTCAAGTCCAGCCAGACGTGGAGCAACTCGATGAAGTCCAGGTTGATCCAAAGCATCCAGATCGAGTTATTAATATTGGCTCACTGCTTGAAGGCACTGTTCGTACAGAGGTTTTGAGATTTCTTCAAGACAATATAGACTGCTTTGCATGGTCACACAAAGACATGCCAGGTATCGACTCGGAAGTAACTACACATCGGTTGAACGTCGATCCTAGCCATAAGCCTGTCAAGCAGAAGAGGAGAAAATTCGGGATCGAATGAAACCAGATTGTAAATGAAGAAGTGTGGAAGTTGATCGAAACTGGATTCATTAAGGAGGTGCAATATCCGGATTGGCTTACGAACGTTGTTATCTTGAAGAAGAAGAACGGAAAGTGGAGAGTCTGTATCGACTTCACAGATCTGAATAAAACATGCCCAAAGGACAACTTTCCCTTGCCACATATCGATCGATTGGTGGATGCAACCGCAGGACATGAATAACTTTCATTCATGGACGCGTTCTCTGGATACAATCAGATCCTCATGCATCCTGACGATCAAGAGAAGACTGCTTTTATCACAGAGTGGGGGATTTATTGTTACAAAGTCATGCCCTTTGGGTTGAAGAACACTGGCGCAACATATCAAAGGCTTGTCAACGTAATGTTCGCTAATCAACTCGGTCGAACGATGGAGGTTTACATAAATGACATGCTGGTCAAGTCATTAAAGGCCACGGACCATATCGGACACCTGTCAGAGTGCTTCTCGGTACTTAGACGGCATAACATGCGGTTGAATCCCTCCAAATGTTCGTTTGGTGTTTCGTCTGGAAAATTCTTAGGCTATATCGTCACACAGCGAGGGATCGAAGCTAACCCGGATCAAATAAAGGCGATAATGAACATGCCTTCACCAAAGAACAAGAGAGAGATTCAGAAGTTGACTGGTTGTATAGCAGCATTGAACAGATTCATCTCTCGATCGACCGACAAATGCCAACCCCTTTTCAAACTACTCAAAGGGAACAAGAAGTTTGAATAGAACGAACAATGCCAGCAAGCTTTTGACGAGTTGAAAATGTATTTATCCAGCCCTCCGATTCTAGCTAAACCACTAACTGGCGAAAGTTTATTTCTCTATTTAGCAGTAACAGAAGACGCAGTAAGTGTCGTTCTTGTACGAGACGAGAACGGTAAACTACCAGTGTACTACGTCAGCAAGTCGCTACTTGATGTAGAAACGAGGTACCCGATGGTTGAGAAATTGGCTCTAGCTCTCATTACCGCTGCGAGGAAGCTAAGGCCATATTTCCAATCACACTCAATCGTCGTAATGTAAACTTATCCGCTTCGAGCCATCCTTCATAGTCCAAAATTATCTGGACGCTTGACAAAGTGGACGGTCGAGTTGAGTGAATTCGACATCGAGTATCGGGTCCGAACCAGTTTGAAATCGCAAGTACTTGCTAACTTTGTAGCTGAACTTACTCCAGATCCTTCAACGCCAAATATTCAAGAAGAATTATGCTGGACGCTCACGGTGGACGGAGCATCAAATGTCAAAGGATCTGGAGTAGGAGTATTTTGTAAATCTCCTGACGGCGAGATAATCAAGCAGCCGTCGTTTGAAAATTCAAAGCGACTCACAGCTCGTTGTGAACCAAGTGCTTGGAAAATACACAGCCAAGGATATAAGGATGGAAGCTTATTTGAATGTTGTTCGTTCGCTTGTACAACATTTCGAAGAGTACTCGATCAAACAAGTTTCAAGAGATTTGAACACGCAAGCGGACGCCTTGGCTTCATTTGGTTCAACATATGAGCCAAACTTACGACAAAGTATTCCAGTCGGGTTTATTGAAGAGCCCAGTATCCAGATTGAGGCTACGTTCACGACAGACGAAGTAAAGGAAGATTGGCGAACGCCCATTGTAGCTTACTTGAAACAGGAAACGCTACCAGAAGATAAACAAGAGGCGAGAAGAATCCGAACAAAAGCTGCAAGATTTTCAATGATTAATGACGTCCTCTTTCGTCGTTCGTTTAGCGGACCCTATGTTCGATGTCTCGATGAAAAAGAAGCTACTTACGTGCTGAAGGAAATCCATGAAGGTGAATGCGGGAATCATTTGGGGGACGATCACTATGCAACAAAGTCAAGCGACAAGGCTACTACTGGCCTACCATGCTTCAAGACAGCGAAGACTTTGTCAAATGATGTGACAAGTGCCAACGTCATTCCCCAGTTTTTCATCAACCCACAGAACGATTATCGAGCATTGGATCTCCTTATCCTTCCATGAAGTATTCAATGGACATTGTCGGGCCATTACCAAGGGCGAGCGGTCAATGAAAGTACCTGCTTGTACTTACCGATTATTTTACAAAGTGGGTAGAAGCAGAGGCGTTTGCAGAAATTAAGGATTCGAACGATGAGGGCTTCATCTAGAAGAATATAATTTGCAGATTCGGATTGCCCCAGGAGATTGTCACGGACAATGGATCCAAATTCATTTCGGGCAACTTCAAAAAATTCTGTCAAGGCTGGAAAATAGAGCTCAGCTTCTCTACCCCGAGATACCCACAAGGGAACGGACAAGCTGAAGCAACCAACAAGACGATAGTACAGAATCTGAAGAAGAAACTCGAAGCACGAAAGGGGCGATGGGCAGATGAACTTCATGGCGTACTTTGGGCGTATAGAACAACCCCACGCAGAGCGAACGGTGAGTCTCCATTCTCACTAACCTTCGGTGCAGAAGCTGTTATCCCAGCAGAAATCGGTGTCCCTACACTCCGGCGTGAATTGGCTTTTGAAAACGAAAGTCAGAATCAGGAAATGCTCAACGACAGTCTGGACGTTCTTGACGAAAAGCGAAATCAAGCCTTGGTTCGCATGGTGAACTACCAACAGTCAGTGTCGAAGTATTACAACTCGAAAGTTCGACCGAGAACTTTTAATGAAGGAGATCTCGTACTTCATAAAGTTTTCCAGAACACTGCCGAGCCAAATGCAGGAAAGTTGGAAGCAAATTGGGAAGGTCCTTACAGGATCTTGAAAGTTATTCGACCAGGTGTCTACCGTCTGGAAACGAGCGATGGAGTAGAAGTTCTTTGCAGTTAGAACTCGCATCACCTTCGCAAATATTACTTGTAATTTTCTTTTGGAATTTTTACCAAGGCTTTGTAATTTATTTTAACTTTATTTGTAAATGCTAGATCCGTTACAACCAACGTTTGATGCGACATCGAACCTGTAGGTCTACGCCAACAACTACATTCCAACTTTGAACTACGTTCGACTTGATCCCTAAACATTGAGTACGTAGGCAGCTCGTATACGTTTGTACGAGTCCAGTCACAAAAATCAGACAATTTCATTGTAACTATCGAACTACGAATAGCTTGATCCCTAAACATTGGGTACGTAGGTAGCTCGTCACACATGAACGAGTCTAGCTACACTTCTTAATCAAAAACGTGTTTTGAACGAAAAACATGCATACTCCAAACACTTTCCCATATTTGATTACGGACGTACATTTTCAATGCAACTGTCAAGGTTTGAATGCTCAACGTTCAATCAACAAACTATATTATTCATTATCGGCAACTCATCACTAATCGCATCTCGTTCGATGCTCGACTCGTCATAAACATTTGACATTCGCATCAATCATTACACATAGATGTGAATAAAAATTCCAAGTTTAAATTGATGAATCGTCATTGTATACAAACTTGATGTCCAAATAAAAATTGATATAAAAACATTAAAACTACATTATAAGATCTACTGTCGTGTTTCGCGCTCTTCTGAAGGATTGGGGTTGACAAGGGGCTCGATTCCAGTTGGCCCTTAGTCGATCGACGCTGGCACCTCTCCACTTGGCCATTGGACGTTCGACGTTGGCAAGGCTTCAGCAGGAGCAGACGATGAACATCCAGCATCATCGAGGGTATCCTCATACAACTTGATCTCTTCGTCAACTTCAGCATCAACAAGGATGCTTATACTCCTTGAGAATATCGTATCGAGCCTTGAGAGTTGCCTTCTCGAATGCATCAAGGATCTGCGTGCCGAGCGCTGAATTTTCAGCCTCGAGGGTTTTGATTTTGGCTTGCACCTCGTCAAACCTTCTGACCATGATTTCCATCATGTATGTGCCCTCCTTCGCTTCATGCATAATCTTTTGAAGCTCTGACGTCAACCCCTCAGCGCTCGACTTGACATCTTTGAACTTTCGTTCGATGTCTAGCAACTTCTCCTCACGCGCGCTGTTTTTTTTCTCGAGTTCTTTATTAATGTCCTCGAGCTTCTTTATTCAAACCTTCTGTTCGGCAACTTTATCAGTTGTTCGATAGATGAGCCCATTGCTCGAACATTAATCTGCAATGTAAATTTACAGTACCTTTAAAACATGTACATATTATAAATTTACAGGTTACAAATTACAAGTTTTAAATACATGTCCGTACCTTTAAGCCATCCCATAGAAGATCATCGAGATGGCTTTGAAGTGGACCCTGGCCCAAGGTTTCGGCATCAGCTTCAGATAACAGTTGCCGCATAATCTCAACGCTCGTCTGCTGGTCTTGCAGAAGTCTCACCTTTGGAGGCAAGTTCACCTCAATTTGCGGACCTTCGATGTCCGGCTCAGGAGTCACAATTTTTGATTTCTTGTTCCGCTTCGCTGGAACTTTCCTTTTAGCCTTCTAGATTGCCTTCCTTTTCTTGGCAGGAGGTGAAACAGGCTTCGATGGGGGTTCTGAAGAAGAATCAAGGACAGGAAAAGGCGCGAGTTCGTTGCCCTGAAGAACATTTTGTGATGAAGCAGCAACTGCAACTGCAGCTGTCTTCTCAGCTTCCTTCTTAGCCTTTCGCTTGGCCAGCAGATCCTTGGGGTTGGGGAACTCTATGACCATCGTGTCCAAGGCAAAGTCTGCGATTAAAACCTCTTTGTCAGAAAGGGCTCGATGAACAGTAGAGGGCCGAAGAGTCTCCTCAACGCTCCCCTAATCAAAAATGGTCAATCGACCCAGGAAGGAACTTATTTAGCAATACTTGATGAGAGTTCGACAAAATTCTTCCAAAGGTTCGATGCTCTGAATCTCTTTGGAACGTTGATCTCGTCCAACTCTAGATTTGGTTGAGCGAGTAAGCGTTCAAGCTTCTCCTCAAACAAAAGAACTTTCGGAGGTGGCTTCTTCAACTCCTTACCTGAAACATAAAAACAACAAATTAACGTAAGAATTTGAACAGTTTACTCAATTTTTGACGTTCTTCGTTCGACACTTACGAAGAGTTCCCCATAAAGGGTAAAATGCATTGGCGAGTCCTCCCATTGACTTTTCATTCACATGCATGAAAAAGTAATGGTCCTGCCAGTATCTGTTAGCATTCTTCATCTCGCCAACAACTTGCTTCTTCCTTCTGGGATACATCGAGTATCGACCATGATCCTTGAAATTTTCTTGGGGGTAGTAAATTGCGAGTATGTCGTCTACTGATAGCTCGACGCCCGCTTCGTCCGCCAGTACAATCAATCCCAAGAAAACCTTCATCCCATTCGGCATCAACTGAGGAATGGCAAGTTGATAGTGATGCATGCACTGAACAAAAAGAGGAGAAAGGGGGAGCCGAAGTCTGCACTCAAAATAGATGGTATACATACATAGCCATCCCTCCGACACCGTGTCCGCTCGTTCTTCTTTAAAAAGGAGACGAAGCTGGACTTCATTAGGAAATCCGAATCGACCCCTGATATCAGACAAGTCTTCTTCCGTCAAAACCAAACGAGGATTCGACGTTCGAAGAAATGATTCGACACTCAAACACCGTGGGGGCTTGGTTAATCGAGCGACAGGAGGAATCGATAAAGCCTCGGCTCCCGATGTCGTTGCTGGCTGACTCCTCTCCGATGCTTCGTTACTGGTCCCAGTGTCCGTTCTTTTGTGTTCGAATTCATATTCGAATCTCGAACGACGGATGGTTGATGCCAGTTCATCATCGTCGGAACTACTTTCACTGGAGTCGGTGCTCGTCCATTCTACATCCACGTCCTCGATAACTTGTTTTTTTTTTTTATCCATGGGTTCACAAACCAAAATTTTGGACGAACGATGGAAGAATTTCAGATCTAAAAGCTTTACTCGATCAAAACCTTATGAAGTTACGAATAAATACGAAGAATAATAGACTTAAAACCCCAAAGAAAAACCCAGAAAAACTCAAAAAATCCCCTCTACCAAATCTCTCACCCAAAAGAAATGCAGAAAAACCAACCAGAAAGATTCGGAAACAGAACGAAAATTACTTTACCAAACCAAAATTACTTAAAACGGAGGAGAAGAAGAAAAGAAATCTTGCCTGAAAATTCGAAGGTCTTGGGAAACTCTCGGGTCTTGAGTTTTCGAATGCTCCAAATGTAGAAATAGGGGATGAAGGGGGGTATACGAAACGTTATATAACTTCACAGTGCATCCAACGGTCCCGATTTTTCAGGAAATGCTTGATCAAACGGTGTGAATTACGAAACTTTTCGTATTCCAGCTTAAGAGGTCGTATGTCGCAATGGTTCGAATCCCGAAATTTCACGTATCATAGCTCAGATTTCTTACGTCACAACGGTACGAATTCCGAAATGAAACAATGATGTCGTCTCGAAGTACCCATTTAGTGCACGCCACGTGTATGCGAATAACGTTTCCCCCTGGGCTCGAGATTTTCCATCGATTGATTCGTCAGTCTGTTCAGATATCTCTGATCTGATGTAACAAAGACTGATGCGACTTTCTCGCTAATAATTAAACACGCTATTGAGGATTCATCGCTCGATAGAGTGGGGGGCTATCTGTTGGAGTCAGACTTCGTCTTCTCATTACATCGTTAGACTTCAGACGTGCCAAACGATAGATTCAAACGAGCGATGAACTCTCAGTTCAAATCTATAATATGATCATATATTTGGGCCGGACCCAACTTATGGTATTTCCTCATTCCATTAGCGGACAACGATCGTTCGTATAATTGGGCCGGACCCAATTTACAATCCTAATTCATTTTGTCACGAATAACGATCATTCGCATTCGAGCTTTGAATCAATCAATTCAAACATGATTGGACATACATCGAATCTAATTTAAGCCATGAACGGTGCGATCACAAGAACTAAGCCTTGTTTTCTAATCAACGTTCGTCGCTCGAGCTCGACAAGAATTACAAGGGACATTCCTCATATCCGTCAAGTCCATTGTCAACAATGACATGTCAGATCTTTTATGATAACTGACAAACCCATGATTGACAATGACATCACCTCTCGATAACTGCTAACTTCACATCGTGACATGTGTCCCCAAAGGACAACAAGCGAAAACCGCTCATCATCGGTTACTGATTCAAACCCACGGTCCTTCCTCTATAAATTGATGAAGACCCCTATTCAGAAAGGACCCCTATTTTATGAATTTCAATAACGATTTCCAAGAACCCAATCATCTGTTTGTTTCTTTTTATTTACTAACTCTGTTTAAAATTTGACGGTAGATTCCCAGTATTTATAATGACAGCATGTGCCATTACAACCAACAAGAATTCCAATATCATAGACATATATATAATAAATATATATATATATATAAAGATTATTGATAACTCTATGAAATAGAGTTATTTATTATGCTTTTAAGCTTATTAGTTGTTGATATTTTACGTTAATATGTCTTAGTTTTTAATATTTTATATTCATTTAAATAGTTTACTTTAATTTCTATTATTTTGGCTTTAATCGAGATTTTTAGTGTTCAATTTAATTTTTGTGTTTTGCTTTGCAGTAGGTGTTCACAATGACAACTAAGTAATGGCTCACTGAAAAGAAAAGACAAAGGAGCATAAAGCTGGAAAATAGACAATGCTGCAGCAATGCTGTAGCAAAGTCACAGCAAAGTGAAGCAGTGAAGAATTAAATTAAAAATAATGTGGACCCCACTCTTGCTTTAGTTGACAGTGACAAATTTGCCCATTCCTTGTATATGCATGCCAGCTGTAAAGATGCCACTAATATTGGCAACCTAAGGGAATACGTGGCACTAGGGCATCTGTGGAGAATAGAAAAAAGAGGAAAGTTAGCTTTTTAGGAGGAGGCAGCCGTTTCTTAGGCAAGGGGAGAGAGAAATACAGAGACCAATTTTGGGAAAGGAAGCTGCAAAAAAAAAAACCAGAGAAGAGAATTAGAGAAAAAGGAACGAAAAAGAGAGGGAGAAGGAGATCGAAGGAGTCGTGCGCTACTGCTTGGAGAGAAGGAATTCATCACTTTGCACATGCTCATCTCCTTGGTTTTCCATTTCTAGTCATATTACTTTGTTGAGACTATTCTTGTATTTTCTCTGAGACTATGTTTTCTCTTATTGCTTCTTTTGGTTTTGATTTTGTTGAACAAATCATGAACTAATTTTCTTAGCTAGGATTATTGATGGAACCGAGGTTGAATTGACGATTTACGTATTATGTTGAATGCTCAGTGATTTTTGTTTCAGTTTATTCAAGTGTGTTGGAGTGATTAATCTCTGTTTATTGTTTGGCCAGCAATTTATGGGGAAAACAAACTAGAATTAATTCTGGGAAGGTTAATTTTGGTTGGATCTAGCTTGAATATTACAAAAGTATAATATAGGAATATATTAATACCTTGTACAACCCACTAAAATTGGTGCTTAATCTTATGTTTGGAAAACTAAAATGCATAGGAGTATGTTGATTTTAGTTTAAAGAACTGTATGCATAAATCTTTCAGAAGAGGATTGTGTAGAATTTTTGGTTGACTGAATGAACTTTGCTACAGCATTCCTACAGCATTTGCAATCAGATTTACAACCGAGGGGAAATCAGTAATCCTAGCCGTTACCCATCATTGATTCACAGCTTAATCCTTTGTTATTGCCACGTTTTACCTTTTGCTTGCATTTTAATTACACCCATTAGTTTATTTCAGTTTTTATAATTTTAGTATTCAAATCAATTTCCAATTTGTTCTAGATTGATTGTTTTCTATAATTGAGATTTTTGGTAATTCAATCCCTGTGGAGACGATACTCTACTTACTACTATATTACTTGTTCGATTACGTGCACTTGCGTAGTATTTTCGCATACATATTTTTAGCGAACAAGTTTTTGGCGCCGTTACCGGGGATTGTTATTATTGAAAATTAATATTATAGGAACTAATTTTTTTCATTTATTTTGCTTTTCTCAACTTCAAATCAATTCTGGTTGTTTCTTTGTAGGTGTGGTTTTCTTGCCTGAACAGGCCGAGGGACACAGATCTAGTTCCCCTCGATCCAGAAATTGAAAGAACTTTTAAAGCAAGAAGAAGGGATCAACAAGGTGCTGCAAGAATGGAAGGAAGGGCTGAAGGAGCATTTGTGAATAATAATGTCAACAATGCTGCAGCATTCGCAGACGATAGAGACAGAGCAATAAGGGATTACGCTGTCCCTATGTTGCACGGACTGCATCCTAGCATTGTTAGACCGGAAATTCAAGCCCAACAATTTGAGTTGAAGCCTGTGATGTTTCAGATGCTCCAAACAGTGGGTCAGTTCAGCGGGATGCCAACTGAAGATCCTCATCTGCATCTTAGATTGTTTATGGAAGTAAGTGATTCATTCAAGCTCCATGGTGTAACTGAAGAAGCACTTCGACTTAAATTATTTCCTTATTCTCTATGAGACAGAGCCAGAGCCTGGTTGAACTCTTTACCACCAGATTCAGTAGCAACATGGAACGATTTGGCTGAGAAATTCTTGGTGAAGTATTTTCCTCCGAACAAAAATGTCAAGCTTCGGAATGACATCACATCATTTCAACAGATGGATGGAGAGGCCCTCTATGAAGCATGGGAGCGTTTTAAAGAGTTGCTGAGAAAATGCCCTTACCACGGACTTCTCTATTGGATCCAAATGGAGACTTTTTACAATGGTCTCAATGCTCAAACTCGGAGTATGGTAGATGCGTCTGCGAATGGAGCTCTTTTGATGAAGTCTTACAATGAAGCTTACGAGATTTTGGAGCGAATGTCTGATAACAACTACCAGTGGCCTACCGAGAGAGTTTCTACGGGAAGGCGTGTAGCGGGAGTCCATGAGGTTGATGCCGTTACAGCTTTGACAGCCCAAGTGTCTTCATTGTCCAACATATTAAAATCCATGAATATGGCAGCTGGGGCAAGTCCGGTGCAGGCAGTGGAAGTTGTGTGTGTTTATTGTGGTGAGGGTCATTCATTTGAGAATTGCCTAGCGAACTCAGCTTCAGTTTGCTATGTGAATAATTTCAGCAGGAACAACAATCCATATTCCAACACTTACAACCTAGGGTGGAGGCAGCATCCGAATTTCTCTTGAACTGATCAAGGAGTTAATTCTTCAGCCGGGCCAAGCAAACCCACACATCCTCCAGATTTCCAACAGCATCAACATCAAAGACAACAACCTCCAGAACAATCGAATCCCATTGAGGCACTGCTCAAGGAGTACATGGCAAAGAATGACGCTATCATTCAGAATCAATCAGCCATTATTCAGAGTCAAGCTGCATCATTGAGGACTTTGGAGAATCAGGTGGGGCAGCTAGCTAATGCTTTGAGTAATAGGCCTCAAGGATCGCTTCCTAGCGATACGGAGAACCCCAGGAGAGATGGCAAGGAACATTGCATGGTTATTACACTTCGAAATGGCAGACAAGTTGATCAATCTGTTCGACCACCTGTCAAAGAGGCAGAACCCTCTTCAATCCAAAATCAGCCATGTCCTCAATCAGAAACTGAAGCAGATCAGAATGCTGCAGCAGAGCGAAATGCTACAGGAAAGTCGCAGCAAAGCTACAGCAAAGAAGATCAGAGAGATGCAGAAGAGAGAAATGCTGCAGCAAAGCTACAGCAAAGCAAATCAGAGAGACCTCCACCACCATTTCCGCAACGCTTTCAGAATCAAAAGCAGGACAAGCAATTTAGAAAGTTTTTAGACGTGTTTAAGCAGCTGCACATCAACATTCCACTTGTGGAAGCTTTGGAACAGATGCCTAGCTATGTTAAATTCATGAAGGACATTCTTTCGAAGAAATGAAGGCTAGGTGAGTTCGAGATGGTGGCACTAACTGAAGAGTGCAGTGCGATATTGAAGAACAAGCTGCCGCCTAAGCTGGAAGATCCTGGCAGTTTCACCATACCATGCTCCATTGGGAACCGGTACTTTGGAAGGGCATTATGTGACCTAGGAGCAAGTATAAATCTGATGCCCATGTCTATCTTTAAAAAGCTGGGAATTAGGGAAGCAAGACCCACTACAGTCACTTTGCAATTAGCAGACAGGTCATTGGCTCATCCGGAAGGAAAAATTGAAGATGTGCTAGTGCAAGTGGACAAATTCATTTTTCCAGCAGATTTTATTGTGCTTGATTATGAGGCAGATAAGGACGTGCCAATTATACTGGGATGACCATTTTTGGCTACTGGCAGGACCTTGATAGATGTGCAGAAGGGTGAATTGACCATGAGAGTTCACGACCAACAAATTACCTTCAACGTTTTCAAGGCTATGCGTTTTGCTGATGATGTTGAGGAGTGTTCGGCCATCAATGCTCTGGATTCATTAGTGGCTGCTGAGTTTGAGAAGAAATGCTCTCCAAAGATAATAAATGAAGATGATTTGGCTATGTCAGATAAAGATGATGAAACTAGTGATAATCAAGTGTCTTGGATGGAGAGCAAACATACGACAGTTAAAGGAGGGAAGTACTTCGAATCACTGGAGTTGTCGGAAAGGGCTTTGAAATCCTACAAATCATCTGTTGATGAACCACCTATTTTGGAACTAAAACCTCTATCTACACACTTGAGGGATAGTGGTAGCAGAAAGAAAAAGCGAAAAAAAAAACTGGATTCACAGGACATCGGCTGCACTTTGGATGTTTTGCTGTCGAAAAAATTATTTGTCAGAAAGACATGCTGCAGAAAACTCAGAGAGAACTTTCAAAGTTAATGGACAGCGACTTAAGCATTACTGAGGTGATGGTTTCAGCCGTCAGAAAACATCCATCTCGCTGCAAGATGCCTGAAATACTGCAAAGTCAGGCTGAAGACTCTAAAACAAGCGCTTGAGGGAGGCAACCCTATTTTCTCAATTTCTTTAATTACATTTGTTTTGCTATTTTTGTTGATTTCCTGTTCAATTTTTGTTCCACTTTGTTCTTGCATTTTAATTTTTCTTTTTCTTCCTTTCGTGCAAGGTTTTCAACAAATTCTGGTGAGTTTGCTGTGGGATTGCCACAGCAAGGCTGCAGCAAAGTTGGGCAGAAACTGGGGAGCAATCTGTATAAAAATGCTGTGGGATTGCCACAGCAAATCTGCAGCAAAGTTGGGTAGAAGTTGGAGAGCAATCTGTATAGAAATGCTGCGGGATTGCTACAGCAAAGCTGCAGCAAAGTTAGACAGAAACTGGGGTGCAATCTGTATTGAAATGCTATGGGATTGCTGCAGCAAATTCAAAAAAAAAAAAAAAAACTGTGGGATATATATATATAGTTATTTATATATATATACATATAATATTTATATTTCGGTTTGATAAAAAAGAAAAAAGAAAAAAAAAGACATGAGAAGAAGGATATATATCGATATATATATATAAATATATGTTAAGGTTTAAAAAATAAATAAATTTAGTAATTAATTACTTAATTATATACATATAAATATATATATATATAGAGGCTGCTGAACTCTACAGGTCCCACATCCTGTTTGTTTGCTTCTTCTACACCAACCAAGCATTGCCGCCGCCCAACAGTTCACCCACAAGCTCGCCCATCGATTTCGCCGAGCAAGAAGCCTGCCCCTGCCCAATCGCCAGCTGCACCGTTCTCTGCCAGTCTAGTCGCTGGCGCCGCCCCATTTTCAGTCCGACAGTTCAGCCAGCCCAGCCACTCGTTTCCCCGCCAGACCCAAATTCACCATTGTTGCCGACCAGCCAAGCTCAAGCCATATCCGCCAAGCCGAAACTGCCCCGTCCGACCCTCCTCTCTGACTCCGTTTGGTCCCAGTCAGCTGCTCGCGATATTCCAGCCACTGATTTGTCTCCTTCCACTGGTTCTGCCACAAACCAAATTCACCGAATCAGCCAATAGAGGCCAGCCACCCAATACTCAGGGAGTTTCTCACTCTCTCTTTTTCTTACTTTCCATTGTTTTGTGTTGTTTTGTTGTGTCTTTTTGTTCTTGCTCTGTTTTGTGTTGTTTGTTCAAGCAGTGAGGACACTACTTAGTTAAAGTTTGGGGGTATTATTGGTTATTGGTGTTTGTTTGTATTATTGATTAAGTTTGTTTTAGTTTTAGTCGATATAATTTTGTTCTGTGGTTATCTATTTGTGTTACTTTTGTGGTTTGATTTTTAATGGTTTGCTTTGTTAAAATTTAAAAAAAAAAAGTATATATATATATATATATTTAGTATGTTTTGTTTGCTCTGGTTTTGCTATAGCATAGTTGGTTTGAAGAAATTCTATGAGGAGTAAGAGTGTTTTGAAATTTTCAGCGTATGGAATGAATTGGCATAAGTTGAGTATTGTTGATGTTTAATATTGGTTTGCTCCTTAAATAAGATTGCTTGAATGATGCACATTATACTATAGCTTTGTGTTTTGTTTGGAGAACTTAGGAAAGTTTAAATCACAGTGAGAGTTTGGGATTTGAGAACTGATTGTATAAAACTTTTGAGGCGAAACGGTAGGAAGCCAAATATCTTGGGATCTATTGATATGTGTTTAGAGTTTTGGTATTTCAAAAAAGGGCTGTTATTGAAGGGTTTATTAAAAAAAAAAAAAAAAAAAAAAAAAAAACTCCGCTATTTGGAACCGCCTAGTAAGCAGAAGTAACATGAGCCCCATGTGTACTTTTGCGTCAAAAAGTGGTTTTGAATATGAGTAGGCTATAGCAAATCTGATTTGTGACGTTGCTGAGTAACCGGGTGTTTTCATCACCAATGTTGACATTCGCGTAAAAAGGTAACAGTGACATGAAGGTTTTTTTAAAAAAAATAAATAAAATAAATAAATACACCATGTTCAAAGCCTTATGCAATAATCAGTTAAACATGTGTAATCCCAAGTGTTTGATAAACTACTACAAGTGGAGAAGGAGGTATGCAGTCAGCCTATTGAATCATTAATTAGGCTCAATGATCTTGGTTTGAATGACCTGAGTAATTCAAAGGAAGCTTAGCTTTAGTCGCACACATACACCTTTAGAGGAGTCTTATTTGGGAGTGATTTCAGTTAGAACAGATGCTGATATTTAATGAATGTTGATTTTGACCAGAAGCTGGAAATTAAGAAGCACCTCTGAGATTGGAGAATCACTTATTTAGCAACCAGAGCAGTTTCTGTTTTGTGTTTCGAGTTTTCTTTTTGTGTTTTGTGTTTTGTGTTATTTTGGCATTACTCGAGGACGAGCAATGACTTAAGTTTGGGGGTGTGATAACTCTATGAAATAGAGTTATTTATTATGCTTTTAAGCTTATTAGTTGTTGATATTTTACGTTAATATGTCTTAGTTTTTAATATTTTATATTCATTTAAATAGTTTACTTTAATTTCTATTATTTTGGCTTTAATCGAGATTTTTAGTGTTCAATTTAATTTTTGTGTTTTGCTTTGCAGTAGGTGTTCACAATGACAACTAAGTAATGGCTCACTGAAAAGAAAAGACAAAGGAGCATAAAGCTGGACAATAGACAATGCTGCAGCAATGCTGTAGCAAAGTCACAGCAAAGTGAAGCAGTGAAGAATTAAATTAAAAAGAATGTGGACCCCACTCTTGCTTTAGTTGGCAGTGACAAATTTGCCCATTCCTTGTATATGCATGCTAGCTGTAAAGATGCCACTAATATTGGCAACCTAAGGGAATACGTGGCACTAGGGCATCTGTGGAGAATAGAAAAAAGAGGAAAGTTAGCTTTTTAGGAGGAGGCAGCCGTTTCTGAGGCAAGGGGTGAGAGAAATACAGAGACCAATTTTGGGAAAGGAAGCTGCAAAAAAAAAACCAGAGAAGAGAATTAGAGAAAAAGGAACGAAAAAGAGAGGGAGAAGGAGATCGAAGGAGTCGTGCGCTACTGCTTGGAGAGAAGGAATTCATCACTTTGCACATGCTCATCTCCTTGGTTTTCCATTTCTAGTCATATTACTTTGTTGAGACTATTCTTGTATTTTCTCTGAGACTATGTTTTCTCTTATTGCTTCTTTTGGTTTTGATTTTGTTGAAGAAATCATGAACTAATTTTCTTAGCTAGGATTATTGATGGATCCGAGGTTGAATTGACGATTTGCGTATTATGTTGAATGCTCAGTGATTTTTGTTTCAGTTTATTCAAGTGTGTTGGAGTGATTAATCTCTGTTTATTGTTTGGCCAGCAATTTATGGGGAAAACAAACTAGAATTAATTCTGGGAAGGTTAATTTTGATTGGATCTAGCTTGAATATTACAAAAGTATAATATAGGAATATATTAATACCTTATACAACCCACTAAAATTGGTGCTTAATCTTATGTTTGGAAAACTAAAATGCATAGGAATATGTTGATTTTGGTTTAAAGAACTGTATGTATAAATCTTTCAGAAGAGGATTGTGTAGAATTTTTGGTTGACTGAATGAACTTTGCTACAGCATTCCTACAGCATTTGCAATCAGATTTACAACCGAGGGGAAATCAGTAATCCTAGCCGTTACCCATCATTGATTCACAGCTTAATCCTTTGTTATTGCCACGTTTTACCTTTTGCTTGCATTTTAATTACACCCATTAGTTTATTTCAGTTTTTATAATTTTAGTATTCAAATCAATTTCCAATTTGTTCTAGATTGATTGTTTTCTATAATTGAGATTTTTGGTAATTCAATCCCTGTGGAGACGATACTCTACTTACTACTATATTACTTGTTCGATTACGTGCACTTACGTAGTATTTTCACATACATATTTTTAGCGAACAATTATATATCATCTCCATTCTCCACCACCAAATGATACCAACCCTACTGTCCTACATCTTATACATGCTAACTGATCACACTGCTTGTGCTGCTATTATTGCAGGTTTTTTCTGTTCACATCAATTTGGTGGACTGGACTCTTAATATTACATCTATAACTCGACAACTAAAATGGTAGGTACTAACACATATAACCTTAACGTCAAATCAGTGGAAATTACACACAATCGCTCACTTTAGCTGTCGAATTCAATTGAGCAACTAAATAGTACTCTTTATCGATCACAATGTCTTTAATGACGGTGAAAGGCTTGTGTTTTCTTCGTTAAAATCTTGAATTTGAACTAGTCTTACTATAATAATTAGAATATATATAAATAATTTATTTCGAGAGAAATTTATGTAAGCACATCATCACTTAATGATCGACAAGATTTTGAAAGAATAGTCATGAAATTAACTTATAATCATTTATGTTCATCGGCATTATAATTTATAACCAAACTATCTTAGAAAAATGAATTTGGCCGATGATCAAATTTATCTTCTAAAACTTGCCAACAATAAAGTTGAAAGGAAGGTTTTGGTTCACATCAACTAGCAGGTGGAATACTAACTAATTTACAACCATAATTTGACAAATGAACTGGTGGGGCACAAAATTAATGTAACCTAACGTGTCAATTCAATAAAAATTTGACTAGATAGATTTCAAAAAACTTCATTTTGAACATGCATTGACTAGAAGCTTGTTCTTTGACGTACGTGTCCTTTGTTTCTGGTCCTTATATGTTGGCCATGAAAAAAGTAACACCTAAACCAGAGGCAGACATCTATTGCAGGTGTCCTGTCTAACCAACAATGATTCGGTTTATGTATATGTCCTAGATTGTAAATCCTGTCATAAACAGATAATTTATAAGATTTTGTCTAATCACATATATGGAAACGGGACGGAGTCGGAAATATATTTTAATGAGGACGTACATAAAAAAAATTTAGGATAAAATAAATTTTAATGAGGATTATATGAAATTTTTTAATTTTAATAGGTTTATATAAAAATTTTTAAAAGGGCAAAGCAACAAAATTATAAATATATAATTAATTTTAGTAGGGATTATATGAGAATTATTTATTTTTAATAGGGACAAAGTGGGAACTATATGAATTTTTTTTTTAATCAATGTAAATTGTAAAAATTAAAAAAAAAATTGGGATAAATTTAAAAAAACAAAAACTTTCAGTGGGGGTGGTAACGCCCCCCTGGCTTCGCGACCGGAAGGGGACATGATAATGCCATGCAAAACATTTTACATATAAATATTAAATATATATACTCTCTTACCCAGATTTAGAACTTTTTTTTTATACGTTATTATAACAACCAATTTATTTCATTATAATTTATTTCAGTTATATTTGTATTTTGCATCAACAGTTGCTAAATAACATCATATTACACAAAATTTTACGTAAAATCACTAGTAAGTCAACTAATTATTTTAGATTGTTTCTTAAAAAGTTACAATTGATGGACTTGTTTGGCCACCTGACATGAGAATATTCATATACACTTGAATGTACGTGTGGCTTTTATGATAGGAAACTGTTAAAATATGAAATTATTATTGACACACCTCCTAAAAATTTTGGATAGATTGGTAAACTAACATGGTATTAGAGCGAGAGGTACTGAGTTTGAACCCCTGCAATTGTACTATTTAATCACTTTAATATGATCATGTGTTGGGTCTTTTATATGTTTTGGGTTTCATATTTGTTTTGGACTTTCTTATGAACATTTGTCTGTACGTTTGCCCATTGTTTAGCCTGCACGTGAGGGAAAGTGTTGAAATATAGAAATATTGTTGGTCTACTTTTGAAAGCTTAATGGCTTGTTTGGAACTTAAGTTTGAACTTAAGTTTTTCATCTTAGTTTTTGTCTCTTTCTGAAAAGTCAATAAAAATTATAACTAGTTTCTGAAAAGTCAACAAACTTCAACGTAAAATTTTCATTTTAAATTTTTGTTCCAAACATAAGCTTTTGAGATAGATTGATAAACTATTGTGCGATAAGATTTGGGCATATATATTTCATTTGTTTGAGGTTGTTTGTATGTTGCTGTTACAAATTAGACATGTCATGTGTCTATTGTGCTTTAATAGAAATGACTCATTTCAAACTATATTTTAGATTTTTAGATATTTAAACCGGCCAAAAAAAAAAAAAAAAAAGAGTTCGATTCTAGCTCTTCTTAATTTTTAGAAGATACTATGTGAATGTTAAGTTCAACCTACTGCCACTATGATTCTCAAAATTTGACTAGGGTCCAAAAATTATTGGGGTAGGGGGAAAAAAAGATATGCATTATAATTAACATTAATTTTGATCATTTTATTTTGCATCACTTACTTTCTAATTAACTATCCACAAGTCCTTTTTTTTTTTTTTGGTCGAAACTATCCACAAGTCATTATAGCTTGGACAGAGTACAATAATAATTGATGGTATAAATATATCTAATAATGAATTGAGATAATTATTAACATGACAATATGACACAAAAGAAAATAACTAAACTTAAATATTATTTATGATTCTTAAGACCTTGATGATCCTCCTCAAGTACTCTTCTTCTTCCCTCAATTCTTCTCCTTATCCCATTCTCTTTCTTTTTTTAATCTATCTATCTTCGTCCGGTATTAATAACAATGAATTCTTATTAATCCTATGATATCTTTAGTGTCGTTTTTAAGGCTAGTATGGTATCCACATTTCAATTAAATACAAGCAAAAAAAGGGTTTTTTTTTTTTTTTTTTCCTTTTTGGTAGCGGTGTACTCCGAACTTGTCACACAATTACAATTTGTATTCTGAATGTTTAAATTCTAACAATTTATACATTAAACTTATAAATCTGTAGTAATTTGATAATAAGATTGTGCCAAAAAGTGTGTCTGATCATATTTGGAAAGGGAATTTGGTCATGGAACCAAGTTCTTTCTTATCTAGTATTTTAAAATTTTTCATCAAATAGAGTATTTAAATCTAATCCTAATCTCTGTCCTTTTATCATCTTTCAAAGGTACGACATAAGGAATTAAATTTGAGTTTATACGCTGTCATATTGATAGTTTTGTTCAAAGCTTTTAAGTTAATAGAAAATGAACCCAAATGGAACATGAATTGTAAAACTAAAACACTAGTCCTTTTGAAGATAATTTAGTTCATATGTCTTCTTATTTATGTCATCATTCATATCCGTCCAATAATAATATAACACGTGTGTAACTAATATAATCTTTTAATTAATTTCATATGATATTGTAATTAAGGGGGTGTTTGGTGTGTAAGTTTGAGTTGAAATATTTTAGTTTCAATAGTAAATTTTTTTGAATTTTGAGAAAAGACAAAAAACTTTTTGAGAGAAGACAAAAACTTTTAAAAAAAAGACAAAAACTGAGTTGAAATATTTTAGTTTGAGTGAAAGTGCCAAACAAGCTCTAAATATACATGTTTAATTGACATATTATAATATTATTGGAGAGATATGAATGAAACATGAATAAGGGAGCATAGGAGTTAGGATCATTTCGAAGAAGCTACTCAAATAAATTTTGAAAGATGACAACTATTTTCAGCCTGGTTCGCAGCAATATTTATTTTTCTACATGATAAGTGGAAGAAGAAAAAGTTATGCTAGAACCCTTCTCTCCTCCTCTTCCTCCTCCTCTGTTGCTCTTTTTATTTTTAATTTTTGTTTTTGTTTTTGTTTTTGTTTTTAATTGAAATGACTAGAAACTCATTTCTCTTGTTTTCCTGTTTTTTTACCCATCTTCGAAGAATCATGACAACGAAGACATATGCAACAATCACTATTTCTCTTTCCATTCACTAAAAAAAAAAAAAAAAAAGAATTTATCTCTCTTTTTAGCAAGTAACCGCGCCTATTCAAATGCCATAAATTTATTTAAGAAAAAGTGTTTAGAAAAAAAAAAAAAAAAAAAAACTATTTCTCTTTTTAGCAAGTGACCGCGCCCATTCAAAACCTCACAAGTTTGTTAAAAAGATGTTTAGCAAAAAATAAAATAAAATAAAATAAAAAAAAAAAAAAAAAAAACCTCAATAACTTAGTCCTAATGGACCGTCAAAGATGGGGTTATATCTCCTCATGATGATAGTTGATATTAGGCAAAACAATAGAAGCTTTTTCCACCTCCCAAGAAAAAGGAAAGAAAAAAAAAATAAAAATAAAAAAGCAACCAAATTTGAAACCCATTTTGTATGGTTTTTTAAACCCAAAAGATATGTCGTTGATATAATTATTTTATTTTGCAGCTGTGTTAATCATTATTACTAGATAATCAAATGTCTTTCCTTTTTTTCTTTCTTTCTAAGTTCAGTGCCCTTTTATGAATTGTTTGTTTCCTTGTAACAAAGTGTGGCTACAAGGGAGACAATATGCTTCTTTCTTGTGTGCCTTTAACCTTTTTATTCACATGTCATCCGCCTTAATTTATTTGTATCACCCAACTTTTTTCCTTTTAGCTTTACAACCTTATTTATTTATTTTAAAGGATTTATCTATATATTTTGCTAAAGTGAAACTTAGATAATAATAATAATAATAATAATAATAACTTTTTTTTATATATATATTAGAAGAGATTACCTTTTAAGCACGATTTGTGGAGTTTGTTCCGTTTGTATAACCTATGTAGTAGTTTTAGCAAAAAAACCTATGTAATGTTGTTGAATGCTTTTCTTTAAAAATAAAAAATAAAAATAAAAACCTATGCAGTACTAGTATAGGATCTAGTGGTCCGTTGCTATTGTTTTTTGAATAACTTTTCCTGATCTTTCGTGTAAGTTACCACAATAGGTTAAAAGAAATAAAAAGTAAAAAAAATTTAAAATTATTCCACCAAAAAAAATGATATATTTAAATTTAGCTTAATTATGTGATTTCATGCATAATTTATTAATAATTTTATAATTGACTCCATCATAATAAAGAGTTCGAATCTCTGTACTCCCAAATAAAAATAATAAAAAAAGTAAATTTCTGGTTTGGTCCCTAAATTTTTAAATTAATGCAAGGTCTCTAAACTTTTTTTTTTGTAGCTGAAATGCTCTTAAGCTATTAAAAGCATAGGTACAATAGTCATTTTCGTTAATTTTTACACGAAATCTGTTAATTAGTATTATTTTTTTTATCAAATTATTAACCGATTCCGTCCAAAAATCATTATAAAGGACTATTATAGCCATATTTTAATAGTCTATTGGCATTTCAGTCAAAAAAAAAAAAAAAAGATCAAGGTCAAAATTGCACAAACTTAAAAATTTAAGAACTAAATGAGCAATTTACTCAAAATTTATCTTTGTGTATCAAGAATTTTACTTTATTAAAAAATATACCATGTGTTTTGAAACATTTTATGCTTATATTATAGATTATATTTAATATATAAATACATAATTTTATTTGGAAATATTGATGTTGACCTCAATAATATTAATAATACCCTCAAACAGAAAAAAAATAAATAAATAAAATCTAAGGTTATTGTTTAAGTCTGTTTAATTTTTAATTTTTTTTTTCTTTCTTGCATGTATTAAGGATATTAGTTACACTTCATTATCAAAAAATTAATTTTTTGAGTCACACCTTATGTTAAGTTTAACTAAGTTAAAAGAGGGTCATAATATAAATTTTTAATAATCGATTTTGTTTTATTTTTTAAAAGAATTTTTTTATTAGAAGTTAATTATTATTATTATTATTATTTTGTTTTTAACATAAATTGTAACATAAGTTCTTCAAAAAAAAAAATCTAACATAAAAGGTTTAAGTGTGACTATTTGAACATTTAGAGGGTAAAGTAAAAGAATTTTAAAATATAAGAAATAAAATGAGAGTGATCTTAAAATCAAGTAGTATATGTGGGATTATTATTTTTTGAATAATAGATAATATATACTAATTTATATTTGATAATTGCTAATGTCTATTGGTGAAAATTTTCCTACTACTTAACTGTTGAAAAAAAAAAAACAATTGTTGGTCTATATATATAAATATATTCGGAAATTATAGCAAATAACGTTTTTATCAAAATAATTGAAATGACTAACAAGGTATTAAATTATTTTAAGTAAATAATAAATTTACTAGATAAATAAAAAAACATTTTAGGTAAATAAAAAATTTATTAGATAAATAACATATTTACAAAAAATAAAAAAGTTATTTTATGAAATTAATTTGTTACTTACTATTATTTACTCTTAATATTTTTAAAATATGTTATTTATTTTAATTATATAAAAATGTGATTTACTTCTTCCTGCTTACTTCTATTTTTTTGATAGCTACAATTGTTGGTCTATATTGCAATACTTTGAACTGACTTACTGTGACCTTTTTCTTTTTTTTATTATTATTTTTCATTCTTTCTTTTCTTGGAACAAAGGCTTGTGGGAGAATTATTTGAAGGGAAATTGTAGCGTATATCATATTTTATGATTGTTTTAAAGTTTAAAGCAGTTTTTTATTTTTAAGATTATAAATTATGACATATAGTTTTACATGTAAATTCTTGAATTTTTTGTAAATCATTGAAGTTTTGTAGCAAATAACGGAGTTACTAATTACATATTTATAATTTTTAACACAAATTTATATACACAAATTCATGTTAGAGAGAAAGAGAGCGGAGGAGGAGGAGAAAGGAAAAATAAGAAGAGATATCGTTGATATTATACATGATCATAAATTTAATTATATTATTTATTATTATTTTAAAATTTAATGCTACAATTTACTATTATTTTTTTAAAAATGTTATTTTGTTCTTTCTCTATTTTTTCAATACAATAATTTAGGTAACAAAATTAACTAGCAAATAGCTTAAAGTTTCTTTAGCAAAATATTTTTTGTTAGCAAAAAAAAAAAAAAAGCTTAAAGTTTATGATTGAAGTAGTTCACCTTGTTAGAAACAAAGTAATTTACATAATTTAAGTACAAGAATTTGAATGTTTAAATTTTAATTTTGAAATAGTTCATCCTATTAAGAGAAATTTTTTTAGAGGCAGTTTGGGGATTATTGGAAACAAAGTTTTGAAGATATTTTTTTTAAGGAAAAATTTATTAAACTCATTAAGGAAATACATTAATACCAAACATAAAAAATCATATTATATGAAACAAAACCCTTCAACAAAAACAGATCTACAAGTAAAATTTTATGATGCTAAAAAAGAAAGACGAATGCTTGATTGGAATTGTTTCGTTTTAGAAATGTATGTTTAGTTAAAGCATAAAAACTTAGAATGTGTTTGGAAAAAAAAATCAATATGGATCTTATTTCGTTCATTTCGAAATTCTATATAATTTAAGCAAAAATCATCTCATTTCAACTTGAAATAACAAAGTTATAAAAAAGGTTGAGTTTATTATAGATATCTGAAATAATTCTAAAGTAATGCTAGAGACACCAACTCTAATCTTAACTTTTGAGTACCAATTCATGTGTCATATTTTCATTGAAAAATACAATTAATTGATGTGATAATACTTTAAACATTTACTTTAAAAAAAACTGACAACTCATATGTCACATAAATTGGTACTCAAAAGTTAGAAAAATTCTTGGGAATATCAGTGATGTTTAATATCACACTAATAAAGAAGTGAGCTCTACTAGTAGGCCCTATCTTGTGGGACTCACTCTCTCTATTAATGAGTGATATTTAACATCATTCATATTTCCTAACATTGTTTCAAAAGTTGAGATTAGAATTTATATTCTTAATATTTTTCATAATTTTATTAGAAACTCAAAACTCCTTCAAAGGCACGTTAAAAAACCAGACGATCGTTCGGAGACATCCCCAAACATTGCATTGGAAACTTTACTCACAAAGTGTGGAAAAAAATAAATCTGAAATTCGGATCTAGTGGGGACTCTGGTCGACAGCGTACGAATTCTCCCCAGCCCCTTCTCTCTCTCTCTATCTCTCTCTTTCTTTCCCACCCTTTTTCCTTCCTCTCTTCTCCTCTACTCTCCCTATTGAAAACTCCCTCCTCCTCTCTCTCTCTCTCTCTCCGTTCTGCGAGTAAAAAAATAGTCTCTTTGTTACTTGTACGGTCTCTGACTCTTTCATATACTTCAAACAAATCACATACACATATATATATATATAAACATTGTTATTTATTATTATTTATACATTTTTTTTTTCCGCCATTTCTTTTCTTTCAATAGAAAGAGTAAAAGAAAACAGAACCAAACAGCAGTGAAGCAACAGCTTCTCTCTGTTCTGTTTTGTGTCTCTCTCTCTCTCTCTCTCTCTCTCTCTGTGTGTCTGAGACTTCTCGTGATTTGCATTTCCAACTTTTTTTCTTTTCTTTTCCCTCCCACTTTCTCTCTCTTCATTCACTCTCCCAAGCCCCAACCCCCCCACTGCTCCCTTCTCGTGCCTCTTTCTAATCACGCGGAAAATAGCAACCCCAATTACTGTTTCGAATTTTCCATCAAAATATATGCATACAAATATACATATATAAAGTTGTAATCCCTTCTCCAACCCTAAGTTTTCTCGGAAGAAAGCTTTCTCTGCCGATGGTTGGACGCTCCCGATCTTTTGTTCTGGTAAGGTTTTTGCTTTGATTTCTGAACTTTTTTTTTTACATTATTTTTTTTTGGGTCTGTGATTTTACTTTAAGAGTTACTTTTTGTTTGATGTTGGAAATTTGATTCTGATTTATAATGTCCGTCTTTGTGATTCCTTTAATTTTATCTCAAGTTCTAATTTTTGTTTTTATTTTTGTTCAAATTTAGTATGGTCTTGTAGTTCACGAAACGGTGAATTTATCGTCGTTAATTGGATATATTCTGGGTTTTCTATTCTCTGGATGGTGATATACATATATATTTATATATATGTATATATAAAAACACAAACACACACATATATATTAAACAATCAGAGTCAATAAATGTTTCAGCTGGTTGCTTGTTATTTTGTTATAAAGATCTGCAAGAAAACTTTCTTGTTTGTGGCGATTAAGGCAGTTTCAGAGCCATTTATGCCTGTATTAAAACTTATATATATAATATTGGTTTGGTATAATTTATTTGGTCTTTCTTTAGCGTTTTTCAAGTATTTTGGAAACTGCCCTCGTTTTTCAGCTGTGCGCTTAGTGTTCAAAACAGATGTTGTGAACCGGTTATGCCAGCGTTGTCCGCAAAGTAGTTTTATTGTGTCAGACTTCAAGCTTTCTGTGAATGAAAACCAATTTGAATGTTTTTTTTTCAGAAAGGAAAAACGTTATTTAACTAAATAGTGATGTTTTTGTCGACGTACCTTTGAATGATGCATTACATGTGATTAGTAAACGAGATAACATTAGTTGTCTCGTCAACAGGTGTCTCTGCTTTTAGTTCTATGCAAAGTAGTTTTGGATTTATGCAATTTGTGGTGTTGTGGATGATAAAGCACACATGTCTGCCACATCTAAGGGAAAAAAAAAAAAAGGTTTTTTTTTTTTTTTCTCTACTTTTCTTTAACTGAAATGCAGTAACCATGGCAGGATTTGGATGCTTCATTTTGGATCTAGTGAAGGGATCTTAAGGGGCCATTTGAATCGGAGGATCGGCATGATTGAAAAGAAATCAAAAGGATATGTAGTGTGGCTTCTTGTTGTTGCGCTTCTCTATCTCCATAACAAATCTTCAGAAATGGGTTAGCACCGACTTTTGTGTTGTTTCTAAATTTCGATATCGTGATGAATTTGGCAGAGATGGGTACATTACCGAGTACTAGTGAAATAGTTGAATCCACAGAAGAAGTATGTTCCGAGTCAACAATGGGTGAGAAAGCTGGAGACCAGTTGATGATGAAAACAGAGAAAAAGTATTCGATTGAGGATGATATAAATCGTCTCTTTCAGGCAATTGACATTAGAAGTTCAGCAAGAAACTCAGGTTTATCACACGAACTTGGTAAAGACCCCTTGCGAAAAAGTGCCATGAAAAGGCCTATGAGAGTTGGCATGTCGCAGGCATCAGGAATTGGAATTTCAGAGCCTGTGAGTTTGAAGCAGGCACTGAGAGGATTGTGCATTTCTCAGGCATCGGAGATGGCTGCCATGAAGAGACTAGCAAAGCCGACTGGTTCCTCAGGGGTCTCGGAAGCAGGAAATATTAAAAGGTTATACCGTGCAGTGGTGGTGGAGGCCAATGGATCTGGCCTTCCAATAAATGAAGGTAAAGGGAATTTTGTTGAGATCTCCCTTGTTCCAGACACGCCAAAATTTTCTGAGAAGATGCCAGAAGCCTTGCCAATTCCCGGCGAAGAGTTATCACACCCTATCACTGAAGCTTCTACTGCTTTTTCGGGTGAAATGATGCCAGATGCAGGGATACCGGCACAGACGGAGATCGTTCCCATGCCAACTGAAGTTAAGAGTGGGACTAATGTAGGGGTTGGGAAAGAGGAATCCGATTCTTCATCGATCCCGCATGCTAGCAAGAAAATTCGTCAGCTGGATGATGGTGCTTCGACCTCAACTGAGGTTCCAATTAGTTCTCCAAATGCAGACAAGGGGCAGAAAGATAAGTTACATTCTGCTGCTACTGTATCTAGCTCCAGTGCTGGTAGTAAGATAAGCAAATCTTTTAGCAGTAGTCCTCGATTTATATTCAGGAGCAAGAACACTTTTAAGAATAAAGCAAAGCAGGATTTAATTGCGTCTTCTAATTCTAATTCACATGACATGAGAGTTGATGATGATCTAAAATCTAACACAAGTAATTTGGAGAACCTGACACAGAGCTGTACTCCAAAACATGAAAGGGAAGAAGGTGAGAAAGCTTCTCCAATGTCTAGTAATACAAATTCTAGCTTCGAAGTAAGTTCAGGTGTTGGGGATGCAAGTTCATGTAAACTGAATTTCAGTTTGAATTGCAGTAGCACGACTAAATCTCTTGTGAAAAAGGGTGATGAGAGATCAATATCAAGAGAGAAAGGGGAATTCTCACAAAGCTCAAAAAGTAGTATTGGTGAGTACAGTAGCTGCACAAGCACTAGCGAGGAGAGCAGTCTAAGCGGATCAAGTCGTAGTGGCAAGCGTCCTCATATGTCAAAAGATTTGAGATGGGAAGCCATCCATCATGTTCAGAAGCAACATGGAAGCTTGGGTCTCCGGCACTTTAAGCTGCTGAGGAGGCTAGGTTGTGGGGACATTGGAACTGTTTATCTTGCTGAGCTTACTGGGACAAATTGCCTTTTCGCTTTGAAAGTAATGGACAACGAGTTTTTGGCGACTAGGAAAAAAATGTTGAGGGCCCAAACTGAAAGAGAAATACTACAGATGCTGGATCATCCTTTTCTCCCTACACTTTATGCGCATTTTGTGTCAGACAAGCTTTCGTGCTTAGTTATGGAGTATTGTCCTGGCGGAGATCTGCATGTATTGCGGCAAAAACAACCTACCAGGAGCTTCTCTGAACAAGCCTCTAGGTATCTTTTCTTTGTACGATCAAGTTCTTGTCATCTGTGCATGTGCATTACTGCTTTATAAATTACTTATGTACCTTATGGTTGACTGAGTGGGAACACAACTCATCACGACAACGTGTTTTTGGGAGGAGTAAAAACATGTTTTACCGCTCTCTCTCTCTCTGTCTGAAAAATATGTGTATATCTATTTTTCCCAAGTGATGTATTCCAGTTTCGTGTTTCTATTTTCTCCTTTCTTAGGTTCGCCCTCTGGTAAGTCAGTGTACGTGTGAATAGAGATTTGAAGAGGGTTTTTATTTTTTATTTAGCTAGATACTTTTGATACATTTGCTAGAAGCTATGGTTTCGATGGTACGTTGATGGATGAACTATTTTTGGCTGGTCTGATGTAAACAATTGCAGATGATCAGTTGCGATCTCATAGGGATTAATCTCTACTAAAATTCGGGGACGTGCAGATGATCAGTTCTGATCTCATAGGGATTAATCTGTACTAAAATTCGGAGACATTTAATAAAAGAAAGATGCTATTCTGTTTTTCCTTAATCTTTGTACACGTGTTGACCAACAAGCAGTTCATAAAGATAATAAGCTAGGACAGCTTCAAAATACCAGCTTGTTACCACTTCGAGCTTACCAGTGTTGCAGCACCATATTTAATGTTATTGTACAAAGTTTAGATTTGGTTAATCATTAAGTATCAACTGTGCTCACCATGTCAATGACTAAATTGGATGTCAAATCAGTTGGCAGGCAACGACCAATCTGGCATCTGCTGATTGTAATTGTTTGTGGTCGGTTATTACGTTTCTTTTGTCAGAATGGGTTCTGTTTTCTGCATCATGAAATCTAGATCTAGTAAAGAAGATAGCAGTGTTATTGAAGCAATAAGTTATTAACATTTACCTTACGGTAATATATGGTAACTGTAATGCTCCATCATCATTTTAGCAGTCGAGTTTTCTCAGCTAAACTATGTGCTTGTCTTTCACAGGTTCTATGTTGCTGAGGTCCTCCTTGCGCTGGAGTATTTACACATGCTAGGAGTTGTTTACCGAGACTTGAAACCTGAAAATATTCTGGTCCGAGAAGATGGGCACATCATGCTCTCAGACTTTGATTTGTCACTTAGATGTGTCGTCAATCCGATGGTTCTTAAATCATCATCACCTGTTGTGGAACCTGCGAAGAAGATGTCGAGCCCGTGCACTGAATCTAGCTGCATTGACCCTTTCTGCCTCCAGCCGTCCTGGCAGGTTTCCTGCTTCACTCCTAGACTCTTGTCTGCTGCAGCAAAATCTCGGAAAATAAAATCTGAGCTTGCTGCCCAAGTTAGCCCACTGCCACAGCTTGTAGTGGAACCAACTAGTGCTCGATCTAACTCCTTCGTCGGAACTCACGAATACCTCGCTCCTGAGATCATCAAAGGTGAGGGTCACGGGAATGCTGTTGATTGGTGGACGTTTGGAATATTTCTGTTTGAGCTGTTATATGGCAGGACACCTTTCAAGGGTTCTGGGAACGAGGACACGTTAGCCAATGTCGTGTCGAAGAGTCTCAAGTTCCCAAATAGCCCAATGGTTAGTTTCCAAGCAAGGGATTTGATCAGAGGCCTCTTGGTGAAGGATCCTGAAAATCGGTTAGGATCGGTGAAAGGGGCTGCAGAGATTAAGCAGCACCCTTTCTTCGAAGGCCTTAATTGGGCATTAATACGGTGCACAATACCGCCAGAGATGCCCAAATGTTGCGATGTGGGAAGTTCCGCACCATCTGCTTCACAGAAACAGGAGAGCACGAAGTGTAAGGAGTTAGAAGGTACATCAGAGCACACGGCGGAGTTTGAGGTGTTTTAGCTAAATCCTCTCGACTGTGGAAAGAAGCCCAGTGAATCTTCTTTTCCAAACTTTCTCATCCATGTTTTTACCTTTTTTTTTTTTTTTAACTGAAAATATAGCTTATAGTGTAAATGTAACTTAAGTATTGATGGGTAGTTATAGAATTAAATATCATATATGATTACTGAATGAGTAGCTGAGAATCAAGATGAAAATGGGTATGACACTTTTCTTTCTTGCCTGAGGATTCCAGCTTAAATCATTTGCTCTACGGCACAAGTACGACCAGCTAATTTGAGGCTTGTACATGACACGAGCATAGAAGTGTTAGGTACGACTACGAGAAAAGTGGAATGACGGAGAGGGCTTAGAGGGATTAATGATAGGATTTTGACATTTACGCTTATTTGGTAAGCGAGAAATGAGAAGGTGATTAGAGGTTTGGTAAGCGAGAAAAAAAGGAGTGATTAAAGGGGGGATTTCATACAAAACATCATAAGAAAAATAATTCCTTCCGTTCTCATTTTTCTCACCGAAATAATTTACCACTCTATTTTTTTACTTTCCTTCCTTCTTACAAACACGCCCTAAACGTTGACAGTACTTGAGCTCGCAGTTGCGAATGGGGGCGTTGTGGGATCTCCCCCAAGGAAGGAGAATCCATCTATTTTAGGTGCAGGATTAACCATGACTTCCTTACTGTGCTGGAAGCTCTCCAAAGTGGCTATCTATGTTAAATGGATGGGTTTGATAGGTCTTAACTCTTCCCTGAGGGGCTCTCTTAATCCTTTCAAGGAGAGTTTGTATATCTTCATATGGGCGGCTGCTTTTTGTCCTTTAAGCTGAGGATAGTTCTTCCCTTCTGCAATTCCTTGCTAAGGTTAGGACTAGCTTTTTCTTCCAATTAGTATATCCTTGTGACTCATGTGTCTTATTTATGTACTCTAACCAGCAGAAGGATTTGTTATCTTTCTTCCTAGAATTGAAAAGCAAAAGGAAGGGGAAAAAATTGCTCCAACGAACACAGGATAAAAAATAAAAAAATAAAAAAAAGAGTTTACTCCTCATCAAAAAAAAAAAAAAAAAAAGGGAAGAAGAAGAAGAAGAAAAAGTACAAGAGCACTGGATGAATTTGTAGCATTTTTAGTCCCAGTACCGTGAGTATTATGACATTTTGTTCTTTGAGCCTTTTTTTTTGGCAGATTGCTTCTTGAATTTTGTTGTTTTGTTTTTGCAGTTCTAGTCCTTGATATTTAAATGGACGAAGGATTTCTAAAATTTGATAGAGATAGTCATCTTTCCATTATCATAACCGAAAAGTCTAGAGAAAAAAGTTACATGAAGTGCAAAATGTTTGTAGGGAATTTTTTTATAGAGAAATTACATTATATATGACATCTTTATAAGAGGTACATACTATAAAATTAAATGTCCGTGTAAGATCCTCCAGACAAGTCTCACCCCTCAATAAGGAAGGCATCACCCCAATATCAACAAATATGGTAAGGATATGTGAGAGTAAGGTGACGAAGATTTGATATTTCGGATTTACTATTTTATTGGTTGTTCTCTTAATAATATTATGTCATGTCATCTGCATTTAAAATTTTAATCATATAAAAAAATATTAAATATTAAAAATTCTAAAAGAAATTGATAAGTTATCGAAACATTATGGAATGCACAAAGACAGTAAATATGAACTTAGGATATAATCGCAAATATGTTGTATTGAGTATTACAGACCTATCACTGTAATTCATTACTATTATCCAATTACAATCGATGATTCGTAATTTTATAATTGATTTAATTACAAGATACAGAAAGAGTGAACCAAGTTGAACCAGTCCGACCAACCAATCAATTATGGTCCATGAGAGACACCAAAATCAGTAAAATCCCCAACGTATTTTTTCTAGCCAATCTCGTGCACACAACAAACAACTTGTCCCTTGGAGGAGTTGGTTCTCATCTCGGTGTCCATATTTTCTCTCTCCAAAAAGTCCAAACCCACAAAACAACTCAAAGACCATAATGAGGACATTGTACAACCGTGGTGGCGGCAGCCCTCTAAATTTACGATCTTGCCACTCATTCAACGCTCTCTCCTCACAACTAAAACACCCATTTCTTCTTCTTCTTCTTCCACCAACCCAATTCCAATTCCCATCTCTCCGCACCTCAATAATCAGACGGCCAAATTCTCGGAGACCCAGTTCGTGTTTCTCATCTGGTTCTGTTACCAGAGCGTCAATGGCGGCTTCGGGCGCAGAGACGGAGACAAAACCCTTCTCTGTCCTGTTCGTGTGCTTGGGTAACATCTGCAGAAGCCCTGCTGCTGAAGGAGTCTTCACGGACTTTGTCAAGAAAAGGGGTTTGGATTCCCACTTCAAGATTGACTCCGCTGGCACCATGAATTATCACGAGGTAGGTACGCCTTTGTTTGGTTACTCAGAAACTATATATGGGAAAAAATAGCCTGTAATGGAAAATCACATGTAAAGTGCATTCAAGTCTTGATGATATTTTGAAGGTTTGTATTTTCAAATGATGCAACTCATTTCATGATATATATCTGCCTGTTTATGTAGTCCTTAAAAGTAAGAGTTATGACAAGCCATTTATTCTATGTGTAAATAAAATTTCTTGCTGTAATTCCTTTCAAATATTTTTGTTGCATGAAACAAATAGGATCAATTTAACCTATGCCCCTAGAACTATATGGTCATTCTCAATTTATATCTCGAACTTTAATAACTCCTCACTTTGCCTCCCGAACTTTGAGTCAGTTCTACTTAACTCGTTTTGTTAAATTTTCTGTCAAAAACAGACGGAAAAAGAGAGAGTTAAGTGTGAGTACATGTTATTTTTTCTTTAGCTTTAACAGAAATTTTAATAGAAAGACCGTGTGACCACACTCCCCTTTTTTTCCATCTGATTTTAGTATAAAATTATAACGGAGGAGTTAAGTGAGATTAATTAGTAATTTAAGGAGCAAAGTGAGAGTTTTTAAAGTTCGAGTGAGAAAGTGAGAATAACCCTATAATTGAAGAGGCACAGATGAGAATGATTCAAACAAATATCACGTTATGCCTTAAAGTACTGATGGTCCTTTGCACCGTATATGTATGTGTGTGTGTTTGTGTAAGCGTAAGCTAATTTTTGGTTGTATTGAAGGGAAACCAAGCAGACCCAAGGATGAGGGCAGCTTCCAAAAGGCGTGGGATCGAGATAACATCCATATCGAGACCTATCCGGCCATCTGATTTTAGAGACTTCGATTTGATTCTCGCTATGGATGAGCAGAATAGACGTAAGATAAGTGTTTGATTTGGTATCCAATCATTATGTTGGTGTTTTGACTTGATTCTTGTTTGTATGCATCAATATGAATGTACAATCTTACATGTGGTTGTGTTACATGTGGTTGTGTTGTTGGTGTCGATGTTGGATATAGAGGATATATTGTAGGCATATAATAGGTGGAAACTCAGAGAACCTTTACCTGAAGACGCTCATAAGAAGGTTAATTAGGTCTTATTACAAGGATGTTTGCTCTAATCAAGTTTTGCTTTTAGATTACAAGGTCTGAGGCAGTTTTCGGCATTGCAGGTTAAATTAATGTGTTCTTATTGCAAAACGCATGAGGAGACTGAAGTGCCGGATCCGTATTATGAAGAACAACAAGGCTTTGAGAAGGTAATTTACCAATATCGTCACTGATTCTTGTGCAACAGAAATACAATATCCATTGCTTTTGTTGTTAATCTTTCAGAATCTGAGTTTATTTTAGTTCATCACGCTATTACATTTTGAGAAATTCAGTAATGTGGTTTGAAACCGAGACATGACGTTGTAGAGTTGTAGTAACGCGGGATTATCTCAAACTCAAATTTAAGGCATGACCCCATTGAAAAGACCAGTGATTAAATCCTGAAACAAGAAAAAAGAAAATATAACAATAATAAAGAGATGAGCCAAAAAGTTGCTGATGGTTTGAAAAACAAACTTCGTCTAGCAAGTTGATACAAGCTATTAAACGTAATCCTGTGGCAGGTTTTGGATTTACTTGAGGATGCTTGTGGATCATTGCTTAATAGCATATTGGCGGAGAAGAAAATTGATGGTTGAAATCCCGTTTGATCCGGTATCTGGATTTGGTTTGATGAACAAATTGTTTATGCACACTGCTTATTTGCTAGTGATCTAAGGTCTATTCTTGCTAGTGATGTAAAAAAAAAATCGTTTATACCAAACTTCTTTACACCGTCAATCCGAAATCATTGTATATGCACACTGCATGAGGAGATTAGCTTGTCGTTCTATTTTGCATCATACTTTTGAGTACATGAAAATTATTGAGAAATGCTAAGATCTGTCTAAACACTGATTTGCTATCATATTCGATATTCTTGACAAAATAATTGTTCTTAACTGCATTGGAATAAGAAGAAACTATGACTAAAATTGAGTATACGGGTTCGTTTGGTTCACCGGTTTGAGTTGAGATTTTTAAGTTCGAAATGAGATGAGTTAAGTTTAGTTTAAATGATGAGTGTTTGGTAAAAAGTTTGAGTTGAAAAGTTTGAGTTGAGTTTAGTGTTTGGTGGAAAAAAGTTTAAGTTGAGTTGAATTGGAAAAATAAGGGCCTTGTTTGGATGTCCCTAAAATGAGCTGAATCAAATTTTTTAATTTTTTTTGACATTCTATCTTATATTTTAGGGGGAGTTTGGAATAGCAATCCAACTCTATTGGAGTCCACATATTTTGAATGTGTCTTTTACAGTAAAAGTGGTTGTCTTTTTCCCAAAAATATTTTTGCGTTTGCTGAAAATTCAATATGAGACAACAAAAGTTTTTTTAAAATGCCTGCGAAATGAAATATTATACCCCATACTCACAAAAATCGTTCGTCTCATTAGATGCAATTCAAATAAAGCATATAATTACATTCCGTCACCAAATTAATTAGATATTTCACGTTTGCATTCACGTGACTCTGTATCACGGATATGATTGGTAACGTTCCCACATAGCATCCGCCATCCCTTCTCTCATCTGATTCATAGACCCATGTTGGTCCGTTCCTGTACTAGGCCCAGTGTCATCTATGCCCTCGTCCAACACGTAATCATCGTTTACGTCGTCGCTCCGACTTACAGTCACGCCATTACCTACAAAATCGTCTATAAATGGGTCCCCAACCTGCACCCTTCTTATGAAATTATGTACAACAGCACACGTCACGGGGATCATCTTTTGTTTGTCCATCGGATAGCTGTTCATGGCTTTTAGTATTTTGAACCTTGCCTTCCAGACGCCGAAGGTTCGTTCAATGCAATTCCGGAGCGAGGAATGCGTGTAGTTAAATACCTCCTTGCGGTTGCCTAACCCACCACGACGTCTTCGATATTCCGGTAAATGATACATCTCCCGTCTAAACGGGCTCAGGAATCCCTCCTTATTGGCGTAACCGGCATCTGCTAAGTAAAATTTTCCTGCAAAATCACGCAAAAACAAATTCTTTTTAAACTGACAATATTTTTTGCCAATTTTTTCCATATGATTAATGCAATATCATTGATCATATGATTACTTAGTGGTGGTATTGGGAAACCATGGTATGCTATGGCCTCGTCCAACATTCTCGCATCATGGCATGAGCCCTCATATCCGGCCAACATGTACGTGAATTTCATGTCGAACGAACATGCCGCCAATATATTTTGTGAGTGGAATCCTTTCCGGTTAATCCAACCATCAGCATTCTCGCGCCTTGGGACACAGGGGACGTGTGTCCCATCAATAGCACCAATGCAACCCTGCATGTCACATAAAATATCAATCCATGAACTTTTGGTCTACCACGGTTAGACCGTATTATTTTTTTCGGCCTAGCAGCTACTTTCAATATATAACAATGGTAACGTACATCAAACCATGGCCGAAATTTTCCTTCATGCTCAATTATCAACGATTGCACCGTCGTGTAGTCAGGTGGCCGTATGAATTCGTCTTTCAACGCACAAATAACCTTTAACACTCTAAAAAACCAACGTGATGTTGTCTCTGGAGAATGCTGGAATAAATACGAAATGTGCCGATTTGTAGCGCCTTGTGAACAAATGGCTAAAAAAATGAATAACTGCTCGTTCACGTCCATGTGATTCGTTGGCCTCAACAATCCTCGACCACCTAATAGGTTACTTAGTAATCTGAAGGTTGATGATTTCATACTGATCATCGATTGAATTACGTCTTCATGACCATTAAGTATTTCTTCCACACGCATGCTTCCAGTTAGCATTGAGTCATGCATTGGTTGTGGATTGCGGCGTATATTCTGCATACTATTTATTATTGCCACCACTGCCATCGCGCACATATCGTCGTCCTCGCGTTGTGCGTCAGATGTTGCTTGGGCGTCTTCGTCACGACGGGTTGCGGATCGAAACCAATTCAATTCTATATTTTGTTGCCGTACAAAAATCCACGTTGTCACCTGTTCTTGATCAGAATCAAACACAATATTAAATATAAAGAATGACAATATGGTTTGAACTTCGTCAAATAACATAACGAAACGACATATACTACAATCAGTTTAAAAAACAAGGCCAAATTATCCTACATTTAACACTTAAATGTATATTTTAAAAAAACAACAATAGTGTAAGTGTCAAATAATATGTCTCATTGAAATGGAAGAGGGAAAAATCAAGCATCAACAACATGAACATCATTGGGGCGGTGGAATTTGGGAGGCGACAACTGACGCAATAATTCCTCGCTGGTCGTCGTCGTCAAGCTCTGTGAAAGGACGCTGCAGCCGTGGATGCGCATCGAAGTAGTGCCACATTATCGTTCGCTGATATTGTGGAATATCTATCTCTTTCATTATATTGATGCAGTCCACAATACAATATATGTCGTTGTTGTTGGCGCTACCGGATGTCGATTGCGATCGAGCGCGGAAATGATTAGCGATTTCCTCCATGGCCGTGTACGTCATATCATCCGTCGCCTCCCTTTGTTTCCGCTTCCCAGCACTCCCACGTGACCGTGACGGTCCGACGTCGTCGTGCAGACCTTTCGTGTTTGCCTGTCGCCGCGCACCGATGCTTGGGCTAATATCGTCCTCCATAACCGGTTGTGTTCCGGAGTGGCCCATGGACAGATCAAACTCAAACGGTAGCGAACTTCCGCCTCCCATCGTCACCGATCCGAAAGCCGAGGCACCTGCTGCATGGTTTTTCTCAAAAATGTTGTAATACAATTCTTTGTGCCGAAGTCCCTCGTAGCGGAGATGGGTACACTCCTTGTTATCCTGTAAAATCAAGGCAGATTGTGGTCAAAGGTTGTACAGGCGTTCCTATAGTAGAAATACGTGCTTATATATTGCATAGAAAATGTTGCATTACTTTCAAGAAGGTTTGCCATGTTTCGTCGGAGCAAACAACCGTATCTGTCCACGGATCATATCCAAGCCCTGTGTGGGTACGCAGACTCTTCCAACCTCTGTAAATTTTTTTCATCCGCTCTTTCTTTTGCGATAAAGTGGATGCAAGGGCCGGAACACCGCCAAAACGTGTATTGAACTCGTTGGCCCATAGCTCCAGAATCGCGTTTAGAGGTTGCTTGCAGCCCCTTTCGGCTAGGTACTTGTCAAGTTTTTCCAGGAATAGTCTTTCATTGACGTCCGTCCAAACGTACGACTCACCAGACGCTTTGCGAGGCATGTCCTTAATACATGAGAAATTGAAATATGAATTTAACGCAACAAAGATGAATGAGTGGAATGTAGTTTTGGCTCAGAAATTATTTATGACATATTGCACCTGAGGCATGTCATCGACCCGAAATCATGGCAACTACCATGGCATCGAACGCCGGTAACTACCTAAATGATCTCGGGTTATTGACCCACCAGTCAGATGCAAAATCCAATTTAGACTTATGGGCCTCTATCATCATAGCCAAATGGGTGGATTAGTATGGCAGCCTGTAATTGGAGATTGGCCGTGTGTACCATATAGGCAGCCTCTAAATGACCTAAACAAGGATTCACAATCACCAAAACAACAAAAAACCAGAAATTTTCAAGTTTGGGTCAAAAAACCCCAAAAACATGCCAAAATGTTGCAAAATGTGACCCAAAATGAATTGTAAGTCAAGTTTAGCCGTGTAAACCATAGGGGCACTGTCTAAATACCCTAAGCAAGCTTTAGCAATCACCAAAACAGATAAAAACCAGAAATGTACTAGTTTGGGTCAAAAAACCCCAAAAACATGCCAAAATCTTGCAAAATGTGACCCAAAATGAATTGTAAGTTAAGTTTAGCCGTGCAAACCATAGGGGCAGTGTCTAAATGTCCTAAGCAAGCTTTAGCAATCACCAAAACAGATAAAAACCAGAAATGTACTAGTTTGGGTCAAAAAACCCCAAAAACATGCCAAAATCTTGCAAAATGTGACCCAAAAGGAATTGTAAGTTAAGTTTAGTCGTGTAAACCATATAGACAGTGTCTAATTGCCCTAAGCAAGCTTTAACAATCACCAAAACAGATAAAAACCAGAAATTTTCAAGTTTGGGTCAAAAAACCCCAAAAACATGTCAAAATCTTGTAAAACTTCACCCAAAATGCAATGTAATCTGAGATTGGCCCAGTGAAGCATATAGGCAGCCTCTAACTGGCCTAAGCAAGCTTTCACAATCACCAAAACAACAAAAAAACAGAATGTTACAAGTTTGGGTCAAAAAACCCCAAAAACATGGCCGAATCTTGCACAACGAATTGATTACAAACCAACTGCAAGTGGATCACATATAACAAGCGTATAGTGAACATTGTTTAACATAACCACAGATCCACTATGAGCGAACATGCTAATCTTAATTCCGCAGCAAAATATGCAACAATTTGATGAGAAAAAATTTCAAACAAATGCAATTTTGTTAGGGCCAAACGAACCAGGAAATGTGACCAAAATGTAACATAAACAACAAAACAAATTAATCAAAAAGAGGAACGGCCTGTAGCTCAACAACAACGCAACACCATTGAAAGTCTCGACCTACTGACCCAGAAAATTAAGGAATTGGCAAATAGTTGAAATTCTCATGAACAACAGAACTTGAAGAAGTAATTTTGGTACTGAAATATTTAAGTTTAAACTATATTGACAGAGAATTAGGGTAGGGAAATTTACTGGGGATATCGAATTAGAAGCCGACGATGAGTAAACAGTAGAAGAAGGCGGATTAGGGCACGAATTAACGCGATGTTGGGATGATTTCCGGACTTCAAAGTAGTGGGTAATCACTCTACGGGTTCGCCTTCGAGTCGGAGTCCTCACACGGCGCCTCATCTGCTGCACGAGAACCAGGCGAGGGGAAAATTTGAAGGGAATACCCAAATCGGAGAGAGGAAAGAGGCCCACTAACCGGAGCGCCTGCTAAGCAGCAGCCGGTGGATGGGATGGAGGAGCAGCGAACAGAGCAACTGACAACACGCAACAGCACATGGGTGCCGGCGTGGACATCGACAATATTCGCGAACAGAAGACGAGATGGAGGAGGCAGATGCGCAGGAGAACGTGGGTGAACAGTCCACCCATCTGGGTTTACTGTATAACGGGTCAGAGGCCATTTCAAGCCGAACTGGGATGCCAAAGGACTTCGGTTCAAACTGAACGGCTCTTTCTCAGTTTGGACTGGTCGTCCAAACATCCCCTACATTTGATTAACATGTTTCTCAGAACTACTCTACCGTGAATATCGTAGTCTTTAGTAGTGTTTTTTCGACGGTTTCTCACTCTAGAAGACAAAAAATACAGGCTTTTTCTTTCTTTTTTTTTTTTTCTTTTTTTTTTTTTCAAATGATTTCTTAGGGTTTAAGTGGTCTTTTAATGTCGTAGGGTTTTAGTGGTCTTTAGAAGACATTAAGGCGGATAAGGGTGAATGCAAACTTGTTAAGCCACGCATTTTATTAAGAATAATGATAGGGACACAAACTGTAATTTCTTATTTTATTTATTTTTATTGACAAATGCTTAAAAGATCACCCATTATTCTGTAAATTAATGATAAGAGATTGCATCTATCAATATAAAGATGAAAACTCATTATCACATAAATTTATAAAAAAAAAGTATGATTGCAGTTGGTGTCTCTAAGACTATGACAATAAATAAATAAAATTAAAAAAAAATAAAAACCATTAATTTTCTAGTTTTCTTCAGTCTATGCAAAAAAGATTAACCAAATAAAATACTACACATACAGAAACCAATCCCTTGGCTGCCCTTATACATGAGAAGGAAATAAGAGCAGAAAGAACTCACCACTGAGAGTGATATATTTGGTACAATTTCTAATGCTACATTATCAATTTACAAGAACTTTGGAAATAAAACAAAATCTTCTTCCCTACGATGCTACAATTGACAATAACTCTTCCGGGTGCACTACAAAATCTTTCAAATAAAGTCCCACCCCACGGCAACTCCATTAGACGGTTATAACAGATTAAAACTTTGTTTCCTGCCGTCGAAACAGTCGAGATCTTGGTCTACTCATGCATCACTCCTCGAAAGGCTTCAAAAATTGAAGAGAACTTGAAATTGACCATCCCTTTTCACTTCGTTATGGAATACTCACACTATAAAGCTCTGTTTTTTCCATCCACGCCGTTTCCTTGGGTTGGCATTGATCATGGAAGAGAATGCATTTCTAAGCTCTGAATCTTCTTCATTCACAAGAATGTTTGCTGCACTTGGATTAGCTAAGAGATGCTTTGCCACGAGATACCCAGCAATCGACCAAGTCTGAAACAGCCGTGCCTGCTTTCCAACAAATCGTCCCCGCTTGGTATCATAGTATTCGGGCCACTTGTCACTAGATATGCGTTTCTCAGCAACCTTGACAGCTCTCGATGCGATTTCAGGTCTATTCATCTTTATGCATGCTACAGTAAGCTAATAAATTCAAAAAAAAAAAAAAAAAAAGTTAATCTGATGAACAATTTGTCTACTCCTTTCTATATTCCACTCAAAGAAGCCAAGTAGAAAAATTTTTCAAGCACGCCCAACAAGTACGGATCTTGTCTAACTCTACTATTTTCTTTTTTTATTGAGATCAATGGTAATTTTTATTGAAATCAACCAGCAAATTATAGCCTTCACAGAACATATTTCGAGTAACTGATTCGCATACCAACACTGTCTGATATTTTAGACGATCTCAACCTAAATGATCAAATATAATGCTAAGAAGGTCAGAGTATGTATTATAACTCGTTTTTAGAAATATAGTAAATAAATCATTCTTAGAAAATATTAAGAAAGAAAGAAAGAAAGAAAAGAGTACACGAAACAAGCCAAGAACACCTTACCTGCCAAAGTAATGTCGGCCAAGAACCTCCATTGTGGTACGACCAAGGACTGCAAAACAAAAACAAGTTAAAGATGAGTCGGAAGAACTATGAAATTGAACTCCACAAAGATCAGGCATAGGTGCAGTACGTGTTCTTGGGATCACAGCCAGTGATCATCCGCCATTCCTCGCCTTCAAGAGCAGGATAGCATATCTTGAAAGGCATTTCTGCCACTAGTTCGTCCCATTTTGCCTCGATAAGATCCAATATGGCATGTGACTGATCCTCTGTTGTTAGACCGCTCACAATAGACCACATATTTCCAAGAGAAAAGATACGAAAGTCCATGTGAGCTGGCTGCAGGTTTCCAATCAAATAGCCTCCTTTACCAGGCATAAACTCCACCAACCAGGAGGGAATCTGATCAGGGTAGATATTGAACTTATTTACTGCTTCATACGAGTATTCCTCAGTTTTGTATCGGTAAATCTCATTCAATTTTCTCATATCAATCCAATAGTATTCTCTGATATGAAAGGACAAAGCAACTAGACGATTGTTAAGTGCCCGTAAAAGATCAGCAGATGCATCCTCTGGAGCAAGCATCTCGCGAGCACAAAGTAAAGCAGAATAGAATAGTGCCTGCAACATTGCATGTAAGTAGCATTTATTTTGATGTTAAACTGAAATTGCTTTACATTGAATAGGTGAAAGTAGAATACGGGTTTCATTCTACAGATAAAATTATTACATCTTTGGCTACCATGATTCGGACATGTAAGAGAACATCAAATTAATGTAGATGACATGACATGGCTCTCTTTTAAGCAGCCAAAGCATTTGGCTCAAACCCTATTCTAACACATGTTAGATTGGACCAGCTTTGCTTCTACAGTATATTTTGGCAATAGGATTGGGCGGGATTATTTTTCCCCTCTAAGAAGGGTCTGGTACTCAAATTGCAAAACAAAAGAGAGAGAATAACTCAAAACAAGACTGCCCATGAACATTAGATAGACAAACTACCTGAATCTCCAACGGGTGACCATGAATCCCCATGCGACGATCTATCATGCAAGAGCCATCAGTGACCAATAAAGTCGGAAACATATCAAAACCATCAGCCAGACACAGCTTTAAAATCATTTTCATTCCTGTTTGCACATCAACTCTCTCTTGCACTGAGAGATCTCCAGAACACTTTCCATATGCTCGTAGCAATATGATCCACCACAACCCTGAAAAAATATTAATGGAAAATGTTTACTTGCATATAATTATTACAAACACGTATTTCAAAAGTAAATCGATATTTTCTTACCAGAGTCAACTGGGGCAACACGACCAATTGCAGCTTCACCAAAGTCAGGATCTAAAACATCTTCAGTTGCTGAATCATCACCATCAAGAGGAACAGTTCGAACTTTGAAACTGGCAGGCATGAGCCCTTGACCAGGACTATAGCAATCCATAGTTTTTTCCCAGCTCTGCAAACCACAAAAAGAGCAGACAATGCTTCAAAGCACACTCAGAATCACAAGACAGCTTTTAGATAATGCGTCCTACTAATCATAAAGATAAAAACTGCACTAAACATGCACATACTTGAGAATTTGGTCTTTTCGATGTCAAGATAAATGGTTAGTACTGTCGCCACGTAATAATTAAAAGAAAATGGAAAGAACCCTTAGAGTTTACCAAAGACGAGTTAAAAAATAATAATTAATGTGTCTTCAAGGTATACTTGGAGAAAAACAAGATAGACAAAATAAAAGTGACTGACATTAAGTCCAGAATGTTGTAAGCAACGTTTCTTAATGTAAACAAGTGCTCTTGTATGAAATGAGTAATGCGGCGAGTAAATGCGGTTTATCACATTGTAATTTTTGTCATTAAAATGATTAACTAAGGCTCCATTTAGACTATAGGTTCAAACCTGCAATTTAAGAGTAAATTCAAATTTTTATGATAGAAAAAACTGTAGAAAAAACTGTAAAAGAATTTTGAAAAGCGGGTTTAAAACGGAGCACCAAGCGGGAGCTAAGAGATTATTAATTACCTGCAACTGGAGGGTGTGAAGTATGAAGTTCCTAACAATGTCATATTCTCCCATCAAAAGGAAAGCTACTCCAGAAGGTATGAAGTCACGAATAAAGACCTGATCATAGTTCAGAATACTAGCGCTGCTCAGGTCATTAGCAGCAATGGTCCCGATAGGATTATTACAGTAATGAACAACAGAAGCCCGGAGCAAACTCCAAGCTTCATCCTCAATCATTTTCTCCCTAGCATCTTGTAGTTTGTATTCAATTGTCCCAGCTGCACCCGACTTACCATTTAATTTAGGTTTCTTGTTGTGTTCATCGATACTGGACGTACAAGCTACGCCATTAAGAGGGAGTGATGTCGGTCGATCTGCTTCATCCATAAACCACATTCTACTCTCCTCTTCTGAGGATATCCCGCTAGCACTTCTAGCTGGTTGACATTTGCAGCTCGTGGAGTCCGCCCTGTTAGCCTCAAATTTTCTAAGAGCGACACCATTTATGCCCTCCACTGCCAAATCTCCGAACCCATTCTGCGTTATTCTCGAAGCATTGACCCCTCGATGGCAGAACAAACTTCTTTTTCTTCTACTTTTCACCACTGATTCGATAGGAAGAACTCCATTTACATTGCGAAAGGAAAAATTACACCCGCTAAAGCGAGGAAATGAACCCGACATAACTCGTATGACAACTTCAGGAGCAGCCATTGCCAAAATCGGATTCGACCTTCAAATTCTGAAAAGAAATTAACTTTCAGAGACGGCTCTTGACTGAAGTATCTAAATAGTTAAAGCACCTACAACACCAAAAACACACACACACACACACACACACATATAAAAATTTTCAAAATCATAAACTTTTGAAGCTCAAAATTAAAAGGACAAACTGCTTATATCTTCTTTACTACAAAAACAATATTTTTGAAAATATGTACTTAACTCTTGCGTTTTACAAATCGTGTTAAAACCTTCAAATGGGGAGGTTTTTCAAACTATTTTTTAGGAATTTTTTTAACACGATTTGTCAAACGTTGAAAAAGGGTTTTAACAAGAGAAATGGCCATGATAATAATATCCATGCGAACTTATTTCAGTACTAGAATCAACAAGAAAATAATAAATAATAAAAAATAGAAGCTCAGTACAAAGTCAGGGAGAGAAAATGAAAGAAAGTTCAGCTATTCTAGATTTTCTCAGAATTCTCTCAACTATAAACTATAGGATGAGGAAAATACTGATCAATCTTCTCAGAAAAATTGCAAGAGAAACAGAGAGAGAGTGAGAGGGAGAAAATATAGAAGCTGCTTTCAAGTTAGTCACCTCTGATTCATCGTCATCCAGACTGTTTGTTGTTCTTCTAGAGTGCGAAGATAGTTTCCCGGAAACAATTAGAGAGTTCTAGACGGCAATCAACTGGATCTTTTGCATATATAAGTTTTTTTTTATTATTATTATTTTTTTAATTATTTTTTATCGCGTTCCAAACCGGATGTCTATTTCTAGTTGTTGACTCGCGCGGGATGAGATATACTGCTGAGTTATGGAATTGAACGTCGTCGTTCACTGATGTCTGTACAAAATGACATGTACCCCAAATTTGTGACTAATGTTTAATTTATGAAGAAAAAAAGAAAGAAAGATAAAGAGTGTTTTTTTTTTTTTTTTAATCAAGCCAGACCGCGGTAGAATCTCTTTTATATATCTTGTCAGAAGATTTTATTTTTAAACCATTGATATATAATTAAATAACTGATATGTTGTTTGTGTATGATAATTATAATGTATCTCATCTCATATTAGTATAAAATAAAAAATTTAAAAATAATATATAAAAACTGAATTAAAAAGAAAACACTACCCATTCCCCCTCCCGACCGCCGGGGACGCTCCCTGACCGACGACCCCACCCCCCCCCCCCCCCCAACATGCCCAAGGCGCTCGAGCCCAAAGCCCCCCCTCCCGATTAATCAATCCGATCAATCATTTTTTTATCTTTTTTTTTTTTCAAATTAAAAGGAGAATTTGGTAGCGTCTGTCCCGCTCCCCGGCCCCTTCGGTCTTGGGCAGTCTTCGGGATCACCAAGGAGTGACCAGGGCCTAACACTAATCTCACAAGCCTACCATAAATTATTGATTTATATGGGTTAGCCACTGATTAACTACCAAAATTTTCAGTTATGGATCATTGATTAACTATCATTTTAAAAGGAATTTAGATGTAAGTAGCTATTTTAAAAAATATATATTTAAAATAAAGGGCGAGATTTTTAAAAATAAGTTAAAAGGCCTCTTTCTTAAAAAGATCAATTAATTTTGACAAATAGTCAATTACTGATTGGTCACATAGTATATTTAATTTGATTAATTAGTGATTGATCATGATTGACTGTAAAATAAAAAATAAATTTTCATAGTTAATCTTTGATTGACATTAATTGACCATGATACAAATTAACAAATTTATAGTCAATTGCTAATTGACTATGATTAATATTGATTGACACATAGGTGATCGTCGCCGGAGAAAACGAGAAGCTCAGGCGCCGACGACCGTGATTTCTCCTAAGAAGATGACGTCGGGGCACCACCGAAGGATGGGTCGTGATCCAAATCGCAATTTTTCCACGATTCCTACGGTCGTGCAAGGTCGTTTTCATCATGGGAGCCCGCGATCAGCCAGTCCTCGCCCGAGGCTTCGTCTTCTTCGACGATATCATCCTCTTCGACAATGGCTATTGGAAGTTTCATGGGGAAGAAAAAGATTGATTGACCAAAAAATGACCATTCAGCTTTTTAACTAAATAGTAGGGTGTTAAAAAACTGACACCCAGTCCAAATTCTCTTAAAACATGATTATTTTCCTACATTAAGAAAATTTAGGACATTTATTAAAAAATTCTTTTAAAATGACCATTTACCAACAAAACTAAAGAATAAAGAGATAAATAGAATATTTACAAAATCAATTTCGTAGATAAAATCATATACCTAATAAATGAACTTATTTACTAAAATAAACTAATTATTTACTAATAAATATATATTTTTTTTTACTTCTAGAGTTTTGAAACCCTACTATTTTCCACCTTCAACCAAAAAACAAAAAAACAAAAACCCTACTATTTTATTTACGATAATTTTTTTATCTTTTTTTGTTTAAAAAAAAAAATGGAACGAATGGTTTAGTAGTTATTCCATAGACGACGTGCTATTTTAGCTCCTCCCCAATAGTGTTTTTTTTTTTTTTTTTTTTTGGATAAGTTCCTATACATTAGCTATACAATCCAAACTGTGACGATAACTGGACTAAATGTGTCTAATTCCAGACTAACGTCATGAATACAAAATATAAGGATAGATGTGTACCACTCACAAGGTTCAAACTTACAAGGCAAAGGTATAGCATGTCCTTAATTGTAAAAATCCAATGAAGAAAATATGTGAACTTGATGGGCATGATTAGGAAAAGGGATTATTTTCACAAAATTATTTGTGCACTTAATCATGATTCAAATGACCTCTCACTTTGGGTTTTACATAACACACTACCCGATCTTTTCTGTTATTACACCGTCGGTCCCTCTGTCAGAAATCAATTGAACAAACAATGGACTGGGCTGTGAAAAAATCCGCAGAGCAATATGAACAGCAGAATTCATACAAGTATTCTGTGCCAGCAGCCCTTGGTTTTCCATTTAGTTGTTGAGCACAAAACAATTTTAAATTTTTGGAATCTAAATACATCTATCATTTCTAAACTAGCAAGTGAATTTCAAGCCCAAAAAATAAAAAAAAATAAAAAGAAAAAAGGAAAAACGCCTAAATGATACACAAGTAAATTTTGCAGTCTACACATCAATCATCCATGTTCTGATCATTATCATTATCTCCGTCATAATACTCATCGTCCCGTTGGATTTGCTTGTCCCGGGTGTGCTCTGCAGTAGGCATTTTCATGAAAGTTTGATTAGAAGAAAACAAGATTTTCTCAAGCTGATGCAAAAGAAAGTACCCAAATCAAGTGCCAAGAAAGAAGGAAACAAAAAGTGTGCACGCTGTGATTTTAGGATTTTCCACTTACGATCAACGCGCTCATCTGGGTTTTGCTCATCTTCATCAAAATCGGGGATATAAAAGTCCGGAGGAACCTGCAAAGCAAATAGGAATTACCATTAAGTGAAATTTTGGTGCTTGAAAAATGCATCAAAACAAGAATCATTCTACACAACGACATTTTCTAAAGAAGAAGAGACTTTCTTTTTTTAGTGTTCCTCTTCTGAGCTCTTTTATTTCAGGCGAATCTTTTTTTAGTGTTCCTCTTCTGAGCTATTTTATTTCAGGCGATATACGTTATTTGCAAGTGTGGAATGAATAACTTCCAAAACAAATAATGTGGCACGTCTTGTGGAAAAGCATGATCATTTCACTACAATGGACAATTTGGACAGAAATAAATTCAAGGATCTTTGGAGAGAAGGAAATGAAAATGTTGTATATGTTCAAGAAGGCTAAATTTTCAGCCTCTTTGCGGTCTTCAACTAATATAGCTTTTAAGGATGATGGATGGGAACTCCTACTCTGACTATAGTTGCGATATTTAAGCGGGATTTTTCAGTCATCTATCCCTTTTCTTTCCCTAGCGAGTGAAGAACGAGTGGATGTTTTGAACCGAGTGTTGAGCGAGTGAAGTGCCCCATAAGCTATAAGGGCGAGCTATATGTATAAATTTCGTGAGCAGCCATTGAACTGAACGTTCCAAGTGCATCCAGCAGGAATCGAACCTACGAATTTTCCCCTTTATTAGGTTGGGCGCTTTAACCATTCAGCCATGGATGCAAAGAGACTCAGCGAGTGAACTAGGTTTTGGTATTCTGTTCCTTTCTATTGTTCTCAATTGCAAAAATGGCCCCTAGTGCTAGCGATTGTTACTCTTATCGGTCTTTGTTAGCTTACATTAGCTTCATTTTTTGTTTTACTGTTTTGCCCTTTTTTTTTCGTTTTTGTTTTCGAGGATTCCTTGTCCTCTCTCCTCTGTAATTGATAAATATATCAATGAAAGGATGTATTTCTAATTAGGAAAAAAATAAATAAATAAACAATGCGAATGGCAGATATTTAACATATGTTATGTGACATTTGATGTCCAACTTGAATGTAAATACAATGATTGTGCAAGAGGAAACAATTCATGAGAAGATTTCTCAGGCAAGCATTTAATTTGTACTGACCTCCTGCATTTGTACACTCGGAGCGTGTTGAATGTAACGAAGATTCTCCAAGACCTGCACTTTGATTGCACCCAGGTACGATTTGCTATTCATGTTATCCTGCATAATTGACACCACAAAAGAAAACTAAACTAATCAATTGTTAAAAAATTTTGAGGACTACAATGTATTTAACAAAACAAAGCTAGCTGGTTCATAATACAACAACATCGCTAGTCTATGTGGGTACAGAGCAAATATATGCTAGAACATTTTTGAGCGGTACAATAACATCGAAGTTTTAAAAGTTACATTTATGTGACTATGCGGAATCTTCAATGAATACTCTGGTGCAAAATACTTAATATACTCGTTGTCAGGGATTTCTGCAAAAACAATCAAAATTACTATTAAGATATTCGGTTTGGTTAGAAACTCAACTCTCATACAAATAGAAAAGGAGGACCGGCGTCAGCCCAGGTTATCCCAGTCAACATGCTCGGAAACAAAGACAAGATTCACATGATGTAGATATTTTGTTTTCCCTTCATTGTCATCTGTTTATAATAGATTTCAAAACAACTTTCCAGTGGCACAGCCGATGAAAAGTGGAGGAAAGATTTGAAACAGCAACTTAATCAAACGTATCAAAACACAAGTTGAATTACGAGACCGTGCATGGTACAAGCTAGAGCAAGGGGACACCACGGAGAAATATCAGTACAAGCTACTTCAACACAACCAAAATGAAGATGCTAGGTATTTCCTTCAAAAGAACTTCAAATACTGGTCAATGCAGGCTACCAAAAAATATACAGCGCAAGTGATATATATTGACACACACACACACACATGCAATTTGTATGTATGACGGCAATGGTCCAACCCTCCAATGTAATAGCAATATCAGACCAAGTAATGGTGTAGGAAACTAAGCAAGACCTACAACATTTTACGGATCACAAAATGCAGTTGACCAAACTAAACCTTGAATGAAGAACAAAAAAACTAATAAGAATTTACCGTCAATAGCACCCCGTAAGCCAAAATCAAATATTAAACGTGATCCCCCCCTCACCCCAAACAAAAACGGAAAAAAAAAAAGAAGAAAAAAAAAAACCCACGTGTGATTAAGAGAAAGGAAATGTGTAAAGCAATTCAAATACCATCACTAAGTTAGCAAAAATATCAACAGTATTTAGCCACATTTAGAATCAAACATTAGAAGATAATAGGAAGTAGACTTCTCAAACCATTGGGAAGCTCTGTGTCTAGTAGAACTCCAGTTTCTAAAGTCCAACATCGAGCAACATTCTCTTTCGTGTATCCCCCACCTCCAGTAACCTGCACGCAAGACATATCTCTGTAAGCCAATTGTGAAACTAATAACCGATTATCTATTCAAAGTACAATGAAACAGAAAAAATACCAGTAATGGCAAATTGAATTTCTTCACAAACCTAACACAGTCAGCATGACCTGTAAGAAGCATCAGACGATACCACATAAATTTTCCACTAGCCAACAAACCTAACTAATAGAAAATTAATGAGAACCTATTACAAGGTATAATAGGTTAAGCAATTGTTTTAGTCTCTAGCTGACGTTTGGCCTAAAGATTAAATTTGCCCATGTTTCTTTTGATTTTCTTAATATACTCATGTTTCTCCTCCCAAATCAGATGATGCTGCCCTTCTAACCACCGCATTCATAGTTTCACCGCAGATTTGTCTAATGAACAACGGGAGATATGTTTAATAGTAGCAAAATCGGTACAGAACAATATTATAAATGAGTTACTATGCACCATCAATGGAGAGATTGAAGCAGCCCAAGCGATCTCCAGCAAGCGAATCTGCTCCACATTGTAGAACAATGGCACCTGGTAGATATGTTTCAACAACCTTGGAAATAATCTACAAAATTGGAAGTGGAAAAAATAAAAATAGAAGGTCCTTGCTTGACATCGCATACAACATATAAAGACGTTAATCTGAAACAAAGTGCTTCTGGCAGAACTTACAGTTTTAAAAAGACGAGTGAAGCTAGCATCGTCTATACCATCCTTGAGTGGAACATTGATGGCATAAAACTTGCCTTCTCTTTCTCCTATTTCCTTTTCCAATGAAGATACAATGAATATAATGCGGATTTCAACTTTTCAAAGACTAGTGATGAATTAAATAGACATTTCAACCAAAAGAAAGAAGTCAAAGCAAGAAAAAGAATAGAGAAATAAAGACGTTAATGTAAAAACAATTAAGTATGCGCAATAAAACAAAATGATAACAATTAGGGCAATCGTGTCAAGTAGTTTCTAGGATGAATAATCACTTAGCTTAATCCAGAGAAAAAACACCAAAAGGTTCTGAACATAAAAGTAGCAAATGAAATATTGGGGCAAGGTAACTGGAAGAAAGATCAATATCAGCTAGGTTGTCTCTATTAAGTTAAAGGGCTGAAAAAAACAAAAAAACAAAATAAAAACAAAACAGACTACAGACTATCAAAACCCAGTAAAATGATTCTACAGAACTGTTGTAAGAGGAGAAAAAAAATTAGGTTGGTAGTAAACATGTATGCAGGCACAAGTGGCATGACATTTGAGTTTAGACTATATGCATGTACCTTAAATGGTATAAAGCAATTACTAAAGTAGAAAATGCTAGAAAATTGAGAAGTTTCGCAATGGATGAGAAATTAACTTGCAGAGTACGTATAAACCAATTATTTTAGCTACTGCAAGAATTCAAATAATAAAAAAGGTGAAGATTAAAAATTCACCTTAACATCGCCAGTTCCAGGGAAAAACTTGTCTCCAAACTTGTGAAAACTAACAGTCATTACCCTGTCATGTTGAACTATGCACTTTCGATTAGAGTTTCAAGCAAGTGTGAAAGCTATTATCAAAGAGTCCGACTCCCAATTCATTCATATGGTTCACTTTTAGAACTTAGAAGGCACATAAAGTTCCAATCCTATGCAAAAGCTATAATCAAAATTTTGATTCCTGATAGTTCACTGATACTATTATACATTGTTAGACCAAGCAGAACAACTTACATCCTGCCGATTCCCAAATTCCGAGAAATTCAGGTGCTAACGTAATCACAATTACAAACTATACATGCAATGCTGCATTGCAAAAGCCTAATCTACTGATTTCGCAGAGAAAGAATGAAGCTCAATTGATAAATTATTTATCTTTCAATTACATCTATGGTTTCTGACGTCTTTAATGTCAATTCTTTCACAAAAGCAGTAAATGAGGAGGTTATGTACCTGTCAGTGAAGTAAAATGCTTCTTCGACTCCATCACCATGATGCACATCTATATCGATATACAAAACACGAGCATGATGTTTTAAAAGCTCCAAGATACCCAAGACCAAGTCATTTATATAACAAAACCCTGATGCTTCACACTTCTTGGCATGGTGTAGACCACCAGCCCAATTTATAGCAATGTCACAAAGTTGGTTGTTCAACCTGCGAGCAGCATCTGCTAGCAATTGTCAATAAGCTTCAAAATGTACAACCAAAATGTCAACAAAAGATTAACATAATGTGATTTACCTATTGTTCCACCAGCATAAATTTGACAAAACTCAAACAAGTTCTCAAACACGGGGCAGTCTTCTCCCAGATTATCTGGTAGAGGGCAAAAGAAAGCAATATGAGGCTCTCTATCTCTTTAAGGGGGAAAAAGAAAAAAAAAAAAAAAAAAAAAGAGCAGCTTAAGTTATGAAAGATCACTCAAAAAGAAAAATTAACAGATAAAGAAACAAATGAAAAATACATCACAATCCCATACTCAAAAACTTGGTAAACTCTTGAAACCACTAAAGGATATGTCAACTATCAACATATAAATGTCCAAAAACACCAGTTAACCAGAACGTTCCAACTATTAATCCTTTTACGCGAAAGGAAAAACGAAAATCAATGGTAACAACTATGAGCTACAACATTATACTTCAAGAAAATATTCACAATTAGCTTGATACAATTTAATGGCACTAAGCATTCGCCCAATGCAGTGACTTCTAGCTTGGTTAAGCCACAAAACTGAAAATATTTCTAAAACCAGTCAGGTTATCAACCACAATTTGCTCCTAGTTTAACCAGTCACAAAGTTTTACGAGTTAAAAGAAATGGAAGGATCAATAACCTTTTCCACTATTGGCTAGTGTCGAAAACGAATTTCCTAGCATCTTTGATATTGTACAAGTGTATGCAAACACATTGTCAGTACCACTGATTGCTCTTTACTTCTATAAGAACTCGATGACTAAGAACAAAAATGGAAAATGAAGGAGTAATCCGTTTAAGAGAGTCATACATCTTGCCAAGTCATTCGAGTACAAGTGCACAGTGTCGGGTGTAATCCGCTGCAGAAATGCAACATAGTCCTCTGAATGGAATTGAGCTAGTTCTACCGGATAAGCCTTGTGTGGTCGCTGCATTATAGCACAGAAAACAACCAAAGAATCAACATTTGAGGAAATCCCCACATCTGTACTGAGTTAACAAATAAAAGCGGAAGTAATAAAAGGTACAATAACAGTGTGCCTGATCGCACTTCTCCCTGGCTCTTAAAATATCCGTGTAAGCAACATTCCTAGCATTAAAAATACCCAAATATTGTATTCCATCGGGATAACGCCAAAATGCTCCTTGTATTTTATCAAAACATTGTGCTCCATTCCACCCTATGTTCTCAGACATGTTGTACTTATTCCCCACATTTTAGAAAATGTATTAAAACCTTTACTTATGGGAGGTTTTTAACATGATTTGTAAAACATATGGATAAGTTTTTATGAAAACACAAGGTGAAACACAGCTCGTGGTGTTTGGTATTGATTTGAAAATGGTTAGGAAAGGAATCCCATGGTTCCGAATAAAACCATTCTCAAAGCATTTTCATTTCTACTTCATACCCAAAACAAAACCATCTTCAAAATGTTTGAAAACGGGCCCGGATTTCAATGAAAACACATGAGAGAGTTCTTGTTATTAACCCTAATAATTAGCAAGATTGAATATTCTACTTAGACATGTTACCAATTCAGCCATTCCAAAAGTCAGGAACTTGTAGGATATTCACATAAATACTAAAAGAAATTGGGCATTAAAATTTTTATACAAAAAAAAAAAACAAAAAACAAAACAAAAAACAAAATACAAAACAAAAAGCAAAAAAAAAGAAACAAAGGAAACAAAAGAAACAAAAAGAATTGACGAAATAGGATACCAACATAAATTTCCATCTTCTTGTGGAGGTCGTAAGAGAGGACGAGATGGTGGGTCATACACAGACGGTGGGGTTTCATCGGATGGTTAGGCCCAAAGTAAACGCTTCCCACATCCCCTGCAACAAAAAATTATCTCTCTAAATAACTTCAATTTCCACAAACAAACGACTTAAACGAAATTTCAAACGCCTGAAAACCCTGTTTGGCTGTCGAGAAATATCATGCCCGGAAAGGAACAGAACAAGGTTCTGAAACTTTTTTAAGTCGGGTTTTAAATTATTCCGGAATTTCTTGGCAGCCAAACAGGAGAAAAGACGCACGCACCAAAATGATCAAGCTTTTGCAATACCAGAGTGAAAACAAATGAAATCGAAAAGACGAATTTAAGTTGAGGAGAAATTGAAATTGGTAAAAAAGGGAGAGAGCGTACCGTCGTAGAAGTAGGAGATTCTGTCCTTGGAGTGCATTGTAGAGAGAGAGAGAACGGCCAAACAAGAAGATGGATAAATTTTGCTTTGTTTGTAGTGTTCGCCTATTGAGCTTCCGCCATAACTCCCAGGAGGAGCGAGGGGGGGGGGGGGGGGGGGGGGGGGTGGTGGCGGGGAGGAGAGAGAGCACTGGGCAGGGATCAGCTGGGTACCGCAATCAGTATATAACAGAATATGACAACTAAAACGCATCGTCGTTTATAATTTATTTTTCACCAAACGGCGTCGCTAGAGTTTCATACTGTCTTCACAAAATTAAAACAAAAGAGTAATTGGTTTAGTGCCTGAATTCTTAACCTTTAATAAGTAAACAAAAGAGTAATTGGTTTAGTCCCTGAACTCTTTAAGAAGTAATATTTTGGTTCTAATTTTTTTTTTTTTTTATCGTGCTGATTCTAAACTTTCTAAAAATATGACGATTTAGTCATTTCCATCCACATCTGTTAAATTTCTAACGGAATGAGCCATGTAAAATGTATGTATGTGATTTAATTTATAAAAGTATTTTAGTAATCTAATAATTATTAATTTAACAAAAATTAAAAAAAATCATAAAAACAAAATTCATTTTCTCCTTTCTCTTTCTTCTCTCTCTCTTCATTTCTCAAAACCAGAGCGATGAACTCCCAGGGGATGGACTACGGCAAAGACACAGGGGAGGGGGGGGACCCAGATCCGCGAACTCCGGTTGGGGGGTTGGGGGGGGGGGGTGTGCGGGGGGGAGAGGGAGAGGGAGAGGGAGAGGGAGGAAGGGGAGACGATGGAGAAGGGGGCGAAGGGAGAGGGAAAGGGAGAAAATGGAGGCGATGGCGAAAGGGTGAGGGAGAGGGAGGAAAGGGAGGCGCGACCCAAATCTGGCACCTGGGTCGCATGGTGGGTCGTGGGAAGATCGTTGTCGGGCAGGAGAGGTCGGATTTGGCAGGAAACCGACATCGGGGGGGGGGGGAGGACTAGATCTGGTGCCTGGGTCGCGTGAGGGGCTCGTTGTCTGGGGAGAGAAGGCTTGGGTCAACGGCGAAGCCGCAAGGGGGGCACCTAGATCGGTGTTTAGCACTGGGGCCGAGCTTGGCGACGGTGAAGGTAGGCGTCAGATCATAGGGGTGGGAAGGGGGGCTAGGTTTGAGTTCAGTTCTATCTCTCTCTCTCTCTCTCTTTTTATTTTTTTTAATGTTATTGATATTAATAAATGTCTTTTTATATTTTTAAGGTTAATTTAGCTCATGTAATGGCTCATGTGACTTATTCTATTAGAAATTTAATGGATGTGGATGTAAATAACTAAATCGTCACATTTTTAGAGAGTTTAGGGTCAGCATGGCCAAAAAAAAAAAAAAAAATAGGGACTAAAGTATCATATCTTAAAAAATTCAAGGATCATTTAGGCCAATTACTCTAAAACAAAAAAACATGGAAAAAATTACTTAAATAACCATTTTTTTTTTATCATATATTAACTAACATGACACAAATCCTACATTCTTAATCAACATAATATAAATTTTAGCTAATTTTAGTTTACTTTTGTGTCATATTGATCTACTGTTTAATTTTTGGTATTATGTTGCTGTAATAATATTTAAATTTGAGTCATTCATGCTTTCTCTAGTTATATTCATACTCCTTATGTTTGACAAATTCACAAGAGATACCCCTTACTTTTTCCCCCTCTAAAAAATGACAGTAGAATGTTATTTAATTCATAATTACTTTTTACTATTTACATTTTCAAATGTCTACAATAAATTTAAATTTTAACAGTCCATAACTTTCTCATTTCAAATCGAAATGAGATGATTCTTGTGTCAAAATGCTCACAACAGCGAGACGAACAAAACAAAATTCATTTTGCATATTTTTTAAATACATTTTAAATTTTTGCAGTATTCTCTATATCACAACACACATTTTCAACTCAACCTCCAAAACTTCATCTCCAATCTAGCTTCCAAAACTCCTTCTCTAAACGTCCCCCCAAACGGGCCCTTAGTTATATTGCATCCGGTCCGTTCAAAAGTTTATTTTTGAAAATCTTATCCAATCTTATATGTTAATAATGTTTTATCTTACTCAATCCAATCTGTTTTAGGTCAATTTGGATTGGATCGATCGGTTTAACATGCATTACATTTAGTGAAATACTAAGCTTGCATTTAATTTGCCAGTTGGAGATGAAATTTGTAAGTTGGAGTTGGTTGACTTTTCAAAAACTAATTATAAATTTTGTTGATTTTTCAAAAAAAAGATAAAAACTGATATGAAAAAGTACAGTTTAGTTGGAGTTAAAATTTAAATGTCAAACAAAGCCTAAATTTTAAAACAAAACAAATAAGAATTATAGAACATATGAGGATGTATCGCAATATGTTAGGGAATTAATAAATGAGATAAAAATGATTTTTATTATGTTCATATAATAATATATAAGTTCTCGAGTTTTTATTACTATGTGAAGGCATATGAAAAAGAGAAAGAAACTAACTTTTGGACGAATTATATAACGTCCAAATATTATTTAAATTTCTTCATGTAATATATATAAAAGTTGGATTAGATTAGATTGTATATTTTAAAGATAATAAGAGCAAACAAACCAACCTAGATCGGTTTTTCTAAAATTTATATCCAATCCAATTCAAAAGAGATAATTTATGTGCAAAAAATAAATTTAATTAGACTAGACTGGACTGGTCGATTTAATTGGTTAATTGAATCCGATTGATACTCATACAATGAGGTGCAACCTTGTATATGTCGTAAAGGGACTAATTCAAACCCAACATCTTTTCAAAGTGAATGACCTATCTTATCAGTTATTGTTTTATTTGGATCCCTTGGTCTACTGTCCTTCCAGCCTTTTCTCGTTTGCCATTAAATCATTAATTCCGTTTATTTTTGTGAAAAAAAAGAAGTGAAAACCGTTAGGAGGGTTTATTAAATATACAAATTGATTACTTTAAACTAAACCACTCCACATGTCAGATTGGATTAGAAGTGCTTTTGGTTTGGTATACTTGAAAAATCCAAAACTGATCCTTTGCGGCTACAAAAAAGATTGGGGATTAGAGTGCCAACAACCAATCAAACAATTTTATGGTAAATTATTAGGTTAGTTTCAGAAATTTAAATCTTGTGCTACTTTAATTCATGATTTTATTTTTATAACTACAATTTCCGGAAACAATTAAAATATTATTATAATAGTTATTTCAATTTATTTTTTGAATGGAATCCGTTAGTTAACATCACTTTTTGACCAAGTTATTAACGGATTCCATTTAAAAGTTAATGGAAAAAACTATTATCGCAACATTTTAATAGTTTAGGGGCGTTCTAACTACGAAAAAAAGATCAAGAATCAAAATTATACAAAATTAAAAGTTTAGGGACTCAATTAGCAATTTATCCTTTTTTCCTTAGGGACCAATTGGACAAAATGCGATCAGTTGAAGGGCATTGCTGCAAAAGAAAACCCACCTCACCCGGAACGCTTTCTTTAGTTTATAGATCCATTGCCTTCCTCAACGGAGCCACTTTTCACACCCGGTTCAGCAAAAACCAGAGCCTTTTAGGGTTTTCTTTTCTTCTTCTTCTCCAGCAGTTGATTTGCCATCTCTTCGCAAGGTAAAACCTTCTATTTTCATTGCTATTTCGAGTTATTCTGTGGATGCCTTTTGTATTATATATATATTTTTGTCATTTCTTTATCTTTTTTCTGTATTTTCCGTCTTTTCTCTTAATCGGTCGGAGCTAAAATCTCATGTTTCCTCGGTTGATTTTATATATTTTTTTTCGTGTGGTATCTTGTAGATCTGACGATTTTTATCCATCTTTCTTGTTGATTGTTTTCGGTTTAGTTTGTTCCAGAGGTTTTTGACCAGTTCTAAGCTGAAAATCGAAAAATTTCTGGTCGATTTTTGGTTGTATTTGCATAAAATTGTTTTTGTTTTTTAATTTCTATTGTTTTGATAATATTGTTGTATATTTGCATTGAATTATCATCTGTCCTGGTAGAGGGATGTGGTTGTATACAAAACATTTCCAGAAAAAAAAAAAAGTTTTCAAAATAACTGTCTTGAATCTTAGGGCCCATTTGGAATACGAAATGGAGTTGGAGTTTTGGAGGTTTATAAATTTATTATCTGTTTTTATTTTTTTTTATTGGAAATGAGTGAATATTTGGAAATGTGTGTTTGGTTAAAATGTAAATTGAAAATGAATTGTGATATTTAAATAGCTTTAAAACCTTAATTATGTTAGAAAAAAATAGCAATGTGGATCCTGTTTATTCCTTTCGCCCTCTTGAGCATTTAGACACAAGAAGGATCTCATTTGGACTTGAAATAAGAAAGTTATGGACTTTTAAAGTTTGAATTTTTTGAAAATGGAAGAGAGAGAAAAAGAGATGTGAATTTGAAATGAGGTGGTGAAACAAACGACTTTTGGAAAAAAAAAATTAGGTTCCAATGGTTGTTCCAAATGCCCCCTAGGTGACTTGTATGTACATAGTCTAAGATAGTTAAAAAACACTGTTAATGGGTAAAACTTGTTTTCTATTGTTACCATGCTGCAACTAGAAAGATGTCAGTGCCTGGAAAAAATATGGAAAGTTTTTGATAAATTGTAGTTTTAAATTCATTGTTATAATACTTATAAGTAGGTTTTAGAGATTATTGAATGTGGGTAGAAGGAAAGATGTAGACCAATTGTTGTTTCTTGTTAACTTTTAATTAGTATTACGGTATAATACAAAGATATTTAATAGGCTGTTGGTTTTTGGAAAATTAGGTTGGGTGGCCTTTCTTAATCACATAATCTAATAGGTGGCTCATTTTTTTTTTTTTTTTTTTATAGGAAAATGGTCATTTGTCATTTTTCAGTATTGGTCAATCAGTGATTTCACAAAATTGATAAGATTTTCTTGTTGGGGGCGTTAAAAAAGAGATGTTCTCCATTAGGAAATGTGTAGTTTTGAGATCTGCATTAGGGAAATGACCCCTTTTTTCCCTGTTGTACAGGATGACAGACATCACAGAGCCACCGTTTAGACCTCGTGAGAAGCTCCTTGAGAGGCAAAAGTATTTCCAAAATATCCACAAACACACATATCTGAAAGGACCACTCGATAAGATCACATCCGTTGCCATTCCCATTGCTCTGGCAGCTTCCTCCTTGTATCTTATTGTGAGTTTCTGTCCATGATTTACCACTCTTTGTTTTTTATTTTTGTGGAAAAAGTTCTGTGAACTTTCTTTATTACAAAACTTCTTTTTGTCATCGATTTTCTTGCAATACAATTTTAATGTCTTCTTACATACTTTCCAGGGACGGGGGATTTACAACATGTCGCATGGTATTGGGAAGAAGGAATGAGGTGGACGAGTTGTGTTGATATGGGAGATTCGCAACTTGGTTAGTTTCTTTTTAAGTTTCTGGAAAAAAAAAAAATGAATGCACCCAGAATAAAGACTGGTGTTGTTGTTGACATATTTTGTTCTTCTGCTTTAATAATTGCTTAATAGCAGAATCCTTACAACCAAGTTTGAATCTCTACTTTTTTTTTGTTAATCGTGTTTGGTTTTTAGTACACATATTCAAGTTCTTATTGAGAGTCCTTTTATTTGGTTTGCTCTACATGTTATGATCCTAGCTAAGCGTTCTCGAGTTAGTTGGTCTATGTGGGTACCGGGAATTAACCCGTGAGGAAGTTTATTGCATCCTTGAAAGATAGAAGCAAACAATATCTGATGTGTATGTCTAAAACATCTATAATGGAGAGGATGAAAGGAGATATCAGAATTAAGTTTTGTGCTCTAGTAGATTTTGATTATTGAGATTTGAAGGATGAGAAATGGATCGAGAATGATTTTGTCGAGTCTCGAACTTTTATGGAGGTCTACATTGGCGTTTACATAATGAACTTTTTACTTGGTGCCTAATGATGCGACTCTACTCTACGTCTGCTTGAATATTTTTGTTTGTTTTTTTGGGGACTTGTACTCGAATGAATGTTTGTAACTGTCTTTATGGGTGGTGCGAATGTTGAGAGCCAAATACTATAATGACTTTTTTCTTTTGGTTCGTTCAAGTTCGTCCCTCTACTTCACTTGTTTAAAAAGATAGCACCGAGTGCCAACATTTGGTCAAGACGCAGGTTTGTTACCGAATGGTCGACAGATATATCGATCTTGGTAAACCCCGTGAATCCCTCATTGCTTTCTTATTTCAGCTGTCAGTGTTGCTGCAAAGGTGATTGTCCTTTATCTGATGGTCAGGGACCCGATTAATGGCGAGCACAGGGTGCGGGATTGAGGAAAGGTCTATGCTTCAATCACCTTTAGCAAATAATGAGTAACAAGTTGCTGCTGCGACCTGTGGGGGATAGATAGATCTTGCTTAAAAAAGGTGAATCATCTGTGAAGGGTGCTTATTGGGTGAGCGGCTGATCGGGCTCTCTTTGATCCAAAGGTGCAATAATGGACGAATCTGTGGAGTTTGAAGGTCTGTGACCGTGAGCGTTTGAAAAATTTTTACGGAGAGTTTCTAATGGTCTTTTAGGCACAATTTTGCAAATGCCCTCTTTTTGGATGGTGTTGTTTAAAATGGGGCTCGGGGATGCAACCAATGACACCATCTTGACTTTCTCCGGTGGCATTGGGTGGAGTTCATTTATGGAATCTGGTTGGCATGCTGGGAAAGCCTTGCTTTGAGTTTCTCAAGCGTCAATCCTGATCTTTAGGTTATGCTTTCTTCAATTTGTAGCAAAGTTGTTGAAGCATGTAAGCCGTAAAGGAAAAGATGATAATTCCATCTCGAGCTGTACAACTCAAGCAGGCAGTGTCCAGCATTAAGCGGCAGCCAACGCCTAAATGTGTAATTAAAATTCAAGCGAAAATGAATTAAATAACATTTTGAGGGTAAATAATTAAAAAAATGAGATTTATAGCTAAATAGTTTTTATTTTTATTTTTTTTACGAAGTTTTTTAATAAATGGTTAAAGCTTTTAAAATTTAGTTTAAAAGTCATTTTTTCTAAAAATTAATAAAATCAATTTTCTTAAATGGTCAATCAGTGATTGACTTATGTGGTCAATCGTTGATTAATCGAAACGAAAATTATCAAATTTCGTAATTAATCACTAATTGATCGTTAGTCAATCACCAATTTTTGTAGTTAATAACTGATTGATCAAATCTGAAAAATAACAAAGGGTCATTTTCCTAAATAAAAAAAGTTAGACCATCTATTATGTTAAATGATTAAAAAAAGTCACACAGCCTAATAAGGGCATCTCCAACCCATACTCTAAAATAGAGTTTTACATCAATTTAGAGTATGGGGGCATCTCCAACCCATACTCTATATGGAACTTCAAATATAGAGTATGAACAGTATGCTTCATATTTAAAGTATCACTGTACATACTCTAAACTACTTTTTTTAATTAAATTTTAAAGTAATATTTAGGTAAAAATAAAAAGATAAATGATTATAAAAAAGAATATAAATATAATATTCCTTTTAGATTATGATATATAGTAAATGGGTTGGAGATGAAATAGTTATTTGAAGTGACAGATACTATATTTTAGAGTTTCTGTACTTTAAAATAGAGTATTTGGGTTGAAAATGGCCTGAATAGTAGATTTTAAAAATATTTAAAGTAAATAGTCATAAGTAATAAATTTACAATATAAATAATTTATTTACTTTTAATAAATATATAATTTACTCTGTAAATTTGCTATTTACTTGATATGTTTTAAAATCAAATCGTTTTAAATTTTGTTTTTCACGTTAAAGTTGTTGGCGTTGTCCCCCATTGTAGAATTTCCAAAAGAAAGAATATGTTAAAGGTAAGAATTGTTCACATATATGCCTTCTAAATTTAAAGGGTTACTCATATTTTGTCTCTTGAATTAAAAAAAATCTCACTTTATCTCTTGAATTTTCAATTTGTAACCACATGTTAGAATTTTAGTTAAAATATATAGAAAAAAAAGAGGATTAGCATTATTTTAACATAAATTATAATAGAATGCGTTATGTGAGATTAATATTCCTCATTATATCCTTATTTTTAATCAAAATTAAAAAAAAAGATTAATAAATAAGATTAATTAAATACTCACAGGGTAAAATGTGAGTTTTTGAAGTTTGGAAAATAAAATTAAGTTGGAGAAATAGAGATGAGATAATGCTAAACATAATAAATTGAACACGTGTCATATTAAGAGGATAGTTTTAAATTAATACTTTAATATTTTGCTTTCCGATTTAAAACTGAGCAAAACTACATCTAGGCCAGTCCCGCTTTTCCCGACTCAGCTCAGAGGTGTCTCTCTCTATCTCTCTTTCTAGCGTTCTCTCTCTCTCTAGCTTCTATTTTGTAGTTTCCATTCTCAATGAGACCCTAACAAAGCTGTGTCTCACTCAGTTTCTGAAAATCAATTTTCCTGGTTTTTGTTTTGTTTTTTTAAATTTCATTTTATTTTTATATTTCTTTAGCCCAATTCAGTGTTGTCTTTCTCTTGTTCTTCGATTGGGGTTCTCAAATACGAGCTTCGTCGCTTCAATTTCTTCAGATGGCTTTGTACCAAAACCTGTGCTCTTTTGACGGCTTTCTTGCTTAAATCGTTCATGGTTTTAAACCCTAAAAGTATTGACTCACTTTTTATATTAACATTAGACTTTTGTTTTATTTTATTTTTATTTATATTTTTTTTATGGGTCTAAATTCTAAGTTTGCGTGTGAATTTTGTTCTGAAGTAGGCAGCTATTGATTTTTGTGAATTTTTTCTGAAATGTGAAACTTGAATGTCTATTCGGCTGTAATGTAAAGATATTATAAGGATAATTTACTCGATGACATTTGCCTGCCGATTTTGGTTTATTATTAGGAATTTTAGGGTTTAGCTTATTCTACAATGTCTCAATTGGGTTAACTGTTAAAAAACAAAAATCATTTTGTTGTTCTTTTTTTTTTTCCATTAGATCGTTATCATTGTTTCGTATACTATTTTTCCTACCCCAAGTGATAAATGAAAATGTTGAATTTGAAAGTTAAACAAGTAAGCAGAATTCTCTGGTAGGGTAGGCAAAGTTCTGAATCATTAGATTTTCATGAAGTTTGTTAAATTTTCATATATATATATGTGTGTGTGTGTGTGTGTGTGTGTGTGTGTGTTTGAATGTGATATAATTTTGATATGATACGATGCTCTAGAACTATATATATGTGTGTGTGTGTCTCTGTGTGTGTTAATGTGATATAATTTTGATGTGTACGATGGTCTAGAACTGTCTCACTGAAAGATGTTCTTTTTATACCCGACTACAGAATTCTCCAAGCAAGCAACTTTATTCAATCTGAATGTTAAGCAAATTAAGCAGTAAAGTATAGATGTTTGTTGCAATCTATTAATCTTTGTTATAATCCTTTTTCCCCAACATTCTACTGTGAAGCATTATTTCTTGGACCATAAAGTTTCGTTGCTTTTAAATCTTGTTAGGTTTGGTAGAAAGTGTTGGCATATGAGGTTCCATCGAGACTTGAGCGCACAAGTTAAACATTTATGACACAGAACATAATCTTAGAAATTAAGAACTTTGTGATTTTGTTTTGCTTAGGATTGTTTGTTGTTTAAATTGGGATTCTATTTGATATTTTTTTGTCGTAACCTATGAAACAAGTTATCTCTGTCTTGATTCTATATATACCTGTACACACTCACATACATCCTTTCCATTGTCCGACTTAAAGTTGTGTGTGATTTATAAAAGAGAATTGTGTATGTCTCAAAAGAATTGATATTCACTATGCGAGTAAAATTAGTTTCCATTTAAAGTTGTTTTTCGCTCCCCCCCCTCTTCTTTCTTTCTTTTTTCTTTTTTAATTAACGATATAACCATTGGTTTCTTAAACCATAGGTGAAGCATGCCTAAGGTTAGGACTAACCGGATCACGTACCCCAATGGTTGGGAGTTGATCGAGCCTACTCTTTCAGAGCTAGAAGCTAAGATGAGAGAAGGTGAACCTTTTGTTTTAGCTGCAAATGTTCTGCTATTTTGGTGAAGTTTACTTTTTCTTGTTTGTTTGAGTTACCATTCTTAGAGTTTTATATTAAATGTTTTACAGCGCAAAATGATCCAAATGATGGCAAGAGAAAGTGTGAAGCCTTATGGCCTATATTCAAAATTTCCCATCAGAAAAGCCGCTATGTTTTTGACCTTTACCACAAAAGGAGTGAAATATCTAAAGAGCTGTATGAATTCTGCTTGGATCAAGGCCATGCAGATCGTAATCTCATTGCAAAGTGGAAGAAGGTTTGTCAAGAAAATCTTGGACTAACATTTTGTGTGTTCTGATTCTTGTTATTGATTCATTTGGATGAAACAATAGCTGGTTGCAAATTCTTAATTACTTCCATGCTCTCGGTAAAGTGCTCAAAATTCGAATTCTGAACTTGCTTTAGGGTAGAAGTTTTTCTCCCATTCTTGTCTAAGGTGGAGAACTGGGGGGATGAGATTTCTTTTAACATATGACCCGTTTGCAGTAGTTGAACGCAAAGTAAGTCTCAAATTGCTATTAATGTCCATATCTTTTCAAGATCACATGATGAGAAATCAATTAAAGAAGATCAATCTCATAAGTTACACGTTTTTTTAGGATCATGTTATTATTTTATCTCGCTCCGCCGTCAGCTTCTAGATGTTTCCATAAGTTAAATTTCTAAATAGCTAAAGAGTTCACATGCTTAAAAACCCGTAGTGAAAAACAAAATTAACTCCATGATGGCATGGACTTAAAGCCTAGATCATTATAAACCTCCTGTTTTAGAGATCAATTTGATTTCCATAATACCTGAAGAGTAGCTTCACACGCTCAAAAACAAAATAAACTCCATGCTCAAGTAACTTCATATTTTTCTTACTGATTGTTCTTCACTGTTACGTCTCCTCACACTTTGTTTCTTGCTCCAACTGCAGCCAGGATATGAACGTCTATGCTGCCTACGCTGCATGCAGCCCCGGGATCACAACTTTGGCACAACTTGTGTGTGCCGCGTCCCGAAGCACCTGAAAGAAGCAGAAAATGTTGAGTGCGTACATTGTGGATGTAGGGGTTGTGCTAGTGGAGATTAGTTCATGGTTTTGTGTACTTTAGATGTCAGTTGAGTTTTCGTCAGTTCTACTGAACCCGAGGATAGCTCTTGAAACTGTTATGTTATAGTTCGACTTCAAATAACAAATGATGATGCTTGTTATGGCTAACTGAAATGAATGACTTTTTAATTACATGGAATCTGTGACCACTATGAAGTTCAAGCTGTTGAAAGAAAATGAAAGGAACAAGAATGTAAAGTTTGCTTGCCTAGCCACTAAGGGCCTGTTTGTGATACCCATTGGAACTGTAGGTTTTTTTTTTTTAATTTTATATTTTTTTATATATTTTTTTATTTTTAAATTTACTTGAAAATGAGTGAATGTTTGGAAATGTGTTTGGTTGAAATGTGAATTGAAAAAGAATTGTCATCCAGGGAATAGTGTAAAAATGGGAATAGTATAAAAATTTGAAATGTGTTCGAAAAAATATATAATTTGGATATTGTTTTATTCTTTTCGTCATTGTAAGTATTTTGACCTAACAGATCTCATTTTGACTTTAAATAAGAAAGTTATGGACTTTTAAAGATTTGAGTTTTATGAAAATGGAAGTAAGAGAAAAAGATTTCTTTCATGGTTCCAAACATGCCAATATTAGTATTGATGGTACGTAATCAAGTTCTCGTTTAGGTGAAGGAAGTATGACTGCTTTACCAATAGTTGAGACTCAATCGGGAGATGTTTCGGAAAAAAAATTGAAATTTTTTTAATACAAAGTGTTGTTCCGGCCCTTATGTTGTTTTCCCCGTACTTGTTATTATTATAAGGCTTAATTACAAAAGTTTGTGACATGCGTAACTCTTTGTCCACGTATCTTCAAAATGACAAATTCATCCCTTGAAATCTGAAATGTTAATAAGATGATCCTTCCGTTGGGGTCCTTAACATTAACAGATGTGACATATATCACACAAATATTGATTGTTGTTAAACAATTTGATGTATGATTTTCTACACAAATACAGGGTTTTTTTTTGTAATTTATTTACATGGCTCCATTTTTTTTTGTTTTTATTTTTTTATTTTTTTCTTCCTTTATGTAAATCGCTCTCTTTCTCTCTTCTGTCGATCATGTTTCTCTCTCTAAATTCTTGTAATTCAAAATAAATCTAGGGTTTCATCAATGGTTTGGGCGGAAAGAAAAGGGTAGGGTTTCATCAATGGTTTGGGCGGAAAGAAAAGGGCCAAGTAAGTCATTTTAGTCAAACCAACAAAACGAGGGACCCAATTTAACCGAATCTTCTGACATGATAGCGATACATGCGAAAATCCGGAAAAGCAGTGCTAAAATGAAAAATATTTTTCCCGAAAGTGTTAACTTTGAAATTTACCCTTGCTTGAAACGTGTTGAACCAAGTCTTTAGCCAAAAAAAAAGCCAAGCACCTCATTATCATGTGAGCTACATCACCAACAAGGGGACTCGGTCAAATTTTCGATTCAGGATGCTAAGGAAGTCTCATTTTTTGTGATCCCTAAACGCTTGAATCATCACGTACCTTGACGACTCCAAAAGCTAGAGTCGTCTACATTATGCCGAGAATCCAGAAGCTCTAAAATTGATAATGAAATGATCGCAACCATTATATAATCAACGAACTTATGGACGTCATTGGGCCTCAAAGTCGACGACGATGCCTCCAACTACTAGAGTCGGCTAGCTTATGGATGTATCTACCTCTATCTCCACCAATTGGAGTTGTCTCCACCTCTCGAAGCCGTCCACACCTCACAGAGTCACCTCCACCTCATTGAGCAGTCTCCACCTTGTCAGTCCGTCTCCACCTTATCGAGCCATCTCTACCTCGCATCTCTTGGATTGTCTCCACCTTGTTGAGTCATCTCTGTTTTGAGAGTCGGCTTCGATACATGTCAAGCAGCTTCCAAGTCGAGTGAGGCACTTACTAGCTATTATAAATGGACTTGACGTCTTGACTTGAGGAGGCAACGTGTTTCATGACGACTCCAAGGAGATGAGGCAGCACTTTTATGATTGTCCAAAAAACGTTTCAAAAAATTTTGGAGGACTTAAATTATTAGGATATCTTGAAAGATTTCATTCAGATTCACTTCATCATTATCAAGAGGACGGGAATCAACACAAGACACTTGAGACCACATTCAAGATATGAAAAGCCCCTTCGAAATTTAAAAGACCAAGCCTCAACTTAAATAGATGGCTCGTCAAGGGCGAGCTGATTATTCATGTTGCATTCTATTACACTTATGCTACTTAGCGTTCTTGACATCCTATGTATTTTGCTCTCCAAAAAGTAAAACCCTAACACAACAAACGAGGGCAAACCTCTATAAATCTTGCGTCTCTTTGTTTACTTTCTGTATTACTATTCATATGCAATATTGTTCAAGCAACGTCGGGTTGGTCATTGGCCATAAATGCAAATCGACCCTAGATTTCACCGCCTTCAAAGTTCAAGTTCGAAATTGGAGAGACCAAAAGGTCAGCAAGGCATAACAACATTTCAGCTCTCAGCTCAAGCATGTCTCTAGTAATCTGTGAAGCAGCTAAACCACAGTCAAGTCGGAAGTTATTCTGATATGAAGCCCGGAAAAGTATTTCATCCTTTTTTGAATATACATTCACACGATCACGATTTTAAAGATCCATTTCATCTGCCATAACGTGCTGAATTAAAAAAAAAAAATATATTGAAACCCTGCAGCTACAGCAGTTTCACACTAATGGCTATGGAATGGAGAAAAATTGGATTGATGAATATCTGCCTACAGTAATTATCAATTAATCCGCACATAAACCTAGTATGTACAATGCAAACAGCGCTCATCTTTCTCTTCTGACAGATGTTTTGTGCTGAGACTTGCACAAGTTCAGCAAAGTTCTGTTCCTACGGCAGCAGCTAAAGTTGGCAGCAAAAATGTCGTGGCGCTTCCACCTTAATTTTAAGCAAAATAAAAATAAAAAAGGTCAAGAAGTTATGCAGATCAAAGAAAGAAACCAAAATCACAAGGTCAGCAATGTGCTCGTACATTTTATGTCAAGACTCAAGAGTAAGGCGATGCAGAGTTTCTGCTAAATTTGGAATATCATCTTCCATCTAATCGACAGGAATTAGCTGCTGAAACACGTTTCACATGATTAGCACTCGTTTATATTTGCTGGAGCGTTTGTAATCTTAGAAAGTTTGTTGGGTGATGAGAACTGAATTTCTAAAATTTTTGGGAAGGGGACCATAGTCTCCGATTGGCTTACTAGCTGCCGTTACTGTCCCCTTAGGTTGTCAATATTGGGTTTCAAAACATTTACACAGTACAAGCTAGAATATGGCTGACCTCCATAATCTCATCCATGGCGTCATCGATAGATTTAGATGTGTCACCGTCCACATTGAGAAATTTTCGCCATTTCAAACTAACAGATCCATTTTTATCGACCTGCAATTCAAGATTACACGAGCTATGTTTTAGAAATATGAAAGATAAAAACAATGAAATAGTTATTTTTGTACTATATATTCACCATTTCAGGAAAAAAGAGAGAGAGCAGATGAGTTATCAGAGTCTATTCTCCGTCAGTTTAGATTAGAGAGATTGAAATAGATAGATTTGTGGAAATCAAAGCAAAAACAGCAAATTTCAAATTAGCAACTTGCTTCTCCTACTGTTTAACACGAGTTGTCGTTCAGATCCGACAAAACCGTAGGCATTGCATTTATTAAAATACACAGCATTTGAATATAGATTTGGACGATGCAAAAAAAAATATTTGCCTAATAATGATTAGTGACCCTATTTGCCTAATAAAAAACAGACCGAAAAGAGAAATCTGAAACAATATTACCTCAATGACGATGTCAGCAATAGACGTCTTCAAAAAAGAGTTTCTAGACAAGGAAAAAGCTCTAGCATTGCATACACGAAACAGGAAAAATCTGTGATCCGGAGCGTTCGATTTGAGATATCCAAATGCCTCATCTCAGAGAACGGATCAGGAAGAAAATTATCATTTTTGAGTTGTTCAGAAAATCCCTGAATCACAAAGAAATAATACAAAAGAAAACTGGAAAATGAGTATCATGTAAACCTGTATAACTTCTATTGAATGACATTATCATACACAGCAGTTGCATATAGAATTTGAACGATGCGAAAAACGTGTAAAAAAGGAAATGCGGAAGCGAACATGTTGATAATACCTCCAAATAACCACGCAATTTCACGGCACGACAGTCTCTAAGACACTCGAGAAAGTTTCTGAGCTTGATGAACCAAAACCACTCGGTATCGGGACTTCCCATTATGAGCTGAGCGTTAAGGATGCCAGAACAGTATCTAAACGTGGAGAACTGAACAATGCGGCCATAGTAGCAGAAAAAACTCAGGCTCGGAGTGTCAATCTCCAATTCCGTAAAACCCTTGCACCAATGCAACTTCAAGATCTTGAGATTAGAGTGACTTATCCGAGTACCGTCCAGGAATTTGGATGATTCCAATGCAAGATCCTCAAGATTCGGAATTTGCGCGATCAACTCATCAATCGAGCTCACTGAAACGAAATGACATCGGTCAATTCGCAGACTTGTTAGCGATTTCATGGTAGTTGAAAAGACAATGCCGCCAGCGGAATTGAAGGACCTAATGTAGCTGAAAGATTGTAGATTCGGCGCTTCTATAACAACCTTCGGAGGCAGATTTTCGTAGTTAAACATTTTGAGTTTAACGAGATTAGGCAACGAAATGTAAAGCTCAGTGAAACCGAAACAGCGATGAATGTCCAAGTTTTCCAACAAAGGAAAGCTGGCGAGCAGATTCCGAAAGCTGTTATTGTCAATCCTGGTAAATGCCAGCTTAAGCTTTTTCAGAGAAGAGGTTTCCGCCAACGAATTCAAGAAGAAAATTCGAAAAAGTTCCAGAGACAAATCACCGAGCGATTCACAGGCAGAAAGCAAAGGCCACAAAGAATCAGATTCGGTCATCGTCCAGAAGTATTCATCGCAGTTCGTGAGTTCTACGGCCTTGACATTACGGCCGGTGGCGACGGCGACGACATTGAGGAGACCAGAAAAGGAATGGGCGTTGGAAATGGCGGCAGAGAGAGAAAGCTTCTCCATGTTGATGCTGTTGTCGCAGCGATGGCACCAGAGAGCGAGAGAGCGGTCGACATGGTCGAAGAAATCGGAGTTCTTGAAAGGTGAAGTGGCTTCGTCGAAGGAGAAGATCGGAAAGGAAATCCAGGCAGAGCGCCATAGCTTGGAGGAAGCGGAAGCTCGAATGGCGTCTTGAGAAGAGAGAAGGGAGAAGATTTTGTGAATCACTGGCTCCGGCAGCAAGTGGATGTTTGAGTCTCTGTTCATGGTCGGAATTTCGTTAGATCGTTTTGCATTGTTTGTTAGTTTTTGGTCCTCCGTTAAAAACAGTTTTGTTAGTTAGTTGGCTAGTTATTTATTTATTTTTTCGTCAAAGATCTATAACAAATCACAATGACACGTGGACATTAGTGTGTGTATATAAATATGTATTTTTACTGTAATTTATTTTGTGAAACTTTTTCTGTCTCTTTGGAGTAATTGATTTAAATGATCCCTGAATTTTTTATGATGTGATACTTTGGTTCATATTTTTTTTAACTGATCCTAAACTCTCTAAAAAGGTGCCAGTTTGGTTCTTTTCATCTGATTTTATTAAAAAACTCACGGAATGGTCACAGTGAGAAGCACGTTTTGTGCTTTTTGAAGGAAAATACCCTTAAAAAATGAATATATCCTTATTCATATCTATCAAAAAAAAAAAAAAAAAAAAAAAAAAAAAAAAAAAAGAAAAAAGAAAAAAAGAGAGAGAACCTCTCTCTCTCTCTCCTCCCCTCCCCTCCCTCCCTCTCTCCCATAGGTCTGATGTCGGTGTCGGATGCCGGCCGTCTCTCCCTCTCTCCCCCCCCAGATCCGACGCTAGAGACCGAGAGACTGTCTCTCTCTCTCTCTCGCCCTTCCCTCCCCCCCAAACAGATCTGACGTCGGACCCCCCAAGATCTGAAGTCGGATGCTGGAGACCACCCTCGTCTTCTCTGTCGCCAGGTCCCTGCCTTCGTCAACGAACGCGAACGCCCCCTTCCCCCCACACAACCCAGATATGGGTTTGCCAGGAGCGCAAATGCTGACGAGCCTAGAATGCCTTGTGGGGGAGGAGGGTGGCCAAGAACTAGATTGCGACTTTGTAGGGGTGGGGGGGACCCGGATCTAGGTTGTGTAGGGAGAGGGGGGGGCATTCGCACTTGTTAGCGAAGGTGGGGGGCTCAGCGATGGAGAAGGCGAGGGTGGTCTGCAGCATCCGACGTCAGATCTAGGGTGGAATGGAGGGGTCCGGTGTCAGATTTGTTTGGGGGAAGGGAGGGAGGGGAGGGGAAGGAAGGGCGAGAGAGAGAGACGGTCTCTCGGTCTCCAGCGTCGGATCTTGTGGGGGGTGGGGTGGGGGGGAGGGGGGGGGAGGGGAGGAGAGACGGTCGACGTCGGACCTGTGGGAGAAAGGGAGGGAGGGGAGGGGAGGGGAGGGGTAGGGGGAGAGAGAGAGAGGGTCTCTCTCTCTTTTTTTTATTATTATTTTTTTTAATTTTATTTTATATATTTTTTTAAATTGATATGAATAAGGGTATTTTCATCTTTTTAGGGGTATTTTCCTTCAAAAAGTACAAAACGTGCTTCTCACGTGACCATTCCGTGAGTTTTTAATGAAATTAGACGGAAAGGACCAAACCGTCACCTTTTTAGATATTTTAGCACAAAAAAAAAAAAAAAAAAAACACAGGTATTAAAGTGTCATTTCTTAAAAAGTTAAGGAATCATTTAGGTCAATTACTCTTTTTTCTTTAAATTTGGGAGGTAGGAGTTTAATAATAAGTTAGGTGTGTGATTATCATTAAATTACGTATGTGTTACGAGTACATAGTGTGCAACTTATGCAGTTTAGGTAGATTCTTTTCTTGGTGATATATGAAAATTACAAATCAAGATGGTACAAAATATATAGTTCATTTGTATCATACACTCATTTGGTATTATATATATATATATATATATATTCGAATGTAATATATGAAAAATAATATACGTTTGAATGCCCCATTTTTGCATTGTATTTAAATGCAATGTGAATTCAAGTTGTTTACGATTGAATAGTTATTGTAATGTGTATCAAGGAAAGAGAATATGATGTGATTGATAAAAATAGATTGAAAAAGAGAATGGATGAATACTAAAATGAGTTCGTGAACTGTTCAAATATATTTATATTGAAATGGAATATGTAAGGTACCCAAATATATTAAGTTTCAATAGTAATTTTTGTTGACTTTTTCAGAAAAGATAAAAAACTTTTTCAGAAAAAGACAAAAATTGAGTTGAAAAATTTGAGTTCGAACTCGTGAACCAAAGAGCCCGAATTTGTCTTTCAAACACAACATTAGGTGGCTTGGGTGGTTTGTTGAGTGGTTTTTAAGAGTACAAATTCTAACCCAAGTTTTGAATTCTAAATTATATGAGAGTTATTATTTTTTATTAATAGGTATTTAAAATATCACCATATTAATTGATTTTAGCTATCAATTAGAAGATATCCACTATGAAAGACTAAAACAATGGACTTTTAGTTGAACTGCGTATCTGTTATTTATTTAAAAAAAAAAAAAAAAAACTGCGTATCTGTTGGAAGTACATGTTATCAGCTTTTTTTTTTTTTTTTTTTTTTGGTAATTACATGTTATCAGCTTATAAAATGTGTGATAAGCTACTATAGTGCACATGCATGGTAAGTATACTTAGTTTGTGTTTGATTTGTTGATTGGAGATAAAATTTTTAAGTTGGAATTTGTTGATTTTTTAAAAATTAATTATAAATTTTGTTGATTTTTCAGAAAAATACAAAAACTGATACAAAAAAATACAGTTTAGTTAGAGTTAAGCTGTAACACCAAATAAAGTCTTAATTGCAATAAACTTATATTAAACTTACTTTAAATAAAAATAAAAAAGAAAAAGAAAGAATGTGCTATCCAACAAAGATTAGTGTAATCCTTTAGGACATGTTTAGTTGGCTGTAATTTATTAAATTGTATCGTATGCAGAGACGGATGTAGGCTATAGGTTTCGTTTGTGCTCGTCTGAATAGTGGGAAGTGGCCATGTTCAAGCCTACTCCCTCTTTTTAATTATACTAGGTAAGGCACGTACATCACACGTATTGAGTAATTACTGAAATTTTAATAATCTAAAATATAAAATATGAATAATCATATACGAAAATGAAAAAATAAAAAATTTCTTAGGGATTAAAAAAAATACGTATTGATAATAATCTAGTCAAAAAATACATATCACACAAATTTGATCATGAAATGAATAAAACCAAACACATTACAATTAAAACTCAATCTCGATCACAAGTAAGGAAATTAAAATTTTTAGTGAGGAAATTGAGATTAGAAACATGAGAAAAAAAATCTCTAAGAGAGAGAGAGAGAGAGAGAGAGAGGTGCGTTGGGAAAGAAAGAATGGACGAAGGAGAACATGTGAGATTCATTAAATGAGAGAGAGAGAAAAAGAGAGAAAAAATTATTTAAATACTCTTATATTATTATTATATTATAAATGTATAAGATCTATTTATTAAAAAATACTTATACATTTAAAATTTTCTAACATATAATTTAATTATCTCAATGTACTTATTTTTTAAAATTTAAATATAATTTCTATATTTTATGTTTTTATAAGATTTATTATTCTTAATATAAATATTATTTTATTTTATTTTTTAAAAAGTGTATTTCATATTTCAAGAAAAGATATTTCATCTTTTGTAAATTTTTCTATTTTCATGTAACTTTTTTTACACATTTCGTTATTAAATAAATCACATTAATTTAAGAAAATACTTTTTATAATATTAAAATATTGTCTTCCAAACAATTTTTATTTTTATTTTTTCATTTTAATCCTTTTTTATACATTGGTCTATTTTTAATATTTTAGCATTTTTTTCTTTTTGATATTTTTTATACATTTTTATTTACTTTTTACATTTTTTTTTCTTATTTAGATAAATTTTCTCAAATACTTCTAATCATGTGTATCGCATATACTTTTAAATTTGTATTATATATACATTAAGATATTCAACATCATAAAAAATTAAAGTATTTATATCGAAATGTAATATTTGGGGTATTACAACATTACAATCTCAAGGTCGGTTTGGGATTGTGGATAGGGGACTACATCGACTACAATGACAACTACAAACCCTAGCGTAAGACTGAAACAACCCCATCCCTGATCAGAAGCGACAACCCTAACCTTGACCCTGATCTTGGGAACGAGCCGACCTCATCACCGTCACCGTTCACGAGCCTTCCTCTTCAGCTGCACTATTCCTGCCGTAGCATGTAGTTCTTTGTTTGGTTCACAACTAAAAAAAGTAAAGTAATTAAAACAAAAATATCTTTGGAGACCATCTTATTATTATTATTTTTTTAAAGTTGAATCTCCCCTTGACGTCATAAAATAATAATATGTTTAGAACTTAGACAATATTTGGGACATTATAGCTATACAATATTAAAATCAGGCGGGGCTTGGGACAGTGGGTCAACAACCTCGACCAGGATGACAGGCACGGGTCCTGGCCTAAGAATGGGCCCCCCCATCCCTTGATTAGGCAACGACCCTGACCATGACCTCAGGATCGAGCTGACCTCACCGTTACAGTTCCGGAACTGGCACCGTCAACTTCACTATTCTCGAGCCAACCCCTCTCTGAACCCCAGACCCTAGCTGACCCCATCTTAGGGCCTCACTGCCTTTGACCCCCTTGTTTCAAATAATACAGTATGAATTCACTATCCGTAGTAATTTATATAATACAATGATCTTACTAAATATTATAGTATATAATAATACAATATAATGCTCTAATAAAAAGGCAATAGAATACACTCTTACTTTATTAGCGGAAAAAAAAAAAAAGAAAAGAAAAAAAAAAGAAAAAAACACGCACACACACTTATTCAGTATAGAAGAGAACAAGGAGGCCATAAATCATTGCAAAGTGCGAGGCATAAAATTGCATTTACTTGTATAAGATGTATATTAGAAGTTTGCCAAGGCGACAACCCTAAAAATTGTAATTAATAAAATAAAAATTTCATTTAACATTGGAACGACCGACTAAAAAGCCGGTTGTTCTTGGTTGTTTTGAAATTATTTTGTTAATAAAATTTTTTGGTTCAGTCAGACTAGCATCATGAACTTTAATTTCATAGCGTGCATAACTTATTAAAAATGCACGTTTCATTTGACCATTGACAGTCAAGCGAGATATGCTCGTATTTCTCTCAAGCCGCTGGACTCTGAAGATCATAATAAATATTCACATGATTAAAAAGTCTTTGCATTGGTTAGCCATAGCAAACATCGTCCTGAGAAAAAGAACTAACTTCCAATATGACGAGAAAAATTCAACTCATATCTATTTAATAAAAAACACGTACAATTATCAATTAATCTGTACAATTTTCTCTTCTCTAGGATTCTTTGGGACGAGACAAACACAAGTTTTGCTGAAGTTCTGTTCATGGGGCAAGTAGGCAGCAAAGACGTTCCGACCACTTCTGTCTACATATTAGGCAACGAAACAGAATGAAAATGTAGGAACAGAAACAAATCAAAATCAGAAAATCGAGAATATGCTCGTACATTTTAAGACGGCTTACCAATGCACAGTTTCTGTTCAATCGGAATCTTCCTCTGTCCAACTGAGTTGCTGAAATATGTTTACAACACGATTAGACAGAAGGGTATGTTCTAAAAATTTGGGGGTAACGTAGAGCCTCTCCAACTGGCTCACTAATAGCAAAACTGTCCCCTTGGGATATCAATTATCGGTTTTTGAAATTATACTAATACTATATGTTCGAACTTGGCTGACCTCCACAATCTCGTCTACGGAGGCTTTGACTTTATTGTATTGATCGGTATTTGAGGTGCCTACAAATGCTTGCCACTTCAAAGCGAAAGATCCGCATTCATCAAACTGCGGTTCAAGATCACATCCCCATTAATTATGTAATTCTCCATCAAAATATATAAATAGATCAAATATACAAATCTCTAGTAAAAAAACATTTTTGTAGTTTACTAACTATAAGCGCCAATGTGCAAATCAAAGCAACGAGCAGCAATAGACAAACAAAGTGTCGTATAAGTAACCGTGACCCCGTTACTGCAGTCGAGAGAAACAATAAAAATTGGGAACAACAAGCAGATACATGATATATGTAATGGTTCTATCCCCGAAAATGAGCAATGGTCATTAGTACACCAAGCAAAAAATGTTTTCTACCGATAGCAATATCTAACAAAAACGCTGTTAACGTAATCAGCAGTGATCTCTAGCTATTGAGATTCAGAAAAGGTAATTACAACATACACATAACTCAAGTTTAGAAAACCAGTCACTGATAAACTATAGTGCCTCTATTAGTCTAAAAAGTGCCTTTTTTTCATCTAGGCTAGAAGTATAGCCAAAAGAGGTAATACCTCAATGAAGATTCGACCAGAAGACGTCTTCAAAGACAGAGTTTCTACACAAGGGAAAAGCTCCACCATAGCATCCACAAAGCTAGAGTAATTTTCAATCGGGAGAGAGCGATTTGTGATCTTAAAATGCTTCAGCTCGTAAAATGGATCAGGAAGAAAATGATTATCTCTAAGTTGTTCAGTGAATCCCTAAACCACATAACATTAAAAAAATAAATCTTTATCTGATTGGGAAAAAAAAAAAAAAAAGCAACAAAAGCTTGCTATACACATAAATATTACCTCCAAGTAACAACCTAGAGCTAGTACTTTGCAGTTGCTAAAGCTTTCAAGAAAGTTTCTCAACCTAATGAACCAGAACCACTCGGTACAGTCGAAAGAACCAGTGACCAAGTCGAGTTTGGCATCGAGGAAACCGGAGCGGTATCTGAAAGTGGGAATGTGAAAAATGCCGCCACAGTACCGAAAAAAACACAGGTTCGGCGTGTTGATTTTGGCCTTTCGAAAGCTCCAGCAGCTTTTGAACACCAAGCTCTTGAGACTCGAGTGTGAAATCTGAATACTCTTTTGCATCCTGCAGCTGTCCAGTATCAGAGTCTCCAGGAGCGGAATCTGCGAAATGTAGTCGTCGATCGTAGCCGTCGTATTGAAATCGATACCACGGAGATGCAGACTTGTTAGGGATTTACAATTCAAGAAGCTAACAATGCCAGGGGCTCTGAAGGTCCTGTCGTAAGTGAAATGCCGGAGATTCACGGCGTCGATCACAACCTTCTGCGCCAAATCATCGCAAATACTGATCTCCATTGTTCTGAGGCTAGGGAGCGAAAAACGGAGCTCGTTGAAACCGTAGCAGAATCCAATTGCTAGGTCTTTCAGCGAAGGGAAGCAGGACAGCAGATTCTTCAAGCTGTTGTCGTCTATGAAGCAACAACTCAGCGTAAGCTTCGAAAGCGAAGAGATCGCCGATAACGAATTCGGAATGAGAAACTGGAAGCATTTGAGAGACAAAACGTCGAGCGAATTGCAGGCGAAGAGTAACGGCCAGAGAGAATTGAAATCGAAGTCCGTCAAGAAAACATCGAAATTGCAGTTAAGGATTTCGATCACCTTGACGTTACAGCTCGTGGCGGCGACGACGACCTGTTTGAGGCGAGAAAAGGAGTCCTCTTCGGAGATGGCGGCGGAGAGGGAGAGCCTCTCCATGGTGACTCGGCTGTCGCAGCGGTCGCGCCAGAGAGCCAAAGAGGCGTCGACGTTGTCGAAGAAATCGGAGTTCTTGAACGGAACGGCGTCTTCGTCGAAGGAGAAGACCGGAGACGAAACCCAGGCCGATCGCCATTGCTTGGACGAGGCAGAAAACTCGAATTGAGTCTTCTCTGGGGAGAAAGGACAAGATTTTGTGAATGACTTGATCTGGCAACTCAAAATTCGAGGTTGAATCAATGATCGGAGCATCGATTTCCATGTCCATGGCGGATTTTTTTTTGGTGTGGGGATGAAAAATTCGATACGCGTTTGGGAGAGAAGTCTACCCTGCAAGGTGGCGGGAGAGATTGTGTTGATCATGATAAATTTTAGTATTATTCTCTTCTATTTCCTTAAACATTAATGTCGTTTCCATTTTACTCGGGCTTTAAAAATTCTTATTTTACTCATTAAATTTTAAAGAAATTGGTGCACATATTTGAATTAAGTTTTTTAAGTTAAAATTGAGTTAAATTGAATATATATTTGGTGAGATATTTAAACTGTTAAAACTAAAAAGTGTAAAGACTTACAATGTATTACAAAAATTATCACTGTTGAGATTGTTTCGTTTGTTTCGAAATTTTATGTAATTTAAAAAAAATCATCTAATTCGGACTTGTTTTGCTTGTCTCATTTTTCTGTTTGTTTTTAACGGTAATTTTAATATAACAAATTAAATGAGACTAATTTAAAATTAAAAAGACATACACGAGGTAAAATAAAAATGATCTTAAAATTCAAGAGTCATAAATGATAATAACCCATGTAGATGAAAATAACTTATTTACCGTGGAAATCCTTTATTTAGCATAGGAAATCAATTACCTAATATTATATATAGTTTATTTATAGTGTAAATCCTAGTTATCATTAAAAATCAATTAGGATTTACTAAAAAAAAAAAAAAATCAATTTGGTAATCGTAATAAATAAATAACATTTCTTCCTATTGATATTTTAAGCAGATAACATTTCTTATTTACTTTTCAATACCTCTTTAAATTAAAATTTTTTTTTGGGTAAATACCCCTTTAAATTAAAATTTATTACATAAAACACTCGTATGAAAATTACATTAAAGGCAATCATGACAAATAATTTTTTGAAATATGATAAATAATTACATAAAAGGCAATCATGATAAATATAAGTTACATGTATATGTACAGAACAAAGAACTAGCAATAACTTTTTCTTTTCTTAGCTCAAACGTCCACATCTTTCACATAAAACCTAAATTTCTTTCATTTTAAAAAACGTCACTCTAATAACTATTATAGAAAATCATATGAATTTATATTTCAATAATCTTTCTTTCCGTAATTAAGTTTTGACTTAATTTCTCAGTTGGATTTCTAAAGTATTACATTGGTTCATATTTTATTTAAAGTTGAAATGACTCCGAATTCTTATAAATGGTACAAAAGGTCCTTTATAACAGAATCCACTAATTACCATTAACTGTTATGGTCCATCTAATAATATGGTCCTTAATTAACTTTCTTGAACTTAATTACTTGCTTTTGGTCTTAAACTTGGTTATCAAAATTTCAGAGAATTTTTTAAAGCTGTAATCGATCACAGCTGATAAAAAGTTTACAATCATTCTAATACTAACATTATAGTATGTTCGAAATAAAAATAGATCTTCTAAGAGACTTTAGACCTTTAAAACACTTTTACTTAGATCTTATCTTGATTAACTTATAGGCATGGAGTGAATACGTAAATTAAAATATGAACATGTCCAACCTAATTAATTAAAATTTTATGTAAATGTATTTAAATTTGGTTTCCTTATGAAGCCTACCTACTTGATCATATTTAAATGACAACATAAAATATTGAGTTGACATAAATCTCAAAAAAGTTTTACGCTCAGACAAGTACAAACATAGTAAGTACTCATTGTATGTGATGAGAGAGAAGTTAAGGGAGCTACCCAATCCAACAACTCTAGAGATCATAACGGTCATGACTATCCTCACTTAAAGTGGAGGTGGTACAACATTTAGTTATCTCTTTATTACTTATGTTATCCTCATGTTTAGTTAAGGCGAGCATGCAAATTATGAACATAAATCGTAAATAGATATTTAACTTTACTTGAATTATATGTATTGTTTCACGTTGGCCATTAACTTTTGATTTTACACAGTACACTGTCTTGAATTTTTATATTACTACGGCAATGGTCTCTATGTCCTCCGTAAAAAGTAACACAAAAATTGAACAAGTTCTAATCATATACGCTTTATTTATAGCTAAATAAATAAGTAGCCCGAGGCTGGAGATTTGTGCTCAAGGCGGTCGTTGTCTTGAGGTCGAAGATTCGCGATCGTTGCAATTTCCTTGCGATTCTCTAGTGATTTTCCTCGCAATTTTTGACAATTTGCTATGCGATTCTCCCACGATTTGGGTTGGATGTCGCCATCATTATTGCGTTGTCTCGCTGTCGTGACTTTCCAATAGGCCTTGTTGTTGCAGTCATGGTGTTTTTTTTTTTTTTTTACTATAGATTTGTGAAATCCATCTTCTCCGATTTTCATTTGTCTTGCCGTCGAGTGAAATCAGTCGTTGACGACGGCGACAATAGAGAGGTTTTTTGTAATCTGCGCGTGCATTTTGCGTTGATGATGATGTTTCCTGTCACTGGCACCGGCAACGACATGATAGATCTTATGATGGCTGAACAAAACTAAAATTTTGAAAAAAAATAAAAAAATAAAAAGCTATAATTTTCCACTTTTCGAAATCTTGCTATTTTGTTAAATTTCAACAATATTGGTTTATGCTATTTGGCTCAATTCTCCCTTTTAAATCTATGAGTTCTCTTATTTATTTGTTTATCTATTTATAGAAATCAGAAAAAGAGATCGAGAAAGAGAGGCAGAGAGAAGAGAAAAAGAGAGGGAGATTTTTAAAATTTCCAATTTTTTTTTGAGGAAATATCATTTATTTTTTTTTCTCATTTTAAGATTTTTCATCTTATTTATTAAAATTATTTAATAAATTGCAATAAAAATTTAGGTTTTAACTACATAAAAAAGAATGAGATCAAAATATCACAAATATAATAATTTTGGGACTAATCTAGTAATTAAGGCAATTTAATAATTAATGATAATCAAAGGATACCATTAATGAAAGTCTTTTTTGTACCATTTTTGAGAGTTCATAGTCATTTAAAAAATAAAAAAAAGTAAAAGGAATCAAATGTCATAATTATCATAGTTTAGAGATCAACTGTGCAAGTAAACCTATAATTAACATGGGGATATTTTTTTTAAAAATTTTGTGACAAAGTAATCTTTTAATTTATTGTTAATATGTAAAGAAATTAAATAAGAAAGAATTAAAGTAATAAGAGAAGGAAATGAAACACAAAGATATTTAACATAGATGTGCTCATGTTTATAAGCTAAGAACAAAGAATTCATTAGTGAGAAGCACTATGAATGAGCTCCTAAATTACAATATACAAAATCGGAAAAGTTGTCTGATACTAACAAATCTACTAAAATCAAAACATATTCTAAAGTACAATAATTACAAAATAATTAAAAGTTCATAATGAAGATATTACATATAAAATAATAACTTCCCTTATACTGTGTTTGGCATGGTGACAAAGTGGAAGGAAGAAAGTGGGGGAGGGATTATTGGATGAAAAATATTAGATTGACTTGTTTTGTAGGAAGGACGAGAAAATGAGAAGGAAAAATGGGTGGAAAAAAAGTACAGTAGGACCTAAAAATTTAATCCCTTTAAAAGTGGGAGGAAAACTAAAATCCACCATATAACTATTAAAGTACCTTTTTACCCTTGCTTTTAAAGTAAAAGAATATGTTTATATAATTAAAATAGTAATTATATAACTTTTTTTCTTTTCCCTTCTTCTACGATACCAAACAACATGAAGAAAAATTAAAATGTTTCCTCTCCCTCTTCTTTCTTTCACTTCTATTTTTCCTCTCCATCTTGTTTTCTTTCCTTCTTACCAAACATAGGCTTTGTATCAACACTAACTTTCCTATAATGCTCCTGAAAGACAGAGCTCCAATAGGATTTCCAATCTTGGACTATAATAAAAGAAACTTGAATGAATTATTTTTTTTGTTTTATTAATTTCTAGAAAAATTCAAATAAATCATGTCGGGACACAAGAGCACATAGAAGTGATGACAAGTGTAGAGAGGATTGGGTGTAGGAACGACAATCATTAGAAGAGGAGGGAGAATGCATAGGGCGTTTGGGCACAAGGACAACGATCGTCAAAAAAGGAGGTAGAAGGTAGAGGACGCTTGGATGCATGGACAATTGTCAAGGCGAAAGGGTGCAAGAACGCAGGACGACAACCGTCAAAAAAGGACGCAACAACATAGGGACGACATTTGTCAAAAAAGGGCGCAATGGCGTAGGGAAGATCAATGACTCATTTGAGTATAATCCAAGGAGCTTGCTACTCTGATAACATATAAAGATAAATAAGAAAAGAACTAAAAGTAATAAGAGAAGGGAATATAACACACATAAATTTTACGTGGATGTGCTGACGTCCACGAACTAATAACAAAGAATACTCTACTGAGGAGCACTATGAGTAGGCTCGCATATAACTACAAGTTATAATATATAAAATCGAATAAATTGCTTAACATTAACATATCTACTAAAATCAAGAAATATTTTAAAAGTATAATAACAATCAAAAGTTTATAGTAAAGATAATTACATATAAATTAATAACTTATCTTATTTTTAATATTAACTTTCCAAATAAAACAGAGACAAATGAAGATGATTTTTTATGAGTTTTAACATAGTATAGAAAAAATTATAAGTTCGCAAAATTTATGATTCTAAATATGAAATTAAAATCACTCAATAATTTAATTTAATTAAACTGTAATATTACTACATGCGTCAAGCACATTATGAGTAAAATGTATTATAAATAAACCTTTTTCCTTACTGTAAATAAAAGTGTGTTTTTCTGCAAGCTAAATATCAACAAAATGTAACATGAAGTGGATCGAATACTTCAGAAGCATATGATGTGGATGAATATAAGGTCACTAATCAAAGAGGCTAGTGGTTATCAATAGTAACATAACAATTTTTTCATCTAACTTGTTATTTATGTTTGTCTTTTATTGGTTTTCTTATGTTTTAGTAGGGTTGAATAATCAAAATAATGAATTAAATTTTTTAAGTAGTGATCTAAAATTTAGGAATGATCTTAAATCTGATATCTGATAGTATCCGACAATGTGAACTTCAGTTATTTAGGAATGTGAATTCATACCAAAAAAAAAAAAAATGTAATAATAAAGAGGAATTCACATTTACTTTAATTACATTTCCTTTTACATGAATTCATATTCATAATAACTGAAATTCACATTCATAATAATTGAAATTCATATACCATTAGATATCGAATTTAAGACTTTACATAAAATTTATAAGACAATTATTTTAAATTCAAATTTGACAAAGAATGACCGGCGCAATACAATATTTGACTTGAAACATATTTCTATAGATGCTTATATATTACCTTGGCCGACAATACGTACTCATTGTGGAGCAAAGTCGAAATCACCGTTCCAAAACCAATATTTTGTGACTGTGAAAACTTATAACACATATGTACAACATTAACACTTATTTCATAAACTTTTTGTAAATTTTCTAATTTTTCTTTAGAGGGTTTTAACACAGTAACACAAAAACTTTTAAACCAATGAAATCATGATTCTACATGGTTGATCTTTGTTCGTGCTTATTTTTTTTCCTCGCTAAGCACATCATAATTAGATCTAAACCGATAATACCACATCTGATTCAATCAAAAGATATAGAGTTTAAATCCCCAATCTATATTAAAAAAAAAAAAAAAATGTAAAAGCCGAGTCTCTTATGTTAGAGTTTCGTTTATAAAATTTGTTATTTATGTAACTGACTTCTCTTCTTATAATTAAATTTCTGTTTTCTCTGACTTCTCTCTACTTTCTCTCTCTAAATCTTGCTGTTCTTTTTTTGAGGGGAAAATCTTGCTGTTCTTGAATAGAAAAGAACTCTAAATCTCTGCTAAACACAGCTTGACGCTTCGCCATTGCCATGGAAAATGATGGTCCGATCATGGATGGGACATCGAAACTTGAGTTGCCAGAGGAGGTCATCCACAAAGTCTTATCTTTTCTCTGTAGAAAAGACGCCATTCGAGCTTCTGCGTTGTCAAGGCAATGGCGATCGGCCTGGATTTCGTCTTCGGTCTTCACCTTCGACGACAATGCCGTGCCGCTCAAGAACAAGAATTTCTTCGACTATGTCGACACCTCTTTGGCTCTCTGGCGCGATCGCTGCGACAACCGAGTCAACATGGAGCGGTTATCGCTCTCCGCCCACATTGCCAACAGGGAATGCTTTTATCGCCTCAACCGGGTCGTCGCCACCGCCGCTAGTCGTAACGTCAAGGTGATAGAACTCTATAACCGAAAATGTGAACTTTTGATCTGGACGGTCGTAAAAATGGATTCTCTGTTGCCAGTACTTCTCGCCTGCAATTCGCTCGATGTTTTGTCTCTTAAAAGTTTTGAGTTTCGCATTCCTAATTCATTATCATTACCGGCGTTGTCTCCTCTGTCGAAGCTCGAGCTCAGTTTGATGAACATAGACAAGGACAGTTTGGAGAATCTACTGTCCCGCTTCCCTTCGCTGAGACATTTAGAATTGAGATTCTGCATCGGTTTCCACGAGCTCCATGTTTCTTGCCCTTGCCTCGATACAATGAAGGTCATTATTGGTGTTGAGGTGGCCCCGGAATTTTTAATTGACGCCGTGAATCTTCAAAAATTCTCTTATGATCGGATGTTTGACCCCCCTGGTATTGTTAGCTTCTTGAATTGTAAATCCCTAACAAGTTTGCATATGCGTTGCAATTTCAATACAATAACGTGGGCGATTGAAGAGTACATTTCGCAACTTCCACTCCTGGAGAATCTTATACTGGACAACTCCGACTCTAGGATTGCTAGAACAAGTATTCAGATATCTCACTTTAATCTAAAGAGCTTGACGTTTGAAGGCCGCTGGAGCTTGTCCAAGGCTGAGATCAACACTCCGAACCTGCGTTTCTTTCAGTACCATGGTCACATTTTTTGCATTTCGACTTTTAGATACTGCACTGGTTATCTTGACGCCAAACTTCACTTGTTGGACGGCTCTTCACTCTGTTCAGAGAGGTTTTGGTTTAAAAAGTTGAAAAAGTTTCTTGAAACTTTTAGCAACTGCAGAGTCTTGACGCTCGGTTGGAACTTAGCGGTGAAATTGATCGTCACCTTTACTTGTTTCTTTAGCATTTATTTTCCCTATCAAATGTAGATATCAAATTTTTTTTTTGGTGATTTAGGGATTTCCTGACGAATTCAGAAATGAAGATTTTTTCCTGATCCATCCAATGAGATAAAGCATTTGGAGATCACAATTAAAAATCTCCGGATTGCGCAGTACTCTAGTCTTGTGGGTGCTATGGTGGAACTTTTTCCTTGTGTAGGAACCCTATCTCTGAAGACATCTTCTGCTAAAATCTTCATCAAGGTGTTTCCTCTTCTCTAATCTTTTTTTTTTCCTTTTCTTTTACTATTGGTTATAGGTTTTCAGTGACTGCTCTTTTATCTTGAGTCATGTCAAAAGGAAGCATACACTGCACAATACCTACGTTTCTTTGTCTCGATAGCGTTGGATCACTACAACACAACTATTTGCGTTAGGAGTTGATACCTATTGTACAAACAAACAATGCCGAACAATTATCTGCTTAAAATACAGAGACTGCCTATTGTACACAGTTTGTTGTGCCCAAGTTTAATAATAACGAATCATGTTAAAAGGGACAAAAATTAATTTACTTGTTCATAATATCATTATTTTTTGTTGCGCCGTACTTAGATTTGCACATCGGCGTCTTATATGTATTGATGGGGACTTGTACACTTAAATGTAGATAATTCATTCATCTTGAACTGCAGTTTGATGGGGACTTGTACACCTAAATGTAGATAATTCATTCATCTTGAACTGCAGTTTGATGAAGTCCGATCTTTCTCTTTGGCGTGGGAAGCAATTACCGGCACCTCAAATACCAATGCAGACTACACATTATTTCAATCTATCAAAGCCGCTGTGGACGAGATTGAGAAGGTAGCAAAAAAAGATTTTGAGAACTAAACATTGACATCCCAATGAAGCAGTTACTGCCATTAGTGAGCCTGTTCGAGATAATCTCCCTGTCCCGAAATTTTAAAGATATGCCATTTTGTCTAATCGTGTTCAAACATATTTCAGCGACGTAGGTTAACAGGGGAAGATTCTGATTGAATAGAAGCTCTGCATCCGTAATCTGTCTTAAGAGTAAGAGCAAACTTTTTTTGTTTAATTTATTTTGAACTTTTTTTTTTTGCTTCAAATGTTCTGCTACTTTGTTGAAGTTCACTTTTCCCTATTTGTGATAGTATTTTATATATTTTTGTGGCACAATATTGTAGTGTAGAACTTTCTGTAGTCATTTTGTTAGTGGTACTATTTTGATTTCCAAAAACTTAGGAGTTGCTTCAAATGCTTAGAAACTCAAAAGGAGAAACAAAATTAACTCGATGACTAGATCAATTTGATCTTCAATTTCAGAGCTCAATTTGATTTCGATAGTAGCTTAACAGCATCTTCACATGCACGAAAAACAAAATGAACTCCTTGCTCACGTAACTTTGTATTTTTCTCGCCAAGTCTTTTTCCTTATGAACTTCGATTTTATTTTTTTAGATATTATTATGAACATCTATTGCATGTAGAAACAGAATCTTACTTTGTTTATTGCTTAAGCTGCAGTCAACGTACGAACGTCTGTGCTGCCTATATTGTTGCATACAGCCCTGTGATCACAACTTTGGCAAAAACCTGTGTGTGCTGCGTCCGAAGCACCGGAGAGAAGTTGAAAATATGGTTTTCTGCTAATGGAGATCAGTTCATGATCTTACATATACTTTAGTGTCATTTTTTCCCCCCGGATTGAGAACATACATATACTTTAGGTGTCAGTTTTCTTGTTGAGCTGAGTAGTAGAGAACCAGTGGCGAACTCTTGAAACTGTTATAGCTCGATTTCAAATCAGTAATAATGATGCTTGTTATGAGTAACTGAAATGAATGAAAATTTCAATCATGTGAAGACTATGAAGTTGAAGCTCTTGAAAGAAAATGAATAGAAATTAAAGATGTATTGCTTGCTTTATTGACTAGCCCCCTAAATCAAGTTTTTTTTTTTTTTTTAAATTATTATTTTTATGCTTCTTTAAGGGATTTTCATTTAAATCTATGATTTCTTTTCTTTTTGTGCTAAAAGAAATCAGAAAAAGAAACCAAGAGAGAGGGAGGGAGAGAGGAGAGAGAAAGAGAGGGAGATTTTTTAAATTTCTATTTTTTTTTCTATTTTAAGGATTTTTTTATTTTGTTTTATGTTATTAATGCTATTTAGTTAATTCGATAAAGATTGAGGTTTTGACTACAAGAAGAATGAGATCAAAATATCCCAAATATAATAGTTTAGGAACGGATTGAGTAATTAAGTCAATTTGTTAATAACACAGAGTCCATTAAAAAGACTTTTTTGTATCATTTTTAAGAGTTCATGATCATTTTATCAAGCTGTCATAGTAAACCTACAATTATTATGGGGATTTTTTTTTAATACTTCAAAACTTATAATTAATGTGGGAAATTTTTTTTTTTGAAAAGATTATTAAAAATACAGTAACATAGTGATAGAAATAAAATATTGGTACACGAGATTTATGATTCCAATGTACATAATTAAAATCACTCAATAATTTAATTTGATTTAATTTAAGTATTATAATACAACATGGGTCAACAACAGTACGAAGAACATGGAGGGTCATTGTATGAAGATTATAGTTTGTTAGATTAACATCCGAGTCAGTTTAAGTTAGAGTAAAGAAGTTAGTTAGACTTATAGCTCCCGATTCCGTTATGAAGATTAGAGTCTTCTTACAAGATTAGCTATTTGTGTCACTATCTTCTCTTCTTGTAATTAAATTTCTGTTTTCTCTGCCTTCTCTCTACTTTCTCTCTCTAAATCTTGTTGTTCTTGAATAGCAAAGAACTCTAAAACTCTGCTAAACACAGCTTGAAGCTTCGCCGTTGCCATGGAAAATGATGGTCCGATCATGGATGGAACATCGAAGCTTGAGTTGCCAGAGGAGGTCATTTACAAAATATTTTCTTTTCTCAGTAGAAAAGACGCCATTCGAGCTTCTGCGTTGTCAAGGCAATGGCGTTCGGCCTGGATTTCGTATTCAGTATTCTTCTTTGACGACAATGCCGTGCCATTTAAGAATGAGGATTTCTTCAACTACGTCGACACCTCTTTGGCACTCTGGCGTGATCGCTGCGACAACCAAGTCAACATGGAGCGGTCATGCCTCCATACCCACATCGCCGACGGGGGATGCGTCTATCGCCTCAACCAAGTCCTCGCCACCGCCGCTAGTCGTGCTGTCAAGGCGTTAGAACTCTATAACCGAGAATTAGAACCTTTGACAGTCGCCGATACATGTTCTCTGTTGCCAGTACTTTTCACATGCAATTTGCTCCGTACTTTGTCTCTTGGACGTTTCGAGTTTCACATTCCGAATTCATTATCATTACCGGTGATGTCTTCTGTGTTGATGCTTTATCTCAGTTCGATGGTCATAGACAAGGATAGTTTGGAGAATCTGCTGTCCCGCTTCCCTTCGCTGAGATATTTAGCATTGAGATTCTGCATCGGTTTCCATGAGCTCCGTGTTTCTTGCCCTAACCTCAGAACAATGGTTGTCTCTGTTGGTAAGGATTGGCCCCAGAAGTTTTTGATTGACGCTGCGAATCTCCAACATTTCTCTTATTACCGGATGTCTGACCCCCTGACAGTGTTAGCTTCTTGAATTGTAAATCCCTGTCAAGTTTGTGTATCGGTTGCAATTTCAATACAGCGTGGGCGATTGACGAGTTCATTTCGCAACTTCCACTCTTGGAGAATCTAACTCTGACCAACTCCGACTCTAGGATTGCTAGAAAAAGTATTCAGATATCTCACACTAATCTCAAGAGCTTAACGTTTAATGGCCGCTGGAGCTTGTCCGAGACTGAGATCTACACTCCGAACCTGCGGTTCTTTTGATACCGTGGTTGCATTTTTCACTTCTCCACTTTTAGATACTGCTCTGGTTATCTTGACGCCAAACTTCACTTGTTGGATGGCTCTTCACTCTGTTCCGGGTGGTTTTGGTTTATAAAGTTGAGAAACTTTCTTGAAAGTTTTAGCAACTGCAGAGTTTTGACGCTATTTTGCAACTTAGCGGTAATTTCTATCGTCACCTTTTCTTGTTTCTTTAGCATTTATTTTCCCTATCAAATGTGGATATCAAATTTTTTTTTTTTTTTTGGTGATTTAGGGATTTCCTGAAGAATTCAGAAATACAGATTTTTTTCCTGATCCATCCAATGAGATAACGCATTTGGTGATCACAAATAAATATCTCCCGATTGCGGAATACTCTAGTTTTGTGGGTGCTATGGTGGAACTTTTTCCTTGTGCAAGAACCCTGTCTCTGACGACATTTTCTACTGAAATCTTCATCAAGGTGTGACCACTTCTCTAGATTTTTTCGTTTTCGTTTTTCTTTTCTTTCACTATTGGCTATAGTTTTTCGGTGACTGCTCTTTTATCTTGAGTCGTGTCAAAAAGAAGCATATACTGCACAATACCTACGTTTCTTTGTCTCGATAACTTGTGATCAATACAACACAACTATTTGCATTAGGAATTGAGACCGCTTTTGGTAGATACAACTAAACGCCGTACGGTTATCTGCTTAAAATGCTCGGACTGCCTATTGTACAAGGTTTGTTGTACCCAACTTTTAGAGTTATGAGTCATGTTAACAGGGACAAAAAATCAAGTTACTTGTTCATATTATTATTTTCTTTTCTTGCTCAGTAATCAGATTTGCATATCGGCTTAAACACCTATATGTAGATAATTCATTCATCTTGAACTGCAGTTTGATGAAAACCGATCTTTCTCTTTGGTGTGGGAAGCAATTACCGGCACCTCAAATACCAATGAAAAGACACATTGTTTCAATATATCAAAGCCGCTGTGGACGAGATTGAGAAGGTAGTATTAAAAAGATTCATTTTGAGAACTCAATGTTGATATCCTCTCCCCGTCCCCATGTTTTTATGATGTATCATTTTGTCTAATCGTGTTAATTAGTTTGACAGTGGAGAAGATTCGGATGGAGCAGAAGCTCTGCATCCGTAATCTGTCTTAAATGTAAGTGCAAATTTTTTTAATTAAATTTATTAACCATTTTTTTGTCTTTGCAGCAAATGTTTGACTATTTTGGTGAAGTTTACTTTTCCTGTTTGTTTTAGTTTACAGCCCTTAAGGTATTATGATATCTTATATATTTTTTGGCACTGTACGACACAAACCATGGCAAGAGGATGTGTGAAGCCTTATGGCCTATTTTCAAAATCTCCCATCAGAAAAGCCGCTGTATTTTCTTTCTTACTTTTACCACTACAGGAATGAAATATCTTAAGAGCTGTATGGATTCTGTTAGATCAAGGCTAAGCAGATCTTAATCTCTATTCAAATGGAAGAAGGTTTGCCAAAAAAAAAAAACAAAAATCGACTAAAATATAACATGTTGCGGTTCTTGTTAAGGATTCTCGACTTTCTATAGTGCCGAATTTTTCTGTAGTGTTGGACTTTCAGTCGTGTAGAACTTGGGGGAGGGGATCGCTTTCAGATAAAACCCTTTTGCAGAAAAGCTAAATGCAAAGTAAATCTCAAATTACTATGCATCTAGTCGCTTTGTTTGTGTCCTATTTTAATTCTTGCTCATTTTATATCAGCTTCGAGATTTTATTTATACCACAATTTTGATTTCCAAAAGCTTCAGAGTTGCTTCACATGCTCAAAAACTAAGAAAAACAAACTTAACTCAATAACTAGGTCATTTCGAACTTCTATTCTAGAGCTCAATTTCATTTTCAAAATAGCTTAAGAACAGCTTCACGTGCACAAGACACAAAATAAACTCCATGCTTACGTAACTTTATATTGTTCTTGCAGAATCTTTTTTTTTTTTTTTTTTTTTTTTTTTTTCAATATTTTTTTTACCGAGCCTCTCACTTTGTTTATTTCTTATGCTGCAGTCAAGCTGTGAGCGTCTATGCTGCCTATGTTGCGTACAGCCCCGGAATCACAGCTTTGGCAAAGCTTGTATCTGCCGCGTCCGAAGCACCAGAGAGAAGTTGAAACTATTGTTGTGCTAGTGATGATTTACATATACTTTTCATTTTTTGCTCCTTTTTTTTTTAATTTTTTAATTTTTGTTTTTAATTGAGATGCTTTAGGTGTTCTACAGAACCGGAGGCGAGCTCTTGAAACTGTTGTAGCTCGACTTCAAATCACTAATGATGATGCTTGTTATGAGTAACTGAAATATATGAAAATTCAATCATGTGATGAAGACTATGAAGTTGAATTTCTTGAAAGACAATGAATAGAAACGAAAGATGTATAGCTTGCTTATTAACTAGCCCCCTAAATCAAGTTTTACTACGAGTATCGTACGTCTTGATCGTTCTCTAGGCTCGACTTTAATCTCACAGACTTCTATTAACAAATCTCTTGAGACACTGTGATGCAGGAGCATACTTCAACTTAGACGGCGGCCTATGTGGCTTGAGTCTCGAAAAAGTGCCTAAGTCCATTCGTTAGGTGTGCCTATAGATTCGTAAGGGACAACTTGATGTAAGGGCCCAAATGGATAGTACTTGGTTAGATTCCCGAACCTTGGTGATGTTTAAAAGAGTCGATTGTGCTTCTCTTTGCGTCACTCCTGCATCCCATCGGTGTTTATGAAACTTTGCTTTATAACACTTTCTAATAATAATTTTTTTTTTTTGGGGTCTGCTCTCAGAGACTAACAAAAAGAAAGATTTTGTCTTTACAACTTAGAAGCACGATCATATTGGCCAGTACATCAGTGTTGACAATCGCCAAGTTGTTAGTTTCCATTGAAACTGATTGATTAACCAAATTAAAAATTATCCAATAACCAAAAAATTTTCCTATTTTTATTGAGTAATTGGCCTAAATGGTCTATAAACTCTTTAAGAAGTGATACTTTGTTCCCTGTTCTTTTTTTTTTTTTGGCCGTGTTAACCCTAAACTCTTTAAAAGATGACGATTTAGTCATTTCCATCTACATCCGTTAAATTTCTAATGAAATGAGCCATGTGCAATGCATGTGATCTAATTTACAAGGGTACTTTTGTAATCTAATAATAATTAATTTAACAAAATTTTTAAAAAAATCATAAAAACAAAAAAAATTCCTATTATCCTTTCTCTCTCTTCATTTCTCAAAACTAGATCGACGAACTCCCGGAGAGGGAGGCGGGGGGCGATGGCGGCGAAGACATAGGGGGGACCCAGATCTGCCAACTCCGGGGGAAGGGGAGGCTGACGGCGACGAAGACGCAGGGGGGGGGGGGACTCTGATACGAACCACGCCAACAACGTGATGAAATGCGATACCAAATCTGGGAACAACGAACCCAAGATCTTTCAAGTTTGATGGAAACCGCGACCCGTTGCTTAGCAAAGCAAGAACCTTGGTATGGTGAAGACGCCAAAAACAGGTATGGAAAGTCCGTTTGATAAGTCAATTTGAATACCACAAGGAATCCTTGATAAGTTTGGATAAGTTTCTTCAAGAACTCAAGAAGAATAACTCACAATATGAATAAACATCAAAATCTGCTTCCATAGTCTGAAAATCAGCCTTATATAGCCGAAATTCTAATTTGCAAATTCCTAATCTACTCTTAAGGATAAACATGCCTATATTAGGATAAAGAAACTAAAATTCAAATTTTAAACTTAAACTTAAAACTAAAATAGGATTACAAAGAAATCAAATATTGATCAGATCTTGTTTTGAATTTTGAACTTTTTGAACACTTGAAAACGTAATCTTGACTTGATTGTTTGTTGAAAAACATGCCCACATCAGCTTGGAACCCCTTGCACGTGTATCCCGGAATGGACATGCAAGTTAGCCATGCAATGGCTTAATAAACGTGAATGGTTGATTGGCTCTCCTTCGGATTAACTTTGATGAGTAAAACCAGTCTTTGTTCACCATCAGTAGTGAACACACTCTCTTCTTGTTGTAGAACTTTTCGGACTAAGTTATTCAGCTCTTCTTTGAATCTTTTACCTCGAGCCCTCGTCACTGGACCAACTGGAACTTGAATTGGTTCGTGAGTATTCCTTGCAGCCTTGATGTCCTCATCAGACCCAGATCCACGAACTTCGGTTGGGGGGGTGGGGGGGGGCGACGACGAAGGGGAAGGGAGAGGGAGGAAAGGGAGACGAGGGAGAAGTGGGGGCCAAGGGAAAGTGAGGAAGGGGAGGTGAGAGAGAAGGGGGGGGGGGGGGGGGGGTGGGGGACGGCGACGGCGAATGGGAGAGGGAGAGGGATGAAGGGTTGGTGCGGCCCAGATTTGGTGCTTGGGTCGCATGGGGGGCTTTTAGTTCCGGGGAGAGGGGGCTGGGTTGACTGCCAAGACGTTGGCGGGTGGGTGGGGGGGGGGGCAACCCAGATTGGTGTTTGGCATTGGGGCGAGCTCGGCGACGGCAAAGATGTCTGGGGGGGGGGTGGGGGGGGGGGGGGGGGGGGGTTGGAACTTGGCGACGGTGAAGGTATATGTTTGATCATGGGGTGGGAGATGGAGGGGGGCTGGTGGAGGTTTCAGATGGTTTCCGAGCGGTTATGGAGCGGTTTCTGATGGTTTTTTGTGGGTGGTAGGAACTCTTTCTCTCTCTAAAACGCTGTAAATGGTTTGAAATCAGGTTAAGGTAGATGAGGGAGTTTGGTGGGTGGGAAGTGGGGGTAAACCAGAAATTTGGCATCCCTTAACATGCTTATGGGACCCACAAATCAGAGGATGTTGATGATGTGACAGTGTTAGTAATGAAGGGAAACAAAAGTGGTGCTATTTTTAATAATATTTTTCCCACATATGCTACTTTTGAAATTAACCCTTTAATAAAACTGTTTTATTTTCAAATTGTTTGCCAATAAAATATGAGTGATTATATTTGCATCAACAATTAATATTGATATATATCCCCACCTAATAAATGTTCTTAATATAAACATAGTAAATCTATCATTTATAGATACTTTTTATCCCTCATACACCCACTTTTATTTTATTTTTAATTTATTTCGTTAAAAATTAATTAACAAATCTAAATAAGAAAAAAAAGATATATTTTCATTAACAAAAAGAAAACATAAAGTATCTTAAAAAAAAAAAAAAAGGAGAGGAAATAATAAGAAGAAAAACTCTAGTAATGTCTAAATAAAAAATCAATGAATGTCATCCTGCATTTAAAAAAAATACATAAATATAGAATCATGTTAACGAACATAGCAAGAAAAAATAAATAAAAAGAATAATCATATAAAAGACCACATAGAATCATTGTCAAAGAAAAAAAGAAAATAAACACATAATATTGATGAATTAAAAAATTAAAATACATATTTCAATAGTTCTCGGATTTTTAAGAGACATCTTTCCTTTATTTTTATTTCACTTGAATCCTCCATTGAAAATTTTCATGTAGTTATAAAACTTTCTTAAGAAAATAAATTGATGAAGAATAATTTAGAGTTTATAAAATGAACAATTTAAAGTTTAGAACAATTTACAACAATTTCGTAGGATTTTTTTTATTTTTTAAATATTATTTCTATTTATGGTTAATGTATTGTATTTTTTAAAATTATTTTATAAAAAAAATAGTTTCATTTATAGGTATGTGAGTGTATGAGCATTCTTAATGATTTTAACATAATTTTCTTGTAGGGTAAAAATAGATTAAAAATTTTTATCAACATTGTGGGGATATTTATGAATATTGTGGGTGCAAATAAAATCTCTCTAAAATATAGAAAGCTATTAATTTCAGTGGGATCAAGACTAATTTATACACATGATCACTAAAATAATTTTTTTTTAAATCACTATATTAAAATTAAAAAGAAAAAAAAGCTAGTGACACCCCAGCCCCAACAAACCCCCCCCCCCCCCCCCCCCCCCCGGTCATTGGTAATATATATGTACAATAATGATTTATTAATATCTAGACAATGATATTGACCTCGACTAGAGGATAATTAAGGAACTAATTAATTAAACAGTATTTGAAGTTAAATCTAAATAATATATCTTCAAAAAATTTTACTTCATGCAGAACAAGTGCAGAAGAACTACGAGGAAAATAAAAGTACTCATCCAACAAATAAATAATAATAATAATAATAATAGTAATAATAAAACTGATAAAACAATGGCATTTGGATTTTAGAATGATATATAATTTCATAGTTATATATATATAATCACTGTTCGAATGTTTACCATTCATCAACATATCCATCCTTCAACCCAAAAAAAAAAAAAAAAAAAAGGATAACTATTTACCGTTCATGTATGTAACTACTAAATTTGACTAGTATATGTCGGAATAATTTCCAAGCAGATATAATAATAACATTTACAATGATATAGATATAGCTACGAAGACCTAAGAAATGGTGTTGCACAAGTTAATTATGAATGGGGACAGAAAGACTCAGAATGCGTGGACGAAGCAGAATAGAAGGAAACAAATTGAACCAGCTTTGAAACATAATGCATACACCGATGCGAACACATAGGATGAAGAGACATATTTAATTTTAATTGAGATCGAGATCAACATATTAAAAATATATGGTCTAGATTTTATTTTTTATAATTGACATTTCTGCCCACTTGCTCTATAAATTGGGGTATTAGGATAACATTTGTAGGCTTTTGACTGACATGAGAGTTTAATGGAATTTTCATTCGAGGTTTTGTTTCAATAATTCTTGATCGAGTCCAATTAAACTTTGCACTTTGTTCTTTGTCAGTTTGATCAAATTTTGACACAAACCATTGGGTGTTTTGGAATAGTGCCCCACCTGCTTCAGAAATTTTGACCTCCTATAAGATAACTCAAAAGTCAATATAATATGTCTTTCCAAAATTACTCTTGTAATATTAAGGAGTTTTCACCTCCTGTAAGATAAATCAAAAGTCAACATATTTGTCTTTCCAAAATTACACCTGGAATATTTTGGTAGGTAGTCTACCAAAATACTTTTGCTAATCAACATAGTCTTTGACCGCCGGCGCGGGTCAACGATTGCTGGAGACTATTCTGGTAGAATAAATTTAGTAGTCTACCGCAATACCTTTGGTAATCAATATGGTCTCAAATCACCAGAGGGTGCTCTGATAGAATACTTATCGTAGTCAACAAGAATACATTTTTTATTCTAAAGGACTATTACTATATGTAATACCCGAATTTTTTATAAGGAATTATTATAGATTAATAAGTTAATTCATCAAAATTCTTTATGTAAATTAATGTTTAGGTTATGATTTTAACCTAAAGTTATGAAATGAATTTTTATAATGTGACAATTATTAAATTTGTCACATATTATAAGGTCACTTAATATTATTCAAAAAGCGTGAATAATAAAAAGTGACCAATTGTTATGAGTGTAGGTAAGTTGTCAAATCACCAAATGTAGTATTTCAATAGTTTTAGTAGAATAGGAATTATCAGTCTTGGAGTTTTCTAGACAAGATTTTTTTGCATATAAAAATGCAATATCAAGTATTTGACATCAAATTTTTAGTCAGATGAAAATTAGACTATCTAACTTTTTACAGATATAATTTAGACATATTACCTTTTTCAGTATGGGAATTTGAAGGATAAGTTTTGATGATAGATAAGATTTTTATCGAGTTACTTTGCCAGTACAAAAACTTGGAGGTTAAGTTTTACAACAAATAAGATTTAGACTACTTACCTTTTCAGTCCCAAAACTTGGTGGGCAAGTTTTGTAACATATAGAAATTATACTGATTAACTTTTTAGCTGTAGAGGACCTTGGGAGTTGTGCTAGTGGAAGATAAAGGAAAATACTGTTATATTGAATTAGCAGTCCAAGAATTCATCTGTTGATGATAATATCTACAATTATATCTCAATTATTATTTTTAGGAAAATAAGAATTTTTGATCCAATGGTTAGAAATGAATAAGTGTCAAGAAATCAATGGCTAGGAAAAAGCCTTCCTTGACAAGTTTTCTTAATCTTGATTTGACCATGATTAGCCTTCTAAACTTATCAAGACAAGAATTAACAAATTAATCCCAAAGTCATTAGCCAAAGCCTATAAATGGGCATCCACCCTCTACCATTTCTTCACACCTCAAGAACCAATTCTCTCTCTCTCTCTCTGTAGAATTTATCTCTCTAGAAGTTCCGTTCCCCGGCTGAAACTCCGATCATCGAGGTAGTTTTTTGACCGGAGCTCTAGTTGTTATTCTTTTAGTTTAAAATTTCCATGGTTAATATTTAAGTAGAAATGCGGTTGAAATTTAGAATTTGTGGTTTAACAATGTAGATATTATGATTGTTGTTATGGATTTGTTCATGGTTATGTTAGTGAGAAAAAGTTTAGAAATCGGACACAAATCGATGATTTGTAATCACGATTATGTTCGTTAGAAGTTTAGAAATTTATATAAGTTAGAAAATGTTGAGAAATTTAGAAAAAAATTATGGAATATATAAGTTATGTTGTATGTATGGTATAATAAGTATTAATGGTTCAAAATCGTGATTTTGGATTAATAAAATCAACGATGTAGTAAAACAGTCACAAAACGTTTTCAAAATGACAGATTTTGGATACTTGAGAAAACGGAGATTTTATGGGCAAAATAAGATTTGTTGACCTGAAAGTTTTAGATTTTTCAAAGACAAAATTTTTTGTGAAGAAAGTTTTGTTAAAATCTTTACGATTTGAAAGCTATTACTTTTCATAGTTAGCGTTAAAAAAAAGTTTTAAAATTTTTAAAAAATTAAAATTAAGATAATTTTTAATAATGTATACATTTTTAAAAATGTCGGTTTTCAAATGGTAGAGTAAATTGGTGATTTTAATATTAAGTCAGAAAAGGGGTTAGATCTTTCCAATCCAATTTTTATGTAGTTGAATGAGAAATTTTAGATTTTAAATTATATGATTTTAGAGACATTCCATACTTTAAGAGATTTGGAATTTCAAATTATAGAATGTCTAAATAGTGATTTTGACATAAGTTATATAAACGGACTTAGATTTTCTAACCTGATTTTAAAGTTAGAAAGGAAATAATCTACAGGTTTAAGAAACTTTTGGATTCTCAAAATTATAGAGTATCTAAATTATTGTTTTGGTGCAAAGTTAAATGAGATTAAATTCTTTGATTTAAATTCTATTAAGTTAAATAGAATTATTTTGAGACTTAAAGTATAACATAACCTTATAACCATATTTAGTAAGAAATAATTTTGAGACTTCCTTTTCAAAAATGAATTTAGATTAGTTTTAATCCAAGGGAGTATTAAGTTAATACTCGTCTCGGATTCGTTTTTTCAGGTAGTAAAATTTAGACTACCGAGTAGTTTGAAGTATAGAAAAGCTACGTGCAAGGTAAGTACAACAATCACTTACAATATGAAAATATTATTATTTTCAAATCATGTTTTAGGCGTATGTCATGTTAGGAATGTTTTGCCTATGTTTACATGTTTTATTATGTGCTATGTTAAAAGATGTCATGCTATGTTATGTTGTGCCTCAATTATAGATATGCCACACTTTTATAGTATGCTGTGATTTTAGTTTATGCCATGATTTTTTAATTTATGCCATGGATAATTATGTCAGGTCATTGCATCATGACTAATGAGATCAAAGTTAATGAACGTAAGTCTTAGACCTTGTATTTGAATAAGACTTTAAGTTAGAGTATGATATTAGGTATACTCAAATTCAGTTAAATTAAGGCTAAGATTAATTCAAGACAAGTTAGTGTGTCGTACCAACCTCCCTTTAGATAGTGGAGGATCATATCATGTTATGTTATATTCTGGTTTAAAGTTCCAAATTTATTCTCAGAATTGTTAGGAATCTTGCAAACCCTAACATTCTAAAACGACATGTGCCTCCCTTTGGTATGATATTATCCGCTTTGGGTCTCGTGCTCGTACTGTTTTCTTTTTCGGCTCACTCCAAAAGGCCTCGTATCATTAAGAGGTGGTCTCTTTACTTATAAACCATCACATATATCCATTCCCAAACGATATGTGACTGTACATCTAATTCGTTCCTTATAAGGACTGATGACTGTCATAATTAACCCTCCTTTTAGGGCCTAACTCCCTTGTTGGCCACACTTCCGGTTGGGTATAGACTTTGATATCATTTGTAACAACCCATGCCTCTTTTTGATATAATATTGTCCGCTTTGGACCTGGTGCTCGCATGCTTTTGCTATTGGGCTCACCCCAAAAGGCCTTGTACCAATAAGAGGTAGTCTCTTTACTTATGAATCATCACATATATCCATTCCCAAGCAATGTGGGACTGCACAACTTACCCTTTACTTATAGGGACTGATGACTGCCACAATAGTTACACTTTCTAAGGAATGCGCGCACCCGGTATGTACACGTAGGGGCCCACAAATAAGAAAGATAATAAGTTTATAATGGAATATAATACATCCATAATTAAATATAATTAGACCGCGTCTTAATTCCATAATTTGATCATGCATCCACACATGTCATTCATGTTCCTAAGCAATGCGTGATTTATGTTTGTACTTACTGAGCTATAATTCATTAGTTATATTCATACTGTAGGTAAGCAACCTGTAGCTTAATGCATTGTGGACAATATGCGGATGATGATGATGAGCAAGTGAAGGAGCTATGAATATCACTACGCAATTTATTCTGCAAAAACTATTTTAAAAATTATTATTATTATTTTAAAATTTTTAGATTATATTATATAATAAAGTTAATAATATGTAAGGTCATATGAAGTTAAATATTTTCTAAAGATATGGTAAGTATGTGACAATAGTTTTTATGATAAGTTATCAAAAATAATAATAATAATAACAAATATTTATTACGGATTTTCAAGTATCCAAGTCTACGTATTTGAAGTAATTATAAATAGATACTCAGTTTAAGCAATAAATTAACGACTTACATAGGCAGGTCGTTATCATAATTTATTAAATTAATTCATCATTTCACCTTTTTAATAATGAAAAATTATGTAAAATTTATAATAACATTAAAAAAATTTGTTGTGTGTGTGGGAGAAACACCGCAAGTTGAGATCGCGAGATCGCGTGATCACGAGGCCGAGATCATGATCTTCATGGACCAAATAGATCCCGTTTCCTCCTAAATCGCGAGCTGAGGCCGGTGACGGTGACGACTAAAAGAGGAAGGAGATGGAGCACTAGAGAAAGTGAGGAAAGAGAGATATGCTGTTTGGCGACCTTGCAACATCCGATGAGCAAGATCTCAGACAGAGAGAATAGATGTGAGAGGAGAAAGAGATGCATAACAAAAATACAACAAAAGAGAAGGATAAAAATATCTTTTTAAAAATACTAAAGTAAACAAATTTATGGGTGGTTCTATTGGCATACCCCTCTTTACTCTGAATTTAGTTCACATGTAGTCTTATATTGGTGGAGAAATAATGAATTTGTTCGTATAACCTATGTGATAACTCTGAAAAAAAAAAACAAAAAAATTATTATATCAAGTTGAGCCATAAAAAAAAATTGAAAACAATTTAAATTAAAAAGCGCTTAATCTATCTGTAGGTTAAATTAAAAATTTTGTAAGAAAAAAGATTGAAAAGAAAAGATAAACAACATAAGAAATTCATGTATACAATTATACACACACACACATATATATAATGTAAACAATCAATAACCAAACTTTTACAATGCCAGCGAGAACAATGAAAGCCAACAATACAAAGGAAAAAAAAAAAGAAAAAAAAAGAAAAAAAACAAGGCAGTGAAAAAAAAAGAAGAAGAAGAAGCCAAACGTGACAATGAATTATGAAAGCCAACAATACAAAGGAGAAAAAAAATAAAAAACAAGACAATGAAAAAAAAAAAAAAACCAAGACAATGGGAAAAAAATCCTAACGTAAAATGTTAGACAATACAATAACGAACGAAAAAAAAAAAACTGAAAGACTTGACTAATACAATTACAAGTAGTTAAATTAGAAACCAATTAACAAAGTTTTTTTTTTTTCCCCTGGTTGCACAAGTAAGAATTTGGATTTTGTTATAGGTTTTAGAATCATAACATTTACACGTTATTTATTTGGGGATTTGATATGTAGGTGTGCGGAAAGAAAAAAAAAAAGAATATTATTACGTTTTTATTTGTGGTAAAATCTATTTAGATAATTAGTTTAAAATAGTTATACTTTTATGTCATTTTGTTTAAGGGTATTTTTGTAATTAAGAAATGTGTTAGATAGAGATGTGTAAAGAATCAAGAGGTGTGTGTCAATAGAACCACCTAAATATATTCAAAGTTCAAAATTTCTGATCATGTTTATAACATAGGACAAATTAAAATTCCTCAGTAGGTATATTTGAGAGTCTATTTCAACAATTTTCTCCATACTTAGCACGTTAGTACTGGTGTCTGACATGCAGACACCATGGAAGAAACCCAACACAGCAACCAACTTGGAAACACGATTTTATTGACAAGCGCCAATTAACTTGTTAGTTTCCACAAAGATTTTATAGATTAACGAAATTTAAAAGGATAAATTGCTTATTTAGTCTCCAAACTTTTAATATTGTGTAATTTTTGTTAGAGAGATTGTGATATCCCTTCTATTACCATTGGGTAGTGGAAACAATAAAGTTCCACATTGAAAAAGTACAAGCAATTATAGTGGTATAAATTGAAATAAGTGAAGTGTAAGGATTACTAGTATATAGTGGGGACTATGGTACTACTATGCACCACCACACGCGCGCGAGGGTGATTGGGCCCTTATTAGGGTACACTTTGCACGTACGCAGGAGCACTCTATTTTTTAATGCGGTGATTTTCCAAATTAAATCTGTCGGATTTGAATGATTTCAGATTTAATTTAAACAGTTAATTGAATTATTATAATCTAACTGTCATAATTAATTCTGATGACCAACATGTATGTCTGTTGAAACAGATACGTTGTTTGATTGAAAATGCATATTTTAATTTAAAAGGCATGACTGTTGTATCTGTTGCAACTCTTCATGAACATGTCTGTTGAAACAGATACGTTGTTTGATTGAAAATGCATATTTTAATTTAAAAGGCATGACTGTTGTATCTGTTGCAACTCTTCATGAACATGCATATCAAATACTATTAAATTCCAGTTTCTGATATTAGTTTCATATATTGTTCTGGAATTTAATAAGATTGTTACTTATTAAATTAGTGGGTTTGTTGTATCTTAGAGGTAATTTGTCAAAACACCCAATAGCAAACTGTTTATAGTTTGGGCAAACAAAACCTCAAGGAAAGTAATTCTTACGCCTCAAACCTTTGATTTTCTCCCATTCTATTTCGTTTCTTTACACCCAAACAGTTTTCCACCACCCACTGTCTTCAACAACTTTGGTCTTTAAACTTTTTTTGTAGGTGGAATGCCTTAAACTTTAAAATGTAGCTACAATAGTCAATTCCGTTAATTTTTAAATGAAATGTGTTAGTAATTTGGTAAAAAAGTGACGCTAACTTCAGAATCCGTCAAAAAATTAACAAAAAAGACTACTGTATTAATGTTGTTAAAAGTTTATGATCAATCCAACTGAGAAAGGGAATGCCTCTAAACTAATAAAATGTTGCTATAATAGTCATTTTTATTAATTTTTAAATAGAATCTATTAGTAATTTGATATAAAAGTAATGTTAAAATTTGGTGTAAAAGTAATGTTACCTAACGGATTCTGTCCAAAAATTAACGTGAATGACTATTGTAGCAATATTTTAAAATTTTTGGGGCATTCCAGCAACGAAAAAAAGTTGAGGGACTAAAATTGCACAAAATTAAAAGTTTATGGACTAACCTAATAATTTATCCAGTTAAAAATTATCCATGAGCAACAAAAAAATTTTGTTTGTTTGTTTGTTGTTTTTTTTTTTTTTTTTCAAGTACTAACCAACAAGTTGGACTAGGTTATTAATTTAAATAGCTGGACAAATTAAAATTCTCCGCTCCCACCTAATAATCAACCCAATTATCTAAAACATCTTTGAGTACTGCTTGCTACCTAATTGATCACAAATTTCATCATTCGATTAAGGGCCTACATTGAATTACTGTTCTTAACTAATTTTCGAAAATAATGAGTAAAAATTCTATTCTAAAAACAACTTGAGAGGGAGTAATTCTCTGAGAACAGCCTGGCATCTAATATACGCTAAAATTCTATGCAAGGCCAGCAGCTTTCTAGGTGTCGCTGTTGCATCGAGATTTGAGATTCGAGAGATGAGCATTTTTTATTTAATTCTGATTTCCTTTTCTTTATTAATCTTTTTTTAAAAATAATTTTCACAAAATTAGTTTAGTAAATTCAATAAAAATTGATATTTCAGCTACAAAGAAATAAGAAACAAAAACGTCACAAACTTAATTTAGGGACCAACCAAACAATAAAGCCAATTTGTTAACAATGGTTAAACGAATTCTGTTGAAAAGACTTTTGTAACTTTTTTTAGGGTTCAGATTCATCTCAGCTACAAAAAAAAATTGGGGACCGAAAAGTCACAAACATAATAGTTTAAAGATCAATCGAGCAATTTATTCTATGATTGGTGCTAAAACTTAAAAAGCCTTGAATTTGCTGATTGGCTTTTTTGAAAATGATTTCTAACCTAATGCCATATTCTGCAATATAATGCTTTCTTCTAACAACTGTTTATTGACTTTGTATAAGTTAAAATTTTTGCACTAAATTAATCATTAACCCTCCAATTACAAATTAAGTAGCCATAGCCCAAATAATTTCCCGTAGAATATAACTTTTTGGACACTACACAATAGCAACTCTAATATGATAATAAAAAAGTAGACAATACCTACTTCCTCTTACAATTTTAGAGTTGTCAAAACCAGAATGTTATACGTTCACTAATATATGAAGTATTGGCAAACGAGATCTCTAAGGACTCTTTCAACGTCCATATGCATTTAAAACTTGAGTAGGTTCGCATTATATAGTTATCCATATTAAATTAAAGTGGAAGTTGACCAAAAATATTTTCAAGCTTAAATAATAAGTTTGTTGGAGGGAGGAAAATTCACATATTACTAAATAACAAATATTTTCCCCATTGGAGAGATTGCTATATAAGAGACTTTCCCTTAGCATTCATTCACATCAATCCATCAGTCTGAAAGATATTGAAGTCCTAAAGTTTTCGGGCTTCTTAGTAGTCAACGTTCTCAAAATGGTCAATTTTTGGCATCATCTTGTCTATGCCCTGGCAATGTGCTTGATTGCCACAAATATAGCAGCTTATGACAACAAATCTTAGGTAAGGATCTGACTTTTCGGATCGCTGACTAACTTACTTATTATTAATTAATATAGTCTTAACACTTGTTTATATTTGATTCTAAAAATACTTAATTTTTTTTTAAAAAACAAATCATACTTGTACTTAAAGAATTTAATAAACTAAAATTTTAATTGAGAAAATGAAATTTCTACATAATAAATATCATATTTAAATTCATACTTTGATAATATTTGAAAAGCTATGTTTTCATTATTCCGATACTACTAAACTAGTGGGAGTACTTAAAAACTTTAAGGTCTTTCGTTTTAACTAAGCAATTAAATTCGATAGTCGATACAAACACATACATATGAGCTTTCACTCAGCAAATACAGACTATATCTCACAAAATATTTTCGTAGATCATATCATCACATGTCACAACATGAATGTTAAAAAATGCATGTGATATATGTGTATTCAATATTATGCTTTATTATATACATGTCTTGTCTACTTAAGGGCCATTGTTTTGTACCCATATGTGTGGAACCAATGGGGAATTGGGGAAGCGACCCTCCAACAACTTCCTAGGTCATAACTTATAATTTTCATTCTTATCATATCCTCTCAACTAATTGGAGGTTGCTACGACAATTTATCGTATATTTTATTAGCCTCATTCTAATTAATTGTGACAATGCATAAATTTAAATGTCATTATACATATACCATTATGATATAATTATGTGTGACGCATCATGCTAATCATATTAGTACAAGAGAAATTATGCATGTTAACTGCTTAATCAAATCAATACATATAACTCATATATCCATCACATTATCAAGGCAAATCATAGCAAACATTCAACATCAACAAGAAAATAAACTTCATGCTCACGTAACTTTATATTGTTCTTGCCGAATCTCCTTTTCTTTTTTTTTTTTCTTTTTTTTGCACTATTTTTAAACCGAGTCTCTCACTTTGTTTACTTCTTAAGCTGCAGTCAAGCTGTGAGCGTCTATGCTGCCTATGTTGCGTACAGCCCTGGAATCGCAGCATTGGCAAAGCTTGTGTCTGCCGCGTCCGAAGCACCAGAGAGAAGTTGAAACTACTGTTGTGCTAGTGAAGATTTTACATATACTTTTCATTTTTCATTTTTCATTTTTTTTTATTTAAAATTTTTGTTTTTGATTGAGATGCTTTAGGTGTTCTACAGAACTGGAGTCGAGCTCTTGAAACTGTTGTAGCTAGACTTCAAATCACTAATGATGATGCATGTTATGAGAAACTGAAATGAATGAAAATTCAATCATGTGATGAAGACTATGAAGTTGAATTTCTTGAAAGACAATTAATAGAAACGAAAGATGTATAGCTTGCTTATTGACTAGCCCCCTAAATCAAGTTTTACTACGAGTATTGTACGTCTTCGTTCTCTAGGCTCGACTTTAATCTCACATACTTCTGTTAACAAATCTATTCAGACATTGTGATGCAGGAGCATACTTCAACTCAGACCGCGGCCTATGTGACTTGAGTCTTGAAGAAGTACCTAAGTCAGTCCGTTAGGTGCGCCTATGGATTCGTAAGGGACTCCTCAACGTAAGGGCCCAAATTGATAGTACTTGGTTAGATTCCCAAACCTTGGTGATGTTTAAAGATGTTGATTGCGATTCTCTCATCAATTGTAACTTTTGGGAGGAATAGTTGTGTCACTCTTGCATCACATTGGTGTTATGAAACTTTGCTTCATAACACTTTTTAATAATCCTTTTTTTTTTTTTTTTTTGGGTCTGCTATCAGAGACTACCAAAAAGAAAGATTTTGTCTTTACAACTTAGAAGCACGATCATATTGGCCAGTACATCAGTGTTGACAATCGCCAAGTTGTTAGTTTCCATTGAAATTGATAGATTAACCAAATTAAAAATCATCCAATTACCAACAAGTTTTTCTATTTTTTATTGAGTAATTAGCCTAAATGGTTTATGAATTCTTTAAGAGGTGACACTTTGAATTTTTTTTTTTGGTTGCTCTGACATAAACTCTTTAAAAAGGTGACGATTAGTCTTTTCCATCCACATTCATTAAATTTCTAACGAAATGAGCCAGGTGCAATGCATGGATCTAACTTATAAGGGTGTTTTGTAATCTAAGAACAACTAATTTAACAAAAATTTTAAAAAAATCATAAAAAATTCCTATTATCCTTTCTCTCTCTTCTCTCTCTCTATCTCTACTTCTCTCTCTCTCTTCATTCTCAAAACCAAATCGATGAGCTCCCGGGGAGGGGGGGGTAGGGGCGGACGGCGTTGAAGAAGCAGGGGGACCTAGATCGGCCAACTTCGGGGGAAGGGGAAGCGAATTGGAGAGGGAGAGAGAGGAAGGGTTGGCACAGCCCAGATCTGGCGCCTGGGTTGCCTAGGGGGGGTGTCGTGGAGAGATCGTTGTCGAGGAGGAAGGGTCGGATCTAGCGGAGGACTGTCGTCGGGGGGGGGGGACCATATTTGACGCCTGGGTCGCGTGGGGGGCTTTTCGTCCATGGAGAGGGGGCTTGGGTCAATGGTGAAGACGCGAGGGGGTGGGGCACCAATCTGGCATTGGGGCCGAGCTCGACGATGGCGAAGATGCCAGGGGGGGTGGAACTTGCGACAGTGAAGGCAGGCATCGGGATCATAGGGGTGGGAGAGGGAGGGGGGGGCTGGGTTTGAGTTCAGCTCTCTCTCTCTGTTTTTTTTTTTTAAATTTATTTTTTATGTTATTGGTATGAATAAGGATATTTTTGTCTTTTTATGGTTAATTGAGCTCATGTGATGGCTCACGTGACTCATTCCGTAAGAAATTTAAAGGATGTGGATGGAAATTACTAAATCCTTGCCTTTTTAAAGAGTTTAGGGTCAACATGGCCAAAAAAAAAGAAGAAGAAGAAAAAAAAAAAAAAGAACATGGACTAAATATCACATCTTAAAGAATTCAGGGACTATTTAGGTCAATTACTTTTTTTTTTTTTTTTTTAATTGTAACAACCAGCAAGTTGGATTAGGTTATAATTAACTAAAAAAACTGGATGAATTAAAATCAACACAATAATGTAATATATATCTGAGTACAGCTTCGTACCTACTTGATAACACATTTCAACTTACATTGAATTACTCTTCTTAACTAATTTTCTTAAATAATTAAATGAGGAAAAATTCAATGCTCAAAACATCTCTTATAATATAAATGTGTGTCTGTGATTGCCCTTCATTTCTGAATCCAATTAACAAATGTAGGTAGTGGGTTTCATAATTAATATGCTTCTGTGCGCATTTATTCATGTTTTTACCATTCACTATAATTGCTTTACAAAATACGTACACACATATATAATTAAGTTTGGTTTTCAACAAAGTTTATCTAAATTGAGAGGTGTAACAACGTGTAACAACAATCACGAATAACAAATTTCTATAGTCTTTGTTTTAAGTAACAATGTTATCCAAATAAATGGCATGTCACAGTTTAGTCCATCTATGTCAATGTTATATTTGTCACAAAAGTGTATTAACAGTAACATTATCTTACTTCTATGTTTAATGCACAATGTTATTTTTTCTTTTTGTTATTATTATTATGTTTTGAAACTTGTAAAAGTGAAATTTAATATTTGAATAAATTAAAATGAAATAATATAATAATTATAAGAAAAAGTGGTAAATTTTTTCACAAAGTTTAGTCTATGATAAATATGGCATTATAGATAGCATTTCATTGAAAAGCATTTTTTTCATCCGATTATCAAAATTTAATATAGGTACAACAATTTAGTATTATATTGGAGATGCTCTAATATCTATATTTTATGGTGAAAGACAATGTGACAGTATTAGTCCCTACAAGGAAAATAGTAAGCTGTGCAGTCCCATATCATTTGAGAATAGATATATATGTAATGGTTTATAAATAAAGAGGCTACCTTCTAATGGTATGAGGCCTTTTAGGGTGAACCTAGCAAAACTGTTCATGCATAAGGACTCAAAACGGAAAATATCATACTAAAGAAGGTATAGGTTGTTATTGACAATCCTTAAGACAAACCACGGTCCTTTGTGAAGGATTAAAGACAAAATATAAATATTGAGCTGATTGGCATTTTTGACTATCCTAAACTAAAGACTCATTATATATTCTGCAACATCATACTTTCTTCTAACAAATGTTTTATTGACTTAGTATAAGTTTCAAAATATATATATTTTTTCCAACTAAGTTAATTAAGCCTCCCAGTCCAAACTATCAAATTATAAGCCGTCCGAGTCCAAATAATTTCCAGTAGAATGTTCCTTTCGGAAAGTACACAATACCTACTCCAGTATAAGAAAAATATTAATTACAAAAAACCCTCCACGAATTATAACCCTCCCAAATTTCAAATTGCAATATCCATTCCCCTTGATTTTAAAACTGTAACAATTTTGTCACATATATTTAGTTTTTTTAACATAAAAAACTTATGACGTGCACATGAGGAAATTAATGGTATTTTTTGTAAAAAAAAAGAAAAAGAAAAAGAAAAAAGAAGCATTTATTTTTTTGGATTAATTTCAAAAATAGCACCTGGGGAAAAGTATTATAAAAACTGACATCACTTTTGTTTCCTTTCATTCCTAACACTGTCACGTCATCACCATCAATTAAGGTGGATGTAAAAAGTCAAAAATGCCCTCAGGCAAGTCTAAACCTTATTTTTCTCACTTTTCCGCCTAGCCCCTACCCATTTTGAAACTCAAATCTTCATTTAATACCCTAACTTGATTTAAAACTATTTTCACTATTTTAGAGAGAAAAACTTCCATCTAGAGAGAGAAACTCTCACCGTCGGAAACCACTCCAAAACCGTTCGGAAACTGTCGGAAACCATCATCAACGCCCTCTATAAAGCTTTTTTGAACTCTGTAATAGCTGGAGAATATTCTAAAACCACCCAAAAACTAGTTGAAATTTCTTGAGTCTCCCAAATCCACCCAAGAAGTTGGCGGAGAAAAAACATTACTCCCGAAAAGAGGAATGTTCGGCTAATGGCTTTGGTAGAGAAAAGGCTATCGGCGGAGAAGAAAATCCTCAAAAACTGGAACCAGAGAAAAAGAGAAGGGCGCCCGAGAGAATGGTCGAAGAAAAATAAGGGGAAAATCTGTATTGCTAGTTGATTTTATGAAGAAAAAAAAAAAGTTTGCATAAAAATTATAATGTTTGTATTTTTATTTAATTTTTTGACATAAACTAAATGTTTGTTAGTTGGGGTATTTGGATTTTGATAGGAAAATTTAGTGTATTGATTTATATAAATTTTTATACTATATTAAATATTATTACTGTTCGTGTCATTTACATAATGTAATGACCGGGTGGTAATTTTTTTAATGACCTAATTTTTGTCTGTGTGAATGGCCAAAAATGTTAGAATTTTTTTTAAAATTCTTTTTAGACATAGGTCATAACTGTTATGACGAGGGGGCATAACAGGAATGACCTTTACTCAAAATGGCCAAAATGTTAGATTTTAAATTTTTTTTAGACATAGGTCAGTTATTAGATTTTTTTTTTTTAATTTTAGACATAGGTCATAATAGGAATGACTTTTACTGGAAAATGACCAAAAATGTTAGATTTAAAAAAATATATATCAAAAAAAAAATTTTTTTTTTAGACATAGGTCATAACATGAATGACCTTTACTAGAAAATGGCCGAAAAAGTTATTTTTTTAAAATTTGTTTTTTTAGAAGGTCATAACTGTTATGACTGGGTGATCATAACAGGAATGACCTTTACTGGAAATGGCAAAATATGTTAGATTCAAAACAAAATTTTTTTTTTTAGACATAGGTCATAACAGGAATGACCTTTACTGGAAAATGGTCAAAAATGTTAGATTTTTTTTTTAATTTTTTTTTAGACATAGGCCTAACATGAATGATCTTTACTGGAAAATGGCAAAAAAAGTTAGATTTTTTTTTTTTAAAATTTTTAAGGTCATAACAGGAATGACCTTTACTGGAAAATGGACAAAAATATTAGATTTTTTTTTTAAATTTTTTTTTTAGACATAGGTCATAACTATATGACCGGGTGGGTGGTCATAACCTGAATGACCTTTACTGGAAAATGGCCAAAAATGTTAGATTTTTTTTTAGACATAGGTCATAACGTTATGACCGGTGGGTCATAACTATGAATGACCTTTCCTGGAAATGACCAAAAATGTTAGATTTTTTAATTTTTTTTTAGACATAGGTCATAACTGTTATGATCAGGTGTCATAACAGAATGACCATTACTGGAAAATAGCCAAAAATGTTAGATTTTTTTAAAAAATTTTTTAAGACAGGTCATAACATGAATGACCTTTCTTGAAAACTGATGAAAAATGTTAGATTTTTTTTTAATTTTTTTTAGATATAGGTCATAACTGTTATGACTGGGTGGTCATAACAAAGAATGACTTTTACTTTAGATTTTTTAAAAAAATTATTTTTAGACATAGGTGATAACTGTTATGACCGGGATGGTCATAATAGGAATGTCTTTATTGGAAAATGATAAAAAAATATTAGATTTTTTTTAAACATTTTTTTAGACATAGTTATAACTGTTATGACTCATAACTATGAATAACCTTTACTGGAAATGGTCAAAAATGTTAGATTGTTTTTTTAAATTTTTTTTGGACATAGGTCATAACTGTTATGACCGGGGTGGTCATAACAGGAATGACCTTTACCACCCCGGTCATTATGTAATTGACCAACCCCTGTAAATGACACAAACAATAATAATATTTAATATAGTATAAAAATTTATATAAACCAATACACTAAATTTTCCTATCAAAATCCAAATACCCAACTAACAAACATTTAGTTTATGTCAAAAAATCAAATAAAAATACAAACATTACAATTTTTATGCAAAATTTTTTTTTTCTTATTTTTTATTTTTTTATTTTTTCAGAAAATCAACTAGCAATACAGATTTCCCCCTTATTTTTCTTCGACCATTTCTCGGGCGCCCTTATTTTTTTCTCTGGTTCTGGTTTTGAGGATATTTCTCCGCCGATGACCTTTTCTCTACCGAAACCATTAGCCGAACATTCCTCTTTCGGAGTAATGTTTTTTCTCCGCTAACTTCTTGGGTTTGGATATGGGAGACTCAAGAAATTTCAACTGATTTTGGGTGGTTATAGAATATTCTCCATCTATTACAGAGTTCGACAAAGCTTTATAGAGGGCGTTGATGGTGGTTTCCGACAGTTTCCGAATGGTTTTTGAGAGTGGTTTCCGACAGTGAGAGTTTCTCTCTCTAGATGGAAGTTTCTCTCTCTAAAATAGTGAAAATAGTTTTAAATCAAGTTAGGATATTATATGAAGATTTGGTTTCAAATTGGGTGGGGGGCTAGGCGGGAAAGTGAGAAAAAAATAAGATTTAGGCTGCCTGAGGGCATTTTTGACTTTTTAAATAACATCTTAATTGATGGTGATGACGTGGCAGTGCTAGGATTGAAAGAAAATAAAAGTGATGTCAGTTTTAATAATACTTTTCCCACATGTGCTATTTTTGAAATTAACCCTATTTTTTTTAATATAGATTTTTTGGGGAGAAAACAAGTAAAGTATTCATCGTAAAGAGGAGAGAAAAAGAGAAGAAAGAGCATGGGAATTTTGTAAACAAAAAAAAGTTAATAGCTTTTAGTATTCTTTTTCGTTAGAGGGTAAACTATATATATATTTATTATTTTTTATTTTTATTTGTTTGGAAAGGCGAAGAAGAATAAGTTAGTTTAAATTTTTTTAAAATTTTTTTTTTCAATACTATCATTTTTTCTTTAACAACTAAAATTTAAATTTATTAAAAAAATGTTCTGATTCTAATTGAAAAGATAAATTTATAATTAAAACTAATTAATTAACTTTTCCAGCCCCGATATTAACATGTGATATTTTTTCGACTAAAAATGACGGAAGGGGAAATTTTGTCAAGGAAAATTTGTAATGGTTTTAAAGTTGGGGAAACAGATGTTATGTTTTGAAATTCCAGGAAAAAAATGTTATAATATTATATTTCAGAGAATATTTGTAAATAATTCAAAAAAATAAATTACGCAATACATATTTCCCTCTTAAAAATTAAGAGTCGTAAATTAGAAAAGATTTGTACGTCAAAACTAGAATAACTTACAACTTTTGTTACAACCAATTAATTGATGTTAGCACGAGATGTCTCGATGAATGGACTCTTTCAACGTCCATATGCATGAAGAATCATCTAAAACTTGAGTGGGTTTGCATTATCTAATTCTCTACATTAAATTAAAAGTGGAAGTTGACAAAAAATTTTGAAGCTTAAATAATAAGTTTGTTTGGAGGGAGGAAACTCCACATATTACTAAATAAATGTTTCATTAGTTGGCAAGAATGCTATATAAACCTTAGCATCCATTACATCAATCCATCACTCATAAAGCAATTGATGAAGTCCTAAAGTTTTGGGGCTTCTTAGCAATCAGTAGTTCTCAAAATGGCCAAATTTTGGCTCATCTTGTCTATGCCTTGGCAATATGCTTGATTGCCACGAATGTAAACGCATATGACAAAAAACCTTACATTTATGAATCTCCGCCTCCACCGCCATATGTCTACAAGTCCCCCTCCTCCCGCCGCCCTATGTTTACAAGTCTCCCCCGCCACCACCCTACATTTACAAATCCCCTCCACCATCCACCATCCAATATTATTACAAGTCTCCACCACCTCCACCAAAATACTATTACAACTCACCACCCGCCACCACCTAAGTACTACTACAAGTCTCCGCCGCCTCCTCCTAAGTACTATTACAAATCGCCACCACCGCCATCCAAGTACTATTACAAGTCTCCACCCCCGCCACCCAAGTATTATTACAAATCGCCACCACCGCCACCCAAGTACTATTACAAGTCTCCACCCCCGCCACCCAAGTACTATTACAAGTCTCCACCACCGCCACCCAAGTACTATTACAAAATCGCCACCACCGCCACCCAAGTACTATTACAAATCGCCACCCCCGCCACCCAAGTATTATTACAAATCGCCACCCCCGCCACCCAAGTACTATTACAAATCGCCACCACCGCCACCCCAAGTACTAGTACAAGTCTCCACCCCCGCCACCCAAGTACTATTACAAATCGCCACCACCGCCACCCAAGTACTATTACAAATCGCCACCCCCGCCACCCAAGTATTATTACAAATCGCCACCACCCGCCACCCAAGTACTATTACAAGTCTCCACCCCCCGCCACCCAAGTACTATTACAAATCGCCACCACCGCCACCCAAGTACTATTACAAATCGCCACCCCCGCCACCCAAGTACTATACAAGTCTCCACCACCGCCACCCAGGTACTTATTACAAATCGCCACAACCGCACCCAAGTACTATTACAAATACCCCCTCCTCCACCTAAGTATTACTACGCGTCCCCACCGCCGCCGCCTAAGTACTATTAAAAGTCTCCTCCTCCTCCAACATCTTATGTCTACAAGTCACCACCTCCACCGCCCTATGTCTACAAGTCACCACCACACCACCATCTTATGTCTACAAGTCTCCTCCTCCACCATCACCTCCCCCGCCTTATGTCTACAAGTCCCCACCCCCACCACCTTATGTCTACAAGTCACCACCACCACCAACCTTACGTTTACAAGTCACCACCACCACCACCTTATGTCTATAAATCTCCTCCTCCACCATCACCTCCCCCTCCTTACGTGTACAAGTCCCCACCTCCACCACCTTACGTCTACAAGTCTCCTCCTCCACCGTCACCTCCCCCCGCCTTACGTCTACAAATCCCCACCTCCGCCACCTTATGTCTACAAGTCACCACCACCTTATATTTACAAGTCTCCTCCTCCACCATCATCTCCCCCACCTTACGTCTACAAATCCCCCACCTCCACCACCTTATGTTTACAAGTCCCCGCCGCCACCCCCTTATGCATACAAGTCTCCACCTCCTCCGCCTTATGTTTACAAATCTCCTCCTCCACCTCCTTATATTTACAAGTCTCCGCCCCCACCTCCCTACGTGTATAAATCCCCTCCACCTCCATCTCACTACTAAGACCTTAAGTTGGCTAGCTTGTTTCAAGTAAGTTTTATTTTTAATATATATAATGCAAATTCCGAATCATTGACTTCATATCTTTTTTATTCTCTAGTTTTTTATTTGTGTTTTTCTTACTTTATAATAGTATCATTGTTATTATCTGCAGATTTCGTACACGCAAACAAATAATATTACTGCAATAAATAGTCTCATCTTGACGGCACTTTTTGATGTGGTCCATGTCAAATTGGAAAGCCGACTCGATAAGAAGATAGCAAAATTCAAATAGGATTGGATTTTTGCGGTTTTCGTTGAAATGGTTGTTTATTTTAAAGATGACTTGATCATTTGTTTATGTGATTTTCTTTTAATGATTACGTTTGTTAAGACGTTGTTTAGTTTGATGCAAAATGTTTTACTTTTCTTTTTCTTATTTACTTATGTTTTAATAAATTGGAAGTTACCTCCTCCCCTTTCTTCAATATATATGACAATATACAGTAACAGAGTTGGGATTTATTGGTAGGGGGTCAAAAAATTTTTTTTTTTTCAATCAAGCCATTAGGCCCTCTAATGTTTATAGATTTAATTAATTTTTTTTTTATTTCTTAAAAAACCTAATTGTTTGCCCAATATAATATGAGTGATTATATTTGCATCCATAATATTGATAAATATTCTCATCTAATAAATGTTTCTCTATATAAACATAGTAAATCTATCATTTTATAGATACGTTTTATCTCTCATTCACCTACTTTTATTTTATTAAAAATTAATTAACAAATCTAAATAAGAAAAAAAAAGATATATTTTTTTTTAACAAAAAGAGAACATAAAATATCTTAAAAATAAAAGGAGAGGAAATAGTAAAGAAGAAAAACTCAAGGTATGTCCAAATAAAAATCGAGGAATGTAATGCTGCATTAAAAAAATGCATAAACATAGAATCATGATAACGAACATAGCAAGAAAAAATTAATAAAAAGAATAATCATATAAAAAAGCCACAGAAATCATTTTGAAAGAAAAAAAGAAAAAACAAACACATAATACCGATGAATTAAAAAATTAAAAATACATTTTTCAATAGTTGTCGGATTTTCAAAAGACATCTTTCCTTTATTTTATTTCACTTGAATCCTCCACTAAAATTTTTCATGTAATTAAAAAAATTACTGAAGAAAAGAAATTGATGAAGAATAATTAGAGTTTATAAAATAAACAATATAGATTTTAAAACAATTTAGAACAATTTCGTCGGATTCTTTTTTATTTTTATATATTATTTCTATTTATGGTTAATGCATTGTATGTTTTTTTAATTATTTTATATTAAAAAAATAGTTTCATTTATAGGTATGTGAGGGTATGAGCATTCTTAATGGGTTTAACTTAATTTTCTTGTAGGGTAAAACTACATTAAAAATCTTTATCAATTTTGTAGGGATACATATGAATATTATAGGTGCAAATAAAATCTCTCTAAAATATATAGAATATTAATTTAAGTGGGGTCAAGACTAATTTAGACGCATATCCATTGAAAAAAAAAACCATTACATTAAAAAAAAAAAAAGAAAAAAGAAAAGAGAAAAAAAGCTAGTGGCCCCCCAACCCCCCCTCCCTCCGTCATTGGTAATATATATGTACAATAAGATTTTATTAACATCTAGACCATGATATTGACCTCGATGAGAGGATAATTATGGAACTAATTAATTAAAGAGTATTTGAAGTTAAATCTAAATAATATATCATCATAAATTTATACTTCATGCAGAAACAAGTGCAGAAGAACCACGAGGAAAATAAAAGTACTCATCCAACAAATAAATAATAATAACTGATAAAACAATGGCATTTGGAGCTTAGAATGATATATAATTACGTAGTTGTATATCTATAATCAACTTTTCGAATGTTTACCATCCATCAACATATCCATCCTTCAACCCAAAAAAAAAAAAGGATAAGTAATATTTGCCGTTCATGTATATAACTACTAAATTTGACTAGTATATGTCGGAATAATTTCCAAAGCAGATAGAATAATAACATTTACAATGATATAAATTTAACTACGAAGACCTATATAAGAAATGGTGTTGCACAAGTTAATTATGAAGGGGGACATAAAGAGTCAGAATGCGTGGAGGATGCAGAATAGAAGGAAACAAATTGTACCAGCTTTGAAACATAATGCATAAACCGATGCGAACACATAGGATGCAGGAAGACATTGGATGCAGAGACATATTAAATTTTAATTAAGATCGAGATCAAGATAGTAAAACTAGATGGTCTAGATTTATTTTTAATAATTGACATTTCTGCCCACTTGCTCTATAAATTGGGGTATTAGGATAACATTTGTAGGCTTTTGACTGACATGAGAGTTTAATGGAATTTTCATTCAAGGTTTCTTGATCAAGTCCAATTAAACTTTGCACTTTGTTCTTTTTCGTTTGATCAAATTTTGACACAAACCATTGGGTGTTTTGGAATAGTGCCCCACCTAAGGTGGCTTTAGAAACTTTGACCTCCTATAAGATAACTCAAAAGTCAACATAATATGTCTTTCCAAAATTACCCCTAAAATATTCAGGAGTTTGACCTCCTGTAAGATAAATCAAAAATCAACATAATTGTCTTTCCAAAATTACACCCGGAATATTCTGGTATGTAGTCTACTAGGATACTTTTGCTAATCAACATAATCTTTGACCGCCGGCGCGGATCTCCGGTTGTCAGAGACTATTTCGGTAGAATAAATTTAGTAGTCTACCGTAATACTTTGGTAATCAATATGGTCTCTAACCACCAGAGGGTGTTCTGATAGAATTGTTCTGATAGAATACTTTCGTAGTCAACAAAAATACAATTTTTATTCTAAAGGGCTATTACTGTATGTAATACCCAAATTTTTTTATAAGGAATTATTATGAATTAATTATTTAATTCATCAAATTCTTTATGTAAATTGAAGTTAAGGTTATGACCTAAAGTTATGAAATGAATTTTTATGATGTGACAATTATTAAATTTGTCACATATTATAGGGTCACTTAATATTATTCAAAAAGTGTGAATAGTAAAAGTGACCAATTGTTATGAGTATAGGTAAGTTGTCAAATCACCAAATATAGTATTTCAACAGTTTTAGTAGTATGGTAATTATCAGTCTTGGAGTTTTCTAGAAAATATTTTTTTGCATATAAAATGCAATATCAAGGATTTGACATCAACTTTTTAGTCAGATGAAAATTAGACTGTCTTAACTTTTACAGATAAAATTTAGACAGATACCTTTTTCAGTATGAGAATTTGGCGGATAAGTTTTGATGATAGATACGATTTTTACTAAGTTACTTTATCAATACAAAAACTTGGAGACCATCGTCAATTTACAATAGATAAGATTTAGACTGCTTACCTTTTTCAGTCTCAAAACTTGTTGGGCAAGTTTTGTAACGGATATTGATTAACTTTTTAGCTGTAGAGGACCTTGGGAGTTGTGCTAGTGGAAGATAAAGGAAAATACTGTTATATTGAGTTAGTAGTCCAAGAATTCATTTGTTGATGATAATATTTAGAATTATCTCTCAATTATTATTTTTAGGAAAATAAGAAATTTTGATCCAATGGTTAGAAATGGATAAGTGTCAATAAATCAATAGCTAGGAAAAAGCCTTCCTAGACAAGTTTTATTAATCTTGATTTGACCATGATTAGCCTTCTAAACTTTATCAAGACAAGAATTAAACAAATTAATCCCAAAGTCATTAGCCAAAGCCTATAAATAGATATACACCCTCCACCATTTCTTCACACCTCAAGAACCAATTCTCTCTCTCTCTCTCTATAGAAGTTCCATTCTCCGGTGGAAATTCCGATCGTCGAGGTAGATTTCCGACCAGATTTCCGACCGAAACTCTAGTTGTTATTCTTTTAGTTTAAAAATTTCCATGGGTTAATATTTAAGTAGAAATGTGGTTGAAATTTAGTATTGGTGGTTTGACAATGTAAGATTATGATTGTTGTTATGGATTTGTTCATGGTTATGTTAGTGCGAAAAAGTTTAGAAATCAGACACAAATCGATGATTTGTAATCACGATTATGTTTGTTAGAAGTTTAGAAATTTATATAAGTTAGAAATTGTTGAGAAATTTAGAGAGAAAAATTTATGGAATATAAGTTATGCAGTATGCATGTATAATAAGTATATATGGTTTCAAATCGTGATTTTGGATTAATAAAATCAACAATCTAGTAAAACAGTCACAAAACGTTTTCAAATGACAGATTTTGGATATTTGAGAAAACAGAGATTTTATGGCAAAATTAGATTTGTCGATGGACATGAAAGTTTTAGATTTTTCAAACACGAATATTTTTTCGTGAGAAGCTTTTGTCAAAATCTTCACCATTTAAAAGTTATTACTTTTCAAAAGTAAAAAAAAAAAAAAAAAAGAAAAAAAAAAAGAAAGTTTTAAATTTTTTAAAAATTAAAATTAAGATAATATTTTTTAAAATGTAAACATTTTAAAATGTCGGTTTTCAAATGGTGGAGTAAATTGGTGAATTTAATATTAAGTCAGAAAAAGGGGTTAGATCTTTCCAATCCAATTTTTATGTAGTTGAATGAGAAATTTTAGATTTTAAATTATATGATTTTAGTGGCATTCCATACTTTAAGAGATTTGGAATTTCAAATTATAGAATGTCTAAATAGTGATTTTGACATAAGTTATATAAACGGATTTAGACTTTCTAACCCTAATTTTTTCAGTTAGAAAGGAAATTTAATCTACATGTTTAAGAAACTTTTGGATTCTCAAAATTATAGAGCATCTAAATTATTGTTTTGGTGCAAAGTTAAATGAGATTTAATTCTTTGATTTAAATTATATTAAGTTAAATAGAATTATTTTTGAGACTCAAAGTATACCATAACCTTATAACCATATTTAGTAAGAAATTACTTTGAGACTTCCTTTTTCAAAAAGGAATTTAGATTAGTTTTAATCCAAGGGTATTAAGTTAATACTCATCTCGGGTCCGTTTTTCAAGCAATAAGATTTAGACCGACTAGTTTGAAGTATGAAAAAGCTACGTGCAAGGTAAGTACAAACATTGCTTACAGTATGAAAATATTATTATTTTCAAATCATGTCATAGGGACATGCCATGTTAGGAATGTTTTGCCTATGTTTACATATTTGAGTATGTGCTATGTTAAAGATGTAATGCTATGTTATGTTGTGCCTCAATTATAGATATGCCACACTTTTTATAGTATGCCATGATTTTTGTTTATGCCATGATTTTTTAATTTATGCCAGGGATTATTATGTTAGGTCATTGCATCATGATTAATAAGATCAAAGTTAAGAAACATAAATCTTAGACCTTGTATTTGAATAAGACTTTAAGTTAAAGTATGATATTAGGCATACTCAAATTTAGTTAAATCAAGGCTAAGATTAATTCAAGACAAGTTAGGGTGTCGTACCAACCTCCCTTTAGATAGTGGAGGATCATGCCATGTTATGTTATGTTCTGGTTTAAAGTTCCAAATTTATTCTTAGAATTGTTAGGGACCATGCAAACCCTAACGTTCTAAAATGACCTGTGCCTTCTTTTGGTATGATATTTTCTGCTTTAGGTCATATGCCCACATTATTTTGTTAGTGGCCTCACCCCAGAAGGCCTCATATCATTAGGAAGTGGTCTTTTTACTTATGAGTCATCATATATATCCATTCTCAAGCGATATGAGACTGCACAACTAACCCTTTCCTTATAGGGACTGATGACTGTCACAATCAATCCTCCTTTTGGGGACCAACTCCCTCGTTGGCCACACTTCTGGTTAGGTATGGACTCTGATACCATTTGAAATGACCCACATCTCCCTTTAATATGTTATTGTACGCTTTGGACCGTCCTCACCCCAAAAGGCCTCACACCAATAAGAGGTGGTTTTTTTACTTATGAACCGTCACATATATCCATTTTCAAGCGATGTGGGACTGCACAACTTACTATTTTCTTATAGGGACTGATGACTGTGACAATAGTTACACTTTCTAAGGAATATGCGCACCCGTTCGTACATGTAGGGGCCCATAAATAAGAAAGATAACAAGTTTATAATGGAACATAATACATCTATAATTAAATATAATTAGAACGTGTCTTAATTCCATAATTGGATCGTACATCCACACATGTCATTCATGTTTCTAAGCAATGCGTGATCTATGTTTGTACTTGCTGAACGAAAACTCATTAGTTATATTCATACTTTAGGTAAGCAACCTATAGCTTTATGCATGGTGGACAATATGCGGATGATGATGATGAGCAAGCGAAGGGGCTATGGATACCACTACGTAATTTATTCCGCAAAAACTATTTTAAAAATTATTATTATTATTTTAAATTTTGAGATTATATTATATAATAAAGTTTATGACATGTAAGGTCATATGAAGTTAAATATTTATGAAGATATGGTAAGTACGTGACAATAGTTTTTATGATAAGTTGTGAATAATAATAATAATAATAATAACAAAAATTTATTACGAACTTTCAAGTATATTTGAAGTAATTATAAGTAAATACTTAGTTTAAGCAATAATGTAACGATCTAAGTAGGCGGTCGTTATCATAGTTTATTAAATTAATTCATCATTTCACTTTTTTAATAATGATAAATTATATAAAATTTATAATAATATTAAAAAAAATTATTTTTGTGTGTGTGGGAGAAATGCCGTAAGCTGAGATCGCGCGATCATGAGGCCGAGATCGTGATCTCCATGGACCAAATAGATCATGTTACCTCCTAAATCGCGAGTCTAAGGCCAGCGATGTTGACAACTGAAAGAGGAAGGGGATGGAGCACTAGAGAAAGTGAGGAAAGAGAGATATGCCGTCTGGCGACCTTGCAACATCCGATGAGCAAGATCTTAGATAGAGAGAATAGATGTGAGAGGAGAAAGAAAGAGGAGAAAGAGATGCATAACAAAAATACAACAAAAGAGAAGGATAAAAATATCTTTTTAAAAATACTAAAAGTAAATAAATTTATGGTGGTTTTATTGGCATACCCCTCTTTACTCTGGATTTAGTTCACATGTCCCCTTTTAAATACACATCCCTATTAAATTTAAAAGGATTAGATTTGCTTATTGCACAACCCTATGAATTCCCAAAATTATCCCTAATTATTTCTGTAAAATTAAAAAGTACTCCACTTCATATTTCTTTCTACACCCACTTTTTATTTTTTTATTTTTTATGTTCTACTTCTGAATAACTATAAAGAAAAAATATAAGTAGTAAAAAAAGGCGCCATGTTGTAACCTATAATTCATATTTTGAGATTACTTAAAACAAAACAAACAAACAAAACAATCATTGATTGGGGAGTTTTATATTAGTGGAGAAATAATGAATTTGTTCGTATAACCCATGTGATAACTCTAAAAAAAAATTATTATATTATGTAGAGACATAAAAAAAAAATTTGAAAACAATTTAAATTAAAAAGCGCTTAATCTATCTGTAGGTTAAATTAAAAATTTTGTGAGAAAAAAATTGAAAAGAAAAGATAAACAACAAAGAAATTCATGAATAAAAATTATACACATATATATATGTATATATAATGGAAACAATCAATAACCAAACTTTTACAATGCCAGCGAGAACAATGAAAGCCAACAATACAAAGGGAAAAAAAAAACCAAGCAATTGGAAAAAAAAAAAAAAAAAAAAAAAAAAAAAAAAAAAAAACCTAACGTAAAATGTTGGACAATACAATAACGAACGGGAAAAAAAAAACAAAAAAAAAAAAGAGACATGACTAATACAATTACATGTAATTAAATTAGAAACCAATTAACAAAGTTTTTTTATTAATTTATTTTTCCTGGTTGCACAAGTAAGAATTAGGATTTGTTATAGGTTTTAAAATTATAACGTTTACACTTAATAGTAATAATTAGCATTTTGTTATAGGTTTTAGAATTGTAACGTTTACACGTTGTTTATTTGGGGATTTTATATGTAGGTGTACGGAAAAAAAGAACATAATTACGTTTTTATTTATGGTAAGATCTATTTAGATAATTTGTTTAAAATAGTTGTACTTTTATGTCATTTTGTTTAAGGGTATTTTTGTAATTAACAAATGTGATAAATAGAGGTGTGTAGAGAGTCATGTGTGTCAATAGAACTACCCTAAATATATTCAAAGTTCAAAATTTCTGATCATGCTTATAACATAGGACAAAATTCCTTAGTAGGCATATTTGAGAGCCTATTTCAACAATTTTCTTCATATTTAGCACGTGAATACTGGGGTTTGACATGCAGACACCATGGAAGAAACCCAACACAGCAACCAACTTAGAAACACGATCCTATTGACAAAGCGCCAACTTGTTAGTTTCCATGAAGATTTTATAGAGTAACGAAATTTAAGATAGTAAATTGTTTATTTAGTCCCCAAACTTTTAATAATGTGCAACTTTGGTCCTTAAAATTTTTTTTTATTTTTTTTATTTTTTTTATAGCTAGAATGCTTCTAAACTTTAAAATGTAGCTATAATAGTCATTTCTGTTAATTTTTAAACGAAATGTGTTAGTTATTGGTAAAAAAAGTGACGCTAACTTTGGATTCCGTCCAAAAATTAACAAAAAAGACTACTGTAGCAATGCTGTTAATAGTTTATGATTATTCCAACTAAGAATTGTAATGTCTCTAAACTATTAAAATGTTGCTACAATAGTCATTTTTATTAATTTTTAAACAGAATCTATTAGTAATTTGGTATAATAGTAATGTTAAAATTTAGTGTAAAAGTAATGTTAACTAACGAATTATGTCCAAAATTAACGTAAAGGACTATTGTAGCAATATTTTAAAAGTTTTGGGGTATTCCAGCTACGAAAAAAAGTTGAGGGGCCAAAATCGTACAAAATTAAAAGTTTAGGGACCAACCTAGCAATTTATTCAATTAAAAATTATCCAATGACCAAAATTTTATTTTATTTTATTTTATTTTATTATTATTTTTTTTAAGTACTAACCAACAAGTTGAACTAGGTTATTAATTTAAATAGCTGGACAAATAAAAATTCTCCGCTCCCACCTAATAATCAACACAATTATCTAAAACATCTTTGAGTACAGCTTGCTACCTAATTGATCACAAATTTCATCATTCGATTAAGGGCCTACATTGAATTACTGTTCTTAACTAATTTTCCAAAATAATGAGTAAAAATTCTATTTTAAAAACAACTTGAGAGGGAGTAATTCTCTGAGAACAGCCTGGCATCTAATTCTACGCTAAAATTCTATGCAAGGCCAGCAGCTTTCTAGGTCGTCGTTGTTGCATCGAGATTTGAGATTCGAGAGATGAGCATTTTTTATTTAATTCTGATTTCCTTTTCTTTATTAATCTTTTTTTAAAAATAATTTTCACAAAATTAGTTTAGTAAATTCAATAAAATTGATGTTTCAGCTACAAAGAAATAAGAAACAAAAACGTCACAAACTTAATTTAGGGACCGACCAAACAATAAAGCCAATTTGTTAATAATAGTTAAATGAATTCCGTTTAAAAGACTTTTTGTAATTTTTTTTAGGGTTCAGGTTCATCTTAGCTACTAAAAAAATTGGGGACTGAAAAGTCACAAACATAATAGTTTAAAGATCAATCGAACAATTTATTCTATGATTGGTGCTAAGACTTAAAAAGCCTTGAATTTGCTGATTGGCTTTTTTGAAAATGATTTCTAACCTAATACCATATTCCGCAATATAATGCTTTCTTCTAACAACTATTTATTGACTTTGTATAAGTTAAAATTTTTGCACTAAATTAATCATTAACCCTCCAATTACAAATTAAGCTGCCATAGCCCAAATAATTTCCCGTAGAATTTAACTTTTTGGAAACTACACAATAGCTACAAATAATTTCCCGTAGAATGTAACTTTTTAGTAGTCAACGTTCTCAAAATGGTCAATTTTTGGCATCATCTTGTCTATGCCCTGGCTATGTGCTCGATTGCCACAAATGTAGCAGCTTATGACCACAAATCTTATGTAACGATCACTTTTCAGACCGCTAACTAACTTATTTATTCTTAATTAATATAGTCTTAACACTTGTTTATGTTTGATTCCAAAAATACATAACTTTTTTGTTTTTTTTTTTTGAATAACAAATCATACTTGTACTTAAAGAGTTTAATAAACTAAAATTTTAACTAAGGAAATTGAAATTTCTACATAATAAATATCATATTCAAATTCATACTTAGATAATATTTAAAAAGCTATAACATCATGTGAGTTAAAACGAAAGACCTTAAAGTCTTTAAGTACTCCTACTAGTTTAGTAATACCGAAATATTGAAAATATAGTTACAAAGATAGTCGATATAAAATAATTTAAGAAGTCTAAATGCGGAAATTAAATTCGTGATAGTATGCCACTCCCTTTCTTCATCGCTTCCACACAGCTTCGTCTGTCTAGAAAACATCTAAGTGGCGGGCTGCTTACCCGCGTTACGTAGAACACGAATACACACGTATGAGCTTTCACTCAGCAAGTACATACTATATCTTATAAAATATTTTTGTAGATCATATCTTCATACGTCACAACATGAATGCTCAAAAATGCATGTGATCTATGTGTGTTCAATTATGCTTTATAATATACATGTATTGTCTACTTAAGGACCCTTGTGCCGTACCCATATGCACGAAACTAATGGGGAATTGGGGGAGCGACCATCCAACAACCTCCTAGGTCATAACTTATAATTTTCGTTATTATCATATCCTCTTAACTAATTTGATATTGGTATGACACTTTATATTATCTTTCATTAGTCTCATTCTTATTAATTGTGATAATGTGTAGATTTAAATATCACTATGCAGCTATCATTATAACATAATTATCTGTGAGGCATCATGCTAATCATATTAGTGCAAGAGAAATTATGCATGTCAACTACTTAATCAAAACAATACATATACTCATATATTCATCACATCATCAAGACAATCATTACAAACATAGAACATCAACAAAGAACTTACTTGTCTTATGTGCTTAAACTTCCAAAGAAGTACCTCCTACTAAGTAAGTTTGGGAAATTGTCCAGATTTAACAATATCTTATTATAATAGAGAATCATAATTATATTATTTTATCTATTCATTTATTTATTTTTATAAATAAAAGTGAGCTTAAATTTACTTGTATTAAAACTAACCTTAATATTGATTCATATTATTTATTAGTGTTAAATAAATTCATGTTAATTATCATTTAATTAATTTAATTTAATTGATTAATCAATCAATTAATTAATTATATAATTAGGTACTACCTAATTATTAATTATTTAGTTGAGTAATTATAAATAAATTACAAATTTTTATTGACTAAATAAATACTTATATCATTGATAATTAATTATATTACTTAAATATTCTTTCTCACATAATAATTATCAATTATTAATTATTATATTATGCTAATAAATAATGTTTAATTAATCTCTAATTAATGATCTATAATTATGTTAATAATTTATCAATAATTAATAATTAATTAATTTCTAATTAACCATCCAAAATTATGGTAATAATTATATTCATAATTAATGATTAATTAATTTCTAAGTAATCATGTATTTTCAAAATGTAGTTACTCAATATAATAATCTTTTTTACACAACTAATTATCACTTATTAACTATTATAATCAATTAATTAATAATTAAACAATCATTTTAATTAATTACTAATTAACTTTTTTAACATAATCATACGTTCTTCTATTTTTGTTAACTTATTATTTTATTAATTCATTTTTTAATTAATTAATCAACCTACGTCACCTTAGTGACTAAGAGTCACCTAAGTGTATATTCTTAAGTGAGTTTTCTTTCTTGAATTATTGGACTTCTAAGGCCCATTTTTACTAGTTTTTCATATTAAATTGGCCTCCGGTAGTCTCTTGGTGTATGTTTAGTAATCCTCTAGTTTACTCTGTTTTGGCCTATCTAAAAACTTGTGATTCAACTTTATAAGGTTAGGGTTTTTTATATTAATTGACCATACACTTAATTACCAATTCATTTAATCAATAATTATGTCCACATATCATGACTTACTCTTATGTCATATTTTTATTATTTAGTCACTTTGTCGGTGTGAGATCTTAAATAAAAATATTTATTTAAATTTGTGTATAATTCAATTTTGGACACTTGATGACTTGTTGAAAAGCTTGAAGTATCTAGTGTTTGTCCTTAAAATTTATTTTCCAAAATTTCAAGGATTTCAAACCTCTGGACGTTTTCCTGTGTTTTTGATCTCAACCATCCAAATGTCACCTAAAGGTTATAAATTTTTACCCCATTGATTGGGAAAAGTAAGGGGATCTGATTGTAGAAACCCTCATTTCTCTTTGTTTTTTAGCTAAGACTTGAAAAGCCTAACTTGCTAATTGGCACTTTTGAAAATGATTTCTACACACCTAAATTTAGACTAAATTTATTCGGCAGCACCAGGCTTTCTTCTAACAGGTTTCGATTTTTGGACCAAGTTAATAAATAATTAACCCTCCAAGTCCAAATTAAGCTGTCATAGTCCAAATAATTTTCAGTAGAATGTTCCTTTCGCAATTACATTATTCCTACTATTTACCAAAAAAAAAAAAATTACTCAATACCTTACTGCTAATTAAAAACAAATAATAAATTTCACACAAGATCTGTACGAGTGTATCATCATATTAATTTAACATAATAATTACATTGAAAATATGTAACAATATCCTTTCCAAAAAATATATATATATATGTAAGAGTAATTGCCTTAAATTTCTGATTTTGTATGTTATGATGAAGGATGGTCTGTTGGAAAGGACTAAGACAATATATTTTGTTTATTTGCTAAAACTTAAAAAGCCTTAGGGTTCGTTTGGTTCACCGGTTTGAGTTGAGATTTTTAAGTTTGAATAGTAAATTTTTTTGAATTTTCAGAAAAGACAAAAAACTTTTTGGGAAAAAGACAAAAAAAAGTTTGAGTTGAATGGTTTGAGTTGGTATGGCAAACGAACCCTTAAATTTGCTAATTGGAACTTTAGACAACGATTTATAACCTAAATTAAGATTAATTAACTTAGTCCAAAAATCAAAACTTATACAGAATCAATAATCATTTGTTAGAAGAAAGCCTGATGTGACAGAATATATAATTAACCCTCAAATTCCAGTAGAATGTTCCTTTCGGCAATTACACAATACCTACTCCCTCTCTCAAATTATGAGTAGTAAATTAATTAGAAAAGTTTTGTATCTCAAAATCAGAATATCTTAACAATTTTGTTATACTTCATTAATTGATATAGTCTTTGCACGACTCACTAGACTGTTTCAACATCCATGTGCATCAAAATAATTTGAAGATCGAGTGGGCTCCCATTATCCAATTATTTCATATCAAATAAAAAGTGGAAGTTAACAAAAAAATTTTGAAACTTAAATAATAAGTTTGTTGAAGGTAGGAAACTTCACATATTACTAAATAAATGTTTCCCTCATTGGTGAGATTGCCATATAAATGTTTCCCTTAGCATCCATTTACATCAATTCATCAGCCCCTAAGCAATAAGTCTTAAAGTTTTGGTGGTTTCTTAGGAGTTAACGTTCTCAAAATGGCCAATTTTTGGCCTCATCTTGTCTATGCCTTGGCAATGTGCTTGATTGCCACCGGTGTAGCCGCGTATGACTACAAGCCTTATACGTACGCATCTCCACCTCCGCCGCCCTACGTATACAAGTCCCCTCCTCCGCCACCCTACATTTACAAATCTCCTCCACCGCCACCACTTAAATATTACTACAAGTCTCCGCCGCCTATACCAAAATACTATTACAAGTTTCCGTCGCATGCACCAAAATACTACTATAAGTCTCCGCCTCCTCCTACTAAGTACTATTACAAATCACCGCCACCGCCACCACCCAAGTACTATTACAAATCTCCACCACCACCACCTAAGTACTACTACAAGTCCCCACCACCTCCGTCCAAATACTACTACAAGTCTCCACCTCCTCCTACTAAGTACTATTACAAATCACCGCCACCGCCACCACCCAAGTACTATTACAAATCTCCACCACCACCACCTAAGTACTACTACAAGTCCCCACCTCCGCCGCCTAAGTATTACTACAATTCCCCACCACCACCGCCTAAGTATCATTACAAATCTCCTCCTCCTCCATCACCGTCGCCTCCTCCACCCTATGTTTACAGCTCTCCACCCCCACCTCCTTATGTCTACCAGTCCCCACCTCCACCGCCTTATGTCTACAAGTCTCCACCACCACCGCCTTATGTATACAAGTCTCCTCCTCCTCCATCACTTCCCCGGCCTTACGTCTACAAATCCCCGCCTCCACCACCTTATGTTTACAAGTCACCGCCACCACCCCCTTACGTCTACAAGTCTCCACCTCCTCCACCTTATGTTTACAGCTCTCCTCCTCCACCTCCTTACATCTACAAGTCTCCTCCTCCTCCATCACCGTCGCCTTCTCCACATTATGTCTACCGCTCTCCACCACCACCTCCTTATGTTTACAAGTCACCGCCACCACCCCCTTACGTCTACAAGTCTCCACCTCCTCCACCTTATGTTTACAGCTCTCCTCCTCCACCTCCTTACATCTACAAGTCTCCTCCTCCTCCATCACCGTCGCCTTCTCCACATTATGTCTACAGTTCTCCACCACCACCTCCTTATGTTTACAAGTCTCCACCACCACCTCCCTACGTATATAAATCCCCGCCTCCTCCATATGTTTACAAATCCCCTCCTCCTCCACCTCACTATTAAGAACTTAACTTTTAAAGCTCGTTTCAAGTAAGTTTAAGCTTTATATATAATGATGCAAATGTCAAATCATCATCTTCATCTTTTTTTTTTTTTTTCCAGTTTTTTATCTTGTATTTTTCTCTCCTTTTATAATAATATCAAGTTTTTTATTTGCAGTTTTCGTCTAAGCAAACAAATAATTGTTGCAAAAAACAATCTCCCGTGCTTTTTCACGTTTTCCATGTCAAAGCCGATTTGAGAAGAAGACAGCGAAATTCAAAGTAGGATTAGATTCTTTGCAGCTTTCGTCTAAATGGTTGTTTATTTTTAAGATGACTTGATCATTTGTTTATGTGGTTTCTTTGAACGATTACGTATGCTGAGACATTGTTCCGTCTGTTGCAAAATATTTAATTTTTTCATATTTGCGCTTATGGCTTAATTAATTGGAATACTCATAAAAGTACACCTCCTCCCCTTTCTTCAATATATGTGTGTGTGTATACATATGGTATTGACCCTGATGATGAAAAGTTAATTATGCAACTAATTAACGAAAGAGAAATTGAAATGAACCTAAATAATTGCCGGTATTCATAAAATTATACTTACACGCATAAGAGCAGGAAAATAAAATACAAGGGAAAATAAAAATATTCAGGAAAAAAAAAAGGAAGAAAAGTTAGAGATAAAAGTATTCAGACCAAAAAAAATAGGGGAAAAAAAGAAGAAGAAGAAAAGTTAGGAAATATATAGCTGTATATCTAAAATTGTTAGATTTATAACTCAAATTATTTTCTGGGTAAGTTTCTATTTGATGAGTTTGAGTAAGTGTTAATATTATGGTTGGGTAATTGCGAGAATTGCCTCTCAAAGAGCACACTTTTGGAATATTACCCATCTATACCACCGGTAATCTATGAGAATACCCTCCAACAAGTTGAGTTAGCATAAACCATCAACAGTCTCTGGTCCCTGGATAGTATTCTAGTATAATTATTTTGGTGGTCTATCAGAATGCTTTTGGTAGTCAACATGGTCTTCGATCGTCAAGGACTTATGTCGGAAAGTATTCTGGTAAAATACATTTGGTAATCTGCCAAATACTTTGGTATTCTATTGGATTATTTAGTATAATCTGCCAAATTATCCCCTTTTTTTTTTTTTTTTTGTTATTTACATATATGTCTAAATTGGAGGTATTGATTTGAAATATGTCCATTTTTCTTTTTATTTACATAAACGTTTAAAAGAGTAATAATAAAGATAATTTTTCCCTTCATAAAAAATGGAGAATTAACAAATAAAGTAATTATAAAAACGAAAACAAAAGGAAAAAAAAAAAAAAAAAAAAAAAAAGGAATCTAAGATGTTTACCAAATAAAGCTAAAGTTGATTTAATGAAATTGCAAAAAGAATTGTTAGAAAAGAAAATTTTGAAATTTTTTTTAATTTATTGTAAAGAAGGTGTAAATATTCATAATCAACCAAAAAGAGAATATTTTCTCAAAATCAGATTTGACATTAATGAGAAAAAGCTAAATAAAGAAAAAGAAAAATCTCAAAAAAATATTTCGTGTAAAGAATTTGTCTTTATCATAAATATATGTTCGATTTCATTTCTATTAATTTATATAAATAATAGAATTTTTTTTTTAGATAAACAATTTGATTCCATTTATTGTGTTATTCTTAAATTTGTTTGGTTAAGACAAAAATGACAACCCTTTGATTTATAGTGGATTACATAAACAAATATGTTTTTTCATAAAGAATTCATTGGTTTTTTTATATGAAAAGTATAAATATTCATCAATCTTTATCGTTAATATTTTGTGTTGTATTTATTATTTACTATGAACCATCATCTTTATAGTAAATATTTTATATTTTTTATAATTACTTTGATGTTTACAACTAATTTTGGTTTATCAAAGGTAATTTACATTTATCAACAAAAAATACTCATAATTAAAATCAAAAAACAAAAAAAAGGAAAATAAAAAAATATGTTTTAAAATAAAATGATGTCAATTATAGTGAAAGGGCAAAATAGGTACTACATACATTTGTTTCTTAAAAATAGAAATATACATAATATTGTTCAAAAATGGACATATTTCAAAACAAGGCTCTAAAAATTGGACCTTTTGTGTAATTATTTCTTTTTTTGTTTTTTCCTTTTTTTTTTCTACCAAATTTTTTCACATCAAATTATTTCAACTATAAATTCTTTTTTTGATTTTTTAATTCAACTGTATATTCTTTCAAATAACCATTTCAGATATATTAATCTATCAGATTATCGCAAGATTATAAATACAAAATATCACACAAAAATAAAAATAAGTGGCATAATAAAAGAGCATATCAATTTGCTCTCTCTCTCTCTACTTCTCCCTCTCTCTCACTCTCTCTATCGCTAGGATTTGCATCGTTCATATTTCTCTTCTTGACTCGAAGTCCGACACCTCCTTTTGATTGGCTATCGGACTCCCTGTTGGGATCTAAATGTGCCCTAAGGATAGAAAATCAATATAAGGGATTTTCTGTAAATATGACATTTTGATATTAATAAGAGGAGGTTATTCATGTTTAATAAGATGTGTCCTATTTACTTTCATTTGTTGATTGTATGGTTATTTTGAGCAAACATAAAATACTCCTTGACTGTTGGTAATATATCAGATTACCATATGTATACGGGGTATACATAGAAGACGTGGTAATTTGATAATAGTCTAAATAAATAGTCCGCAATCGATGGAACAAGATTTGGGGATCTTATTCATGATAAGATTGTACAAGTTGTCTACTTCCTTGGAGGGATGGTTTGTCTTGACCATCGGATAGGTTCCGAGTAGAAACTTTAATGTATACCAGTATTGAGGTATGACATTGGACTGGACCTAAAGTGTTAATTGATTCGGTTTAATAATTCCGTTTATAAGAATCAATGACATTTTGATTATCATCCTGCATTAATCTTAATCCTGAAATGATTACTTGAATTCACATCCATGACTTTTGTACTTTAATGCACTACAGGTGAGACACTGTTAATTCATGGTCAATATACTTGTGTTTTGGGTGCATGACTTATGGATGGAGAAATCAAGATTCATAGATACGGAATCCATAGCTATCTTAACGATAGTAAATGTTATCTACTTAAAGGCATTATTCGGGGATTGAAAGATAGTATAACAAGATCTTGGCCATCGGTTAACTTTGTGTTCTCTGGTGGTTTACCAATTGTATGGTTTTATAATTGGTGATTTTTTCAATAGAGAATAATGGAACTTTAAGTTAAAATGATTGAAAAGATAAAACGAAAAAAGTCCTTAAGTCAATCATGGATGACATATGGGGATTAAGCAAGCGATGAATAAATCATGGAAGAAGCACTACGTGAGAGAGCTTTCATAATACGGTATGTAAACAGGAGTTCAGCTTCAAACTTTTAATGGAATAGTTTTGAAGTTGATAATTGATGAATAATTAATCTGGGATTAATTTTTCACAATTATAGGAGCCTCTTTACATATTTCTATCGGGTCCCTCTATTAGCTCGCATAGTTCCATAAAGCGTCTCGGGATTTGTTTCTTATGAGATCGGTAAATTTAAATAGAATTTAGTAATGTCTATTAAGACATGTTACTCTCTAACATGCAATCCAGAAATGATTGGACATGTAAAATTTGTAGACAAATGATTTGTCAACATGTGATTGGTTAATTTGAATTTGGGAAATAAGATTGTGTTTGGATTATTTAATTTTGGAAAAACAAATTTTTCTCTCCTAATCTCAATAAGGTGCACGGTTTTTAGATAGGTGGAGGGAAGAAAAATTTTGTTTCAAAATTATTCAAATAAATTCCTAACATTAAATTATTAATTGATTTAAATAATGGAGATTATTTCATGTATTTTTCTTTGCTAATTAAAAGTGGTTCACGTTTTTTGAGGAAAGGAAATTTGAAATATTTCATTGATTTAAATTAATTAATATGGTTAATGTTTATGGAAAATATTAATTCAAATAAGTGAATCTTATTTAAATTCAAAAAGGTTTAAAAGGAATTTGAATTTAGATAGGACTAGGATCTTTTGACTAGTCTAGATTCTTGATTTAAAATTTGAATCACCAATCTAGCTTAACAAACTCAATGTGGCCGAATTTTTTGAGGAAGATTTCCTCTTTGAAAAACGTTTTTAGGTTCAATGAATCTAGCCATAAAGTTGTATGATCTTTTGATTCAAAATTTATCCAGAAAAATAATAATAATTATTTTTTTTTTAGATGAATTTTGAAAAAGGATTGGACTTCTATATAAAGGCTAGGGATTCATAAAAACTAATTTTTGGTAATTTTTCAAGAGCAAAAAACGTTTTTGGAGAAAAGGAAAAAATTTAGTTTTTCCGGAACATCAAAAATTCGGCTATCTTGTGAGAAAGAAAAAGAGAGAAAATTCTATTGAACCAAAACTGAGAGGAAGGTTAAACCGAGTGATTATTTTCATTAGGAGGTTAACTGGTTCCTGTTTTGCAGTTTTGAAGGAAGAAGGTTGATCATATTCTCAACGAGGTACATCGGAATTGAGAATGAGGGATCTAGACTTCGAAAAGCATTACCGGTCGCTTGGATCCATAGAACGTGTGCCCACACACACTCTGAGACGTGGAACTTGAGAATAATAGAGAAGACACGTTGGTCAAACGCTCTAGTAATTCCGGAATCCAAGAATAAAGGTACGCTTGATCATAAATTTAATTTATTGTTATATGCATCATGAGATTCTTTTCCAGAAACGGCATAAAATTTTTAAAACTTCCGATGCGCCGTAACTCTGATTACCGATCCGATTTTTCCAACAACTGGTATCAGAGTCAACTCATGATCATGTATATAACATAAATTATTTGATCAAATAAATTTCTCTCTATGCATTAATGAAATATTTTAGAGAGTTGGCACTCTAGGTTTTATTTTGAGTATGTTAAATATATTATGAATGGATGTATGGATGAATGAATGCTTAATATTATTTTTATAATATTTGATGCTTGTTCAATTTTGCCGGTCATGATTCCATAGAGGTTAGAATTTGTATCTAGGTTTTTCAAGTGTAATAGATGCGGTCTATTATCAGCGCTAGGTCGTTCTTTCAATTCTTAGAATTTTTGTAAGCCGGAAACGGCGTAGGAATTTTTTTGTAAAATTCGGGCTACAATGGATTCGAGGAGATTGAAGATGAACGAAGGTATGGAAATTTTCAAAGGATGTGATTTTTTATTTTTTGGAATTTTTTAATTAAAAAATATTTTTTTTAATAAAAAAAATCACAAAATCTTTTTGAAAATTTAATTTTCCAATGATATGTGATCTTGATAATTTGGAAATCAAAATTAAAAAATTTAAATTTAAATTTAATGGATATTATTATGAATTTTAAAATTTTGAAATTTAAATTTGAAATTTTGAAATTTCAAATTTTTGAATTTTTAAAATTTAAATAACCGGATTTTTTATTTAAATTTTGAGATTTTATAATTTTGATTAAAATTAAAAATCACATATAATCTTTTTTTTTTTAATTTAAATTTAAAAAGATGTGACTATTGGAGAAGGAAGACACATTGAAGAAGGATACAAGGCATGGATCTACAAATGAAGGCCGATATATGTTTCGGTTAATTTTTGTAAATTTTGCAATTTTCTTTTCTCTAGGATGGAATCATGATCCACGGCTGTTTACATATTTTACAAACCATAGATGATGAATTGCTAGATGAATATGTTATACTATTTCATGATGTATTGATAACATGCCATATAGACTAGGGAGTGCCACTCAATAAATATTGTTTATGCATGAAAAACAAAAACCCTAATTTAAAAGATTGAGTGGGAGAAGGTTTTACACACTAAGACCTACGGCCTCCATCGTTGGTCCAATAGTTACGCATGGTAGTGCCTACTACTCGGTTTTGACCCGGGAATTCCCTTCGGATAGGTATCTTACCTAGAGCGCACACTGATTTGGATTTCCGAAAGGATAACGGTTTTGGGCATCTTTTATGTTTAGATCACCCCTCGGTGGCGGATGTAAAATATGGATTCAAAATTGGAAACGATGGTTACACACTCATGCTACTTTATTTATTAACCCTCCCTCGAGGCTCTGTTATATAAAGTAGTGGCCAAATAAACGATAGTTAATATATATTTAATGGAATTTGTTTCATGGACAAATATGTATTAATCGGAAGGGATCCGTGTTCTTGGCTAGTTATTCTATGACTACCGCTCGGTAGCTTAGAAAGCGGAAGCTAGGAATTATCGTTGTAAGGTATGTGTTTTAAGGGTTTTACACATAAACATTTAGATTGCATATAGATCTTTTTGTTTAATTACAAAACCATATTTTATAAACTAATAGGATGTTTGCTCGTACTTATTACATGTTTTCTTATTATAGATCAAAATGTCGAGCCCTTTATCTGTGATACTTACGCAAAACAAATTAACCGGTGAAAATTTTAATGACTGGAAAAGGAACTTGCTTATCGTCCTAAACTTTGAGAAACACAGTTTCGTCCTAACCCAACCTAGACCACCCACGCCTGCGATCGATGCTCCTGATTGGGATTTTGTGAGCGCTGGGACAATTCCAACCTAAGTGCTATGTGCTATATTCGGGCAAGCATGTCTAACGTGCTCCAGAAACAGCATGAAGTGCATCAAACTGCTAGGCAGATCATGGATAACCTGGAGGAAATGTTTGGTGAACAAACTATCCAGGCTAAGACCGATGCTATCAAAGGTCTCATGAACTGCAGGCAGAAGGTTGGAACTCCCATCAAGGAGCACATGATGAAAGTCATGGCTTATTTGTCTGAAGCTCAGACAAATGGGGCTGAGATCGATTCTGCAACTCAATTGGTCATGGTTTTCCAAACCTTGTCCAAGGATTTCGATTTGTTTCAGGCAGCTTACAACCTTAACAGAAAGGAGATGTCTTTAACAGAATTAATGAAAGAGTTGCAAGCCTTTGAGAACATTTTTAAGGGTTCTGGATCTAAGGCTGAGGCGAATGTGGCTGAACCTAGTTCGCCTGCTCCTAATCCTAAAAGGAAGAAGGAAAAGGGGAAGAACAAGAGGAAGAAACCTGCTGTGGATGCACCTGCTACTAAGAAGTCTACTAAGACTAAGAAGCGGAAGGTGGATCCCAAAAAGGTTAAGTGTTTTCACTGTGGGAAGAAATGACATTTCAAGAAGGATTGTCGAGAATACCTGTCCATGCTAAAGCAAAAAGGTAATTTCGATGTTCTGTATCTTGAGGGTTGTTTAGTGGAAGAATCTAAGGACAATTGGGTTATAGATTCTGGAGCTACTAACCATGTTTGTATTTCTCTACAGGGGTTCAAGGTAACGAGAAGTCTGCATGAGGAGAACTTCACGTTAAGAACCGGTGATGGGACGTTGGTGCGAACTGAAGCAGTGGGAGAAGTGCATCTTTATTTTGATGAATTTAGGTTTATTGTTTTGAGACATTGTTTTTATGTTCCTAGTTTCAAGAGGAACCTAATTTCGGTAGCTTGTTTGATTAAAGATTCTTATTCAGTTTCTTTTAATAATAAAGTTGTTATTAGGAAAAACAATTCTCTTATCTGTAATGGATGGATGCATGGAAATCTTTATTTTATCAAACCTAAGATGCACTCACTGCTTGATACAGAATTGGAAAAGAACTCTAAAAGACATAAGTCTTCTCACTCTAACAAATCATATCTTTGGCATTTACGACTTGGTCACATAAGCCTTAACAGAATTCAAAGGATGGTAAAGGAGGAATGCCTTGACTTGTATGAGGTTCAACCTTGGCCACAATGTGAATCCTGGTTGGAGGGCAAGATGACTAAACGGCATTTAGCTGCCAAGGATAGTCATGTTGAGGAACTTTTAGAACTAGTGCATACGGATGTTTGTGGTCCCATGAACATAGAAGCACGTGGTGGGTATGAGTATTATATCACTATTATTGATGATTACTTGAGGTATGGATATGTTTATTTGATGATCCGCAAAAGCGAAGCCTTTGACAAGTTCAAAGAATTTCGGGCTGAAGCGGAGAAACAATTAGGCAAGTCCATTAAGACACTTCGATCGGATCGAGGTGGGGAATACCTATCGGATGAATTCTTAGGATATTTGATAGAGAATGGGATACAATCCCAATTAACTGCACCTGGTACTCCTCAACAGAATGGTGTAGCTGAGAGAAGGAATAGGACCCTATTGGATATGGTCCGGTCTATGATGAGTTACTCCACATTACCTTTGTCATTTTGGGGGCACGCCATACAAACTGCATGCTATCTTTTGAATAACGTTCCCTCCAAATCGGTTCCTAAAACTCCTTACGAGTTATGGACGAGTAGGAAACCTAATTTGAATCATATTCGAATTTGGGGTTGTCCAGCACACGTCCTGGATAAGGAAGCGAAGAAGTTGGAGTCGCGATCAGAAGTGTGCTTGTTTGTTGGCTATCCAAAAGGGACAAAAGGTGATCTGTTCTATAATCCGAAGCAAAATAAAGTCTTCATTTCTACACATGCAACATTCCTGGAGGAAAGTTACATAGAAGACTTTAAACCTCGTAGCAAAGTAGTGCTTGAGGAGATGACTTCGGGTTTAGATGTTCCTAAAGTCACAGAAAGCCCTGTGGAAAAATCGCTAAAGAATCAACAACCAGGGGAGCTTCGTCGTAGTGGGAGGATAATCAGGGAACCTGATAGGTACATGTTCAATGGTGAAGTTTTTGAAGCAGAATCCATAGAACATGATGATCCGGCTACGTACAAAGAAGCTATGGAGGATGTTGATTCTAGTCTTTGGCAAATAGCTATGAATACCGAGATGGAATCTATGGATTCCAACGGGGTCTGGATACTTGTAGACTTACTCCAAGGCATAAAACCGATTGGGTGTAAGTGGGTATACAAGAGGAAGAGAGGTGTGGATGGGAAAGTGGAAACTTTCAAGGCAAGACTTGTAGCGAAAGGCTATACGCAGAAAAAAGGAATCGACTATGAAGAAACCTTCTCGCCTGTAGCAATGCTCAAGTCAATCCGCATTCTTTTATCCATTGCGGCTGCTCTCGATTATGAGATCTGGCAAATGGATGTCAAGACAGCTTTCTTGAATGGCTCTCTTGAAAAAGATATCTATATGATACAACCAGACGGGTTCAAGGCAAAAGGCCAAGAAGATAAAGTATGCAAGTTGCTTAAATCCATTTATGGATTAAAGCAAGCATCTCGTTCTTGGAATATTAGGTTTGATCAAGCGATCAAAACCTATGGATTCGAACAAAACATTGATGAACCATGTGTTTATAAATGTATCAAGAATGAGAAAGTGGTTTTCCTTATACTTTATGTGGATGATATATTGCTTATTGGAAACGATGTGGCAACATTATCATGTGTAAAAGTTTGGTTAGCCAAACAGTTTGACATGAAGGACTTAGGAGATGCTCGTTATGTTCTTGGTATTCAACTCTTTAGAGATAGAAAGAACAAAACGATATCACTCTCTCAAGCTTCATACATTGACAAAGTACTTAAGAGGTTTTCTATGAAAGATTCCAAGAAAGGTGCCCAACCTTTCAGGATTGGAATCAAACTTTCTAGAGATGACTGTCCCAAGACATCGGAAGAAAGGGAGCGTATGAAAAACGTACCTTATGCATCAGCAGTAGGTAGTCTTATGTACACTATGTTATGCACTAGGCCTGACATTTGTTTTGCGGTTGGTATGGTAAGTCGATATCAGTCGAATCCGGGACCGAACCATTGGGGTGCGGTCAAGCATATACTCAAGTATCTACGGAGAACGAGGGATTATATGCTTGTGTATTCCGGTCAGGACCTTGTTCCTAGAGGATACACTGATTCTGATTTTCAATCAGATCAGGATTCAAGGAAATCGACTTCAGGATCTGTTTTTACCCTTGGAGGTGGTACCGTTGTGTGGAGGAGTAGTAAGCAATTTTGCATTGCTGACTCGACCATGGAAGCCGAGTATGTGGCAGCCAGTGAGGCATCAAAGGAAGCGGTATGGCTCCGTAGGTTCCTTGGTGACCTTGAGGTCGTTCCTGGTATGGATAAAGCTATAGTGCTCTACTGTGACAACAGTGCAGCAGTAGCTAATACCAAGGATCCTAGGCATCATAAGAGGAGTAAGCACATTGACAGAAAATATCACATCATCAGAGGCTTTGTTGAGAGTGGAAATGTGACGGTTTGCAAAATCGCATCAGAGGACAATCTTGCTGACCCGTTCACGAAGACTTTGGTGGCCAGAAGATTCGAAGAACACGTTGAAAGCATGGGGATGCGTAATATGTCACATTTACTCGCTTAGGGCAAGTGGGAGATTGTTGGGATCTAAATGTGCCATAAGGATAGAAAATCAATATAAGGGATTTTCTGTAAATATGACATTTTGATATTAATAAGAGGAGGTTATTCATGTGTAATAAGATGTGTCCTATTTACTTACATTTGTTGATTGTATGGTTATTTTGAGCAAACATAAAATACTCCTTGACTGTTGGTAATATATCAGATTACCATATGTATACGGGGTATACATAGAAGACATGATAATTTGATAACAGTCTAAATAAATAGTCCGCAACCGATGGAATAAGATTTGGGGATCTTATTCATGATAAGATTGTAAAAGTTGTCTACTTCCTTGGAGGGATGGTTTGTCTTGACCATCGGATAGGTTCCGAGTAGAAACTTTAATGTATACCAGTATTGAGGTAAGACATTAGAGTAGACCTAAAGTGTTAATTGATTCGGTTTAATAATTCCGTTTATAAGAATCAATGACACTTTGATTATCATCCTGCATTAATCTTAATCCTGAAATGATTACTTGAATTCACATCCATGACTTTTGTACTTTAATGCACTGCAGGTGAGACACTGTTAATTCATGGTCAATATACTTGTGTTTTGGGTGCATGACTTATGGATGGAGAAATCAAGATTCATAGATACGGAATCCATAGCTATCTTAACGATAGTAAATGTTATCTACTTAAAGGCATTATTCGGGGATTGAAAGATAGTATAACAAGATCTTGGCCATCGGTTTACTTTGTGTTCTCTGGTGGTTTACCAATTGTATGGTTTTATAATTGGTGATTCTTTCAATAGAGAATAATGGAACTTTAAGTTAAAATGATTGAAAAGGTAAAACGGAAAAAGTCCTTAATTCAATCATGGATGACATATGGGGATTAAGCAAGCGATGAATAAATCATGGAAGAAGCACTACGTGAGAGAGCTTTCGTAATACGGTATGTAAACAGGAGTTCAGCTTCAAACTTTTAGTGGAATAGTTTTGAAGTTGATAATTGATGAATAATTAATCTTGGATTAATTTTTCACAATTATAGGAGCCTCTTTACATATTTCCATCGGGTCCCTCTATTAGTTCGCATAGTTCCATAAAGCGTCTCGGGATTTGTTCCTTATGAGATCGATAAATTTAAATAGAATTTAGTAATGTCTATTAAGACATGTTACTCTCTAACATGCAATCCAGAAATGATTGGACATGTAAAATTTGTAGACAAATGATTTGTCAACATGTGATTGGTTAATTTGAATTTTAGAAATAAGATTGTGTTTGGATTATTTAATTTTGGAAAAACAATTTTTTCTCTCCTAATCTCAATAAGGTGCACGGTTTTTAGATAGGTGGAGAGAAGAAAAATTTTGTTTCAAAATTATTCAAATAAATTCCTAACATTAAATTATTAATTGATTTAAATAATGGAGATTATTTCATGTATTTTTCTTTCCTAATTAAAAGTGGTTCACGTTTTTTTGAGGAAAGGAAATTTGAAATATTTCATTGATTTAAATTAAGTAATATGGTTAATGTTTATGGAAAATATTAATTCAAATAAGTGAATCTTATTTAAATTCAAAAAGGTTTAAAAGGAATTTGAATCTAGATAGGACTAGGATCTTTTGACTAGTCTAGATTCTTGATTTAAAATTTGAATCACCAATCTAGTTTAACAAACTCAGTGTGGCCGAATTTTTTGAGGAAGATTTCCTCTTTGAAAAACGTTTTTAGGTTCAATGAATCTAGCCATAAAGTTGTATGATCTTTTGATTCAAAATTTATCCAGAAAAATAATAATTATTATTTTTTTTTAGATGAATTTTGAAAAAGGATTGGACTTCTATATAAAGGCTAGGGATTCATAAAAACTAATTTTTGGTAATTTTTCAAGAGCAAAAAACGTTTTTGGAGAAAAGGAAAAAATTTAGTTTTTCCGGAACATCAAAAATTCGGCTATCTTGTGAGAAAGAAAAAGAGAGAAAATTCTATTGAACCAAAACTGAGAGGAAGGTTAAACCGAGTGATTATTTTCATTAGAAGGTTAACTGGTTCCTGTTTTGCAGTTTTGAAGGAAGAAGGTTGATCATATTCTCAACGAGGTACATCGGAATTGAGAATGAGGGATCTAGACTTCGAAAAGCATTACCGGTCGCTTGGATCCATAGAACGTGTGCCCACACACACTCTGAGACGTGGAACTCGAGAATAATAGAGAAGACACGTTGGTCAAACGCTCTAGTAATTCCGAAATCCAAGAATAAAGGTACGCTTGATCATAAATTTAATTTATTGTTTTATGCATCATGAGATTCTTTTCCGGAAACGGCATAAAATTTTTAAAACTTCCGTTGCGCCGTAACTCTGATTACCGATCCGATTTTTCCAACACTCCCGGTCCTAGAGAGGATGCTTTTGGACTCCACGGTGATGGTTTTGATAGCGAGATGGCTTCATGGTCGGAAGGGACGCATTTTGATATCTTTGGTCATATAGTTTGGCTTATCACCGGAGGTGTTATCCATAGAGTTTGGGTTTTTTCTCCTATTTGTGATAGTTGTTTGTTTGAAATAAAGGAGATGATATTTCCGCCATGTAGATGTTGCAATTTTTTCATTATGTTTTTGTTTCTATTTTGTAATAACGGAGGTGGTCTCCACACGCTCTCGTACTGGATGTATGTCCAATCCACTAGAGTTATTTCTATGCAGTATCAGTGGTAACATTTTTACTAAAGGTCTCTTGGTCTCAGTCGATTGGAGTTTTCATTGATTGTAATGGTGTTATTGAAAGAACCATACGTATATTGGATAATTGGTGTGCCTTTTTTATTTCCCCGTTGTTGGAACCCGGTACACGTTTCACCCCTTTGTATGCTTTATTAGAACTTACTGGTGAAACCGACCTGTAATTGGGGTTAAGTTTTTTTGTATTATAAGGTCATTTCAGTCATTGGCGTTTGTATTTTCATGATTTGGAATACAATTACTATTTTCAAAATATAAATAAATAAATTATATCACCAAAAAAAATTTAAAAACTTAAAAAAAAAAAAAGATATTATAATACTAATAATAATAATGAACCACAGCCAAAACCACGGAGGCTGTGAGCCGAGATCGCTTGAGAGGGAAAGACGCCGCCGCACCGCTGGCAAAGATGCGAGGCGGAAGACGGATGATAGAGAGAGACACCGAGATTGAGATCTTCAAGACCGAGATCTATTGTGGACGAGAAGAAGGACCAGATCCTTGCGCATGCACGAGCTCCATTGAAGTCTGCAAGATTCTTGGCGAGACCGCAACGGAGAGAGAAAGAGAGGAGAGAGATAGCACGTATAATGGAGAGAAAGTCGCGATCTACTCGCTAGGCCGCCACAGGTGTTAACTGCCAATCCCGATCTCTGATATCTATCCTCTGTGATACACCCGAACTCCGATGAGGAAGAACACATGGCGAAAGGATCACGAACTCCAGTAGTGCAAAGCCAAAATTCTGGCCTTAAATTGAAGCGCCGGTTGTGGGGTTTTGTAGATCAAAGTAAGCCTACTGAGCACACTGGTGTGAGCGTTATTGCCAGAGTTGGATGTGACGGGAATAGAGAAAGACAAAAACCGAGAAACTAGAGGGAGCGACAGAGAGCACGAAAAAGAGAGGAGAAAGGGAGAGAGGGAAGAAACAGATAGGGAGAGGAGAGAGAAGGACAAGAAAGGAAAAAAAAAATTTTAAAAAATTGAAATAAAGAAAAATAATAAAAGGGCAAAATTCCTAATTATGTTTAAAAGGGGGCAAAATTCCTTTAGTTAGGTACTATATATATTTTTTTAAAAGAGAAATTTTCATATTAAAATTGGGTACGAACACTAATAACAAAGATGAAACAATCATGTAATACAAGATATATAACCCTTGATTAAGATCGATTCTATCAGTAAAATCTGATGAAGGTCAGTGAGGAGAATATAAGCCAAGACCCGGTGATAGGAACACTACTACAAATTTTGGCTTAAACGACGGAGATTACACGATGGTTTATGGAAACCGTCGTGTTATCTCGAAGATTACACGACGATTTAGGGAAACCGTCATGTAATATCGGGTTTACATGACGGTTTAGGGAAACCATCGTGTAATATCCGAGATTACACAACGGTTTTTATAAGCCGTCGTGTAATCTTCCGAAAATCACTATAAAATTTTTAAATTTTGTGCTTTGAAATTCGCGCGTAAACCCTTAACTTAAATCTCCGAGATTACAAGACGGTTTATGTAAACCGTCGTGTAATCTTACGAAAATCACTCTAAAAATTTGAAATTTTGTGCTTTGAAATTCGCGCGTAAACCCTTAACTTAAATCTCTAAGATTACACGATGGTTTCCATAAACTGTCGTGTATTCTTTCGAAAATCACTTTAAAAATTTGAAATATTGTGTTTTGAAATTCGCGCATAAACCCTTAACTTAAATCTCCGAGATTACACGATGGATTCCATAAACCATCGTGTAATCTTCCGAAAATCACTCTAAAAATTTGAAATTTTATGCTTTGAAATTCGTGCGTAAACCCTTAACTTAAATCCACTTTCCTCATCCTTTCTCATCATTTTCATCTTTCTCCCCCTCGACCACTCAAACATTTCTCCTACCCACTATCTCCTTCGCCCGCCCGCTGACAGCGCCGCTGCCCTCCCTGTCGCCGCCTTACCCTCTCTCTTATTCTCCCGGTGACGCCACCGCCGCCCTCCCCTCTTCCTCATTTGACCGTTGCCCCCAATGCCGCCATCCCTTCCCCCTCATTTCTCTCGTCACCCTCAACGCCGCTCTCCCCTTTCTATCTTTTCGTCGCTGCCGCCTTCGCCGCCTTCATTGCCACCCTGTCTTCCCATCAAGGCCGTGACTATTTTGCATCAAAGAAAGGCAAGGTGACTTCCACATTGCTCAATTTCTAGTTTTCCAAAAAAAAAAAAAAAAAACGAACACACAATTCTTTTACAACTTTCTTAGAGTGTAATTTTTATATTTTATTGTTGTTTAACTTTTTTTTATTGTTGCTCTCTGTAGACGAATCTTTTGTGCAATTTTTTGACATTTTAAGTGTAATAACTAAATTTTTACGACCTTACGTTCTCTTGTAAAGAAACTTGAGTTATGTTTTAAAGGTATTTATGAAAAACCTGAGATAAGGTTTTTATTTGAAATTATAAGTTCTCACGATATTATGAGACTTAAAAATGACTGCTTAATCAAGTATGTATCATTTTAAGAAAAAGGGATAGAAAAATTTCACGTTTGCATGGCCTTGCATGGTGGTCAAAGTTTGACCTAAAAAGTCAAAGTTGACCCAAAAAGTCAATGGTTGACCAGAAAAGTCAACCATATGATGATACTGTTTTATGGACGAGCAGTATGAAAAATATACTGTGAAAAACCATTTTACAGACAAGATGTTAAGATTAAGATTTAATATCACCCTAGAAAAATCAAGCACATAAATTAGGGTATCTTGGGTCAAAGGGCTTCAAATTATAAGAAAAATTTTATACAGTCAAATTTTACACAGATAAATTTTGGACTGCAGTTTAGTGACAAAATACTGTTATTAACAAGTTAACAGTATTGAAAATATCTGTGTTAACAAGAATTTGGACTGCCTATCAAGAAAAAGGCCAAACAAGCCCTAATGGTGATTACCTCACTACCTTTTTGATTTATGACATCATATTGTGAATTTAAGAAAAAAATTAGAAAATCTTGGACCCTTCTAGAGCATGAGGTGGCCGGATATTGGGGGGTCAAAATAGAATTAATTTTGTCCCAAGGACTTGTTGGAAAAAGGTGAACCAAAGTTATTTGCAAAGAAGTCCAAATTTTCACCTATAAATAGGCTAAGGGGGGGGGGGGCGATTTTTGGGCTGAAAAAAATTAGAGAAAAACAGCCAAGCTCTTGCCAAATTCACCCTCAAAAATCCGGAAATTGGGGAAGAGAAAGGAGTGAAAAAAATCAGAAATTTTCTTGGGGCTTTTGTTCATAGGAGTTCGGGTTTGAACTAGGAGAAAACCAAGAAAAGTTTAGAAATTTTTTGGGTTTTTAGGGTGTGTGGCCGAGTGAGTAAGGGAAGGAGAAAAGCTGAAATTTTTTGGGGCCAAACCTTGGTGAGGTGCTCGGCTTGGAGTGGATCTACCAAGGAGATCAACCAAAAAAATTTTTGGTGCCATTTGGAGGTGTGGCCGTGAGCCAAGGGAGCTAGGGGGAGGAAGAGATTTTGTGACCAAACTTGACTTTGGTTTAAGGTAAAAATCTAGAGCCCTAACTCTCTTATTTAAGTTCAAATTTAAGGTTAAAAGGTAGTTCAATTTGGTTGTAAGGACATAAGTCCATTTCCCATTTTATGCCCTAAGTATGTGGTATGTGCTTGATTTATAGATCTAGGGGTGTATGGCTTGAATTCTTGCATTGTTTGTGTTTATTTATGATGAATTTTCATGCTTGATGCTTACGGTTGTATGTCCCCTAGTTTGGTCCGAAAATCTGCCCTTAGGCAGTGCTTGAAGCATGCTAGTTTAGGGAGCAAAGTTTGATGCTTGTATGTAATGTATGCAAAAAGTTAGGGTCAATGCAAACCTAGGCTTAGAGCTTTTGGATTTGGTTTGCATGGATCCAATTGGACAGTTTATGGGTTCATGTGGGACGTTAGAAGCGCTGTGTGTTTGCCATGTAGGCTCCCGAAGTGATCGGTCGAGGTAGATTTCACGAAATAGGACGTAAACCGGACTTAACAACCGAAACTGCCAATTCGGATTCGAAACTGGCCAGTTTCGGGAAAGTAAAAATTAGAGGCCCTTAGAGGACGAATTGGGTAAATTGTAAAACACAAAAGTTGCTCAGAACGATTTTTCCTAGAAGACATTATGGGCAGAATCCAAAAATGAGGCTCCAATGGTCTCCGTTTTTACAAAAATCCGTGGCTGGTCTGCCCAGACCCAGTTTACAGGATCAGCCAGTTTCAAACAAAAACTGACGCAAGTACAAGCAGAACTGAATTTTTCGTAAAACATGAAAGTTTTAGAATTTTTCGAGAGCTACAACTTTCATGAAGTCAAGTTTTTCAAATTCCAAATGGATTTATAAAATGGTATTGTTTTATGAAGAGTGTGCAGGGAACCGAAAGTTCCTGCACATAAGTTTTACAAACAGTTTTCGAAAAAAACTGTATTTTTGCTTAAAACTGTCCTAAAGGCAGTTCTCAATCTTAAATGACCTTTATAAAGATTTGTTTTGAAGATTTGAAATGGTTACAAAAATATTAAAGGGATTTAAAGTTAAATCTTTCAAAATGACAAAAAGGATAAGAAAATAGAGTTTCTTAAGATAAAATTTGTAATCAAGCCGATTACGGACAATAACCAAGAATAATACCTGAGTTATCGGGCTTAGCCCCAAAGCCTAAGTTTTTTTAAGGAACCCAGCAATTTGTCAAAGATTTAGCCTAAGGGATTATCCAACGTAATCTCTTAAGAAATAAGCAAAGAATGATTACTTCCAAACGATAGGGTTAATATTTATGACCAAACCAGATATTTAGTATCGGGGACATACAACTAAAATTTCGTAAGCATGTTGGTTAGGACACCAACACTGCACAATGAGAATTGGACTCTTACATATGTCCCTATTCAAGCAGGAGAAGGCCTGCAGCTGTGCCCAGTAAGAGAACAGCATCAAGGGGGACATAGTAAGAAAGGTAAGTGCAACTCCGCCTACAGCATAGGCTTTTTGGTTGTAACATGATGTATGATGCAATGTATGTTATGTGCTATGATTTGAAATATCAAATAGATGGCATGACTAATATATGATTACAAATTATATTCATGTGACATCATGAGGCATGTTCACGAATAATAAGAACAAGGTCAAGATGACAAATAAGTATGATGGCAAGCGAGCTTGCTTGTGACGTACCGACCCGTCCAAGGTCGGGTAGGACTGTGGATTGAGTTGGAAATGGATTGGCCGCCCCAACCACTCCATAGTTGCGCGCCCGGTACGGTCACTCATGATAAGGGGCCCATAAGCAAGTTAAGGAATGAAAGTATGTTAAGAAAGCATGATAAAATAAGCATAATAAAGCATAATTGGATCATGCATGATTAGAATGTGTTATGATAGGCTATGCTAAGTTTATAATTGTTTGTGTTGCGGATAAAATAGTTGTACTTGCTGAGCGAAAGCTCACGCCTTATGTCTATGCTGTAGGTAAGCAACCTACTGGCGCTTTTTGATACAAAATGGTGGAGTTGGCGGGGCAACTGTGAAAGAAGGGATAAGCCGCTACGTCTTCCGTAAAATTATGCTTAATATTTTATATTTATATTATTCCAAACAAGTACTCCAGTAGTAGAAAAAAAAAATTTCCACTATATTTGTTAAATAATTAAGTATGTATGTATGTACGGTAACGGTCCGTGCTAGGCGGGTCGTTACAGAGTTGGTATCAGAGCGGTTCCCTGCTACCTGATTTCACAGTTCGCCTGCCATCGCCACTATCATTGTAAGTTAAAGTTAGTTTATGCGTAAATAATTATTATGTGATTTTGGTATATAGATTCGTCGACATGGATCCAGATCACGTAGATACGGACCGAGAGGCTATATCATCTTTTTACGAGGCACATCCGTTATCATTTGATGGTACGAGTCGCACGATATCTTTGGGAGCATGGTTATATGACATGTAGCTAGTTTTCCGTACTGGCCATATCTCGGGTCGCTTGCAGGTTTCGTTGGGTAGTCGATGTTTGACTGGCGACGCCCGTATTTGGTGGATATCAGTAGGGGAGCCACAGCTACCCAGCCGGACTTGGGTGCATTTTCGCTCACTGATGGTTGGACGTTTTGGGCCGATACTGGATTACGGGCCAGGAGCGCCTCAGCGTGATCCCGACATTTACAGAGATATGTATGACATGCGATACCACAGCTACACACTTGAGTGGCATGCGTATCCTCTCGAGACCATGGCCCACTACTGCATGATATTTCAGGAGGCCATGTTGCCCTACGTTTCTCAGGATATGGTCCACCCGGTATTGGAGGCGTTGACGGTTTTGCGGAACGGCTTACCTAGCCGTATTCGCCAACATGTTTCTTTTCCCACACCCGGGATGACCGTAGAGCACATGATAGAGGATATTTTACAGGCTGAGGTACGCGCTGATACCGAGCCGACAGGGGCCGCTGAGGGTGATCATCAGGCACCCGTGGACGACGCTGGTATAGGGGAGCCATTATACGAGGTAGGACCAGCACCCCCAGAGGAGCCGATCCCTGCAGTTCCAGAGCAGGAGGTGCCAGCACATGAGGCCGGGGAGCAGGAGGATGCTGAGGGTGACCCGGAGGCCGGCGACCAGGAGGAGGATGATATTATGGTCATACCCGGAGATCCACCAGCAGATCCCATTATCATAGATATCCCCAGCGACGAGGAGGATGATATTGAAGATATACCAGCAGACCCACCAGCAGATCCTATCGTCATCGATATATCCAGTGACGAGGAGGGCGACGACGAGGATATGGAGCCGGCGCCCGGGCTAGAGCAGGCGGGATGATTTGAGGACCAGGAGGATCTCGCTGACGACCCAGAGGAGGTCATTTTCGACGACGGAGATTGGGAGACCGACTCCGACGCAGCCGCCTAGATGACGATAGAGACCGCTATTTTGATCGTCCATGTATATTTATTTTGACCTTAGTACTAACATGTACTTGCTTATTTCTTTTTGGATGATAGGCATGTACTGATGGAAAGTGGTAGTCACTTCCATCGCCATTCTTTTTGACTATGTATGATGGTGAAGTGTTAGACACTCCCATTACTATTTTTGTCCATGTATATAAAAATATTACGAAACAGATATGTATTTACAGTACTGTAAGAATGATGTACTTGTTGTAAATATACAAGAAACAGTTCAAATACCATGTTATGTTATGATCACGAGAATCATGCATTATGATTACGTAAGCTACGTTATGATATGAATATGATGAGAATGATTATGTTATGATCCGATGTATTACGATATGATAAAAGAAAGGATATTACTAGTTCGATAATATCTTTTCTTATGGTTTAATAGGAATTAAAATATGGTACGCCCTCGCAGAACAATGCCTGTGAACCAGAATCCACCTGCACCGGATCTAGCAACTGTTGTAGCAAATTTGCAACGACAGTTACTTGAACAACAGCAAGAGACAAATAGACTCCGGGAGCAGTTAGCTCAGATCAATCAGAGACCTCAGGCTAACGAGGTTCCCCCTTAAAATGTCAGAGTACCTCCAGTAGTACCTCCGGTACCTGATATTCGACCAGAGGTTCAGCCAGAGGTCCCAATAGCACCTGTAGAAGCACACGCAAACTTACCTCCAGTACGAGAAGATCTACTTTATGAGAGGTTTAGGCGGATGAAAGCACCAGAATTCGAGGGACCAACAGATCCGATTGCCGCTGACAATTGGTTGATTGACATCCAAGTTATTTTGGATTTTATGCGACTGACATAGCAGGAAAAAGTCCTCTGTGCTTCCTTCGCTCTCAAGAAAGACGCTAGACACTGGTGGATGACCGTCCAGATGCGTCGCGATGTTACGACCATGAGTTGGCAAGATTTCGTGTCGGAGTTTCGAACTATGTACTTTAACAGAGAAATCCTGGCAGCCCAGCAAGATGAGTTTACTAGTTTGAGACAAGGAACGATGACGGTAATGGAAGCTATAAATAAATTTGAGCAGTTAGCCCGGTTATGCCCGGAATTGGTACCGGGTGAGACAGAAAAAGTTAGATTGATGATGAAGATGTTTCGGTCAGATATCGCCAAGCAAGTCAGTGCTGGTGATAGTCCACCTACTCGGGTATCCGATTGTATAAGTCGAGCCATAAGAGCAGAATATTGGATTAACCGAGACAAGGAAGAACGAGCTCAGTTTTTTAAGGCAAAGAAGGAAGAAAAAGCCATGGGGAAGCAGACACAACCCCGTCAGAATTTTGAAATAAACCAGAAAGGTCAACCCCGCAATTTTGCTCAAGGCTCTAAGCAGTTCGGAAGGAATAAACGAAAGGAAAACTCTTCTGGCCAGGGTCAGCAAAGAAACTACCCACAGAAAAAGATTTCTCGGGGAAATGAGGGCAATAGCAATAGCTACCCCGTGTGTACCAAATGCGGGAGAAAACACCCGGGAATATGCCGGATGGGATCAAATGCTTGTTACCTCTGTGGCAAGGAGGGCCATTTTGCAAAGAATTGCACTTTGAACACCCAAGGCCAGAATCCTTCATATCCAAGCCGGAACCCCAACAGCCAGTTGCATGCAGTCCAGGCAAAGCTCGAAGGACCCTCGATCACTCAGGGCAGATTAGAGGCTCCTGAACCGCAAGCCAGAATCTACGCCTATACAAAGGGAGATGCAGAAGTCGGGACTTCGCATGTGGTGACAGGTCAGATTTCTATCGCCACCTATGATGCAATTGTCCTATTTGATTCTGGTGCCACCCACTCGTTCATATCATTGGAATTTGCTCAGAAGATAGGAAGAGGTGTGGATAGTCTAGAACAACCTTTTAAAACCTCTCTGCCATCCGGAGAAATTTTGTGGTCCAACTTTTGGATACGAAACACATCCGTAGGAATTTGTGGCAGAGAATTATATGTAGATCTCATCGCGATCAAGCTTCAGGATTTCGATGTGATTTTAGGGATGGACTTTTTGAGTAAATACAACGCCAAGATTGACTGTCGGAAGAGGTGCGTGACGTTCAACCCTTACGGCGAAGCAGAGTTCAACTTTTATGGTCAGTCTCGGAGCCCAACAACTCGATTCGTTTCCGCAATCAGGGCTTGGAAAATGTTAGCTAATGGTTGTCAATGATATTTAGCTAACATGGTGGACAAGGATCAAGAAATGGAGCGGACACCGGAAGATGTTCCCATTATTAAGGAATTTGTAGATATTTTTCCGAAGGATTTGCCGGGACTTCCGCCAAAAAGGGAAATCTCTTTTGAGATTGAGTTGCTACCTGGAGCTGCACCAATATCGAAAGCCCCTTATCGTATGGCACCAGCTGAGCTGAGAGAACTTCAAGTGCAGTTACAAGAACTGCTCGACAAAGGATTCATCCGACAAAGTTACTCTCCATGGGGAGCACCCGTTCTGTTCGTCAAGAAGAAGGATGGATCATTGCGAATGTGCATTGATTATCGTGAACTAAACAAGATTACAATAAAGAATAAGTATCCTCTTCCAAGGATTGACGATCTTTTCGATCAACTCCGAGGAGCAGTTGTGTTTTCAAAAGTCGATCTACGATCAGGATACCATCAGCTCAGGATTAGAGAGGCGGATATCTGCAAGACAGCTTTTCGTACTCGATATGGGCACTATGAGTTCTTAGTTATGCCCTTTGGATTAGCTAACGCTCCAGCTGCCTTTATGGATCTTATGAACCGAGTATTCAAGGAATATCTGGACAAATTCGTCATTGTTTTTATCGACGACATCTTGATTTACTCAAGGTCCAAGGAGGAACATGCGCAACATCTTAGGTTGGTAATGGAAACGTTGAGGAGAAATCAGCTTTATGCTAAGTTCACGAAATGTGAATTTTGGCTGGAGAAGGTTCATTTCTTGGGACATGTTGTGTCGAAAGAATGAATTTCTGTAGATCCTTCGAAAGTGGAAGCAGTAAGTTTATGGCCGGTACCCAAAAGTGTTACGGAAATAAGAAGTTTTCTTGGGTTAGCCGGATATTACTGACGATTCGTCGAGGGATTTTCTAAAATTGATGCACCACTCACAGCCCTTACCCGAAAAGATAAAAAGTATGAATGGACTCAGAAATGCGAGGAGAATTTCCAAGAGCTCAAGAAAAAGTTGACAAGTGCGCCCGTGTTAATTATCAATGATGTTGATGCGGGAAATTTCGTAATTTACAGTGATGCTTCCAAGAACGGATTAGGAGCTGTCCTGATGCAAAATGGGAAGGTGGTAGCCTATGCGTCAAGACAATTGAAGAATCATGAACGGAATTATCCTACGCATGATTTGGAGTTAGCAGCAGTAGTTTTCGCACTAAAGATCTGGAGACATTATTTGTATGGAAACAAATGCGAAATCTACACTGACCACCAGAGTCTCAAATATATTTTTACTCAGAAGGAGCTCAACATGAGACAGCGTAGATGGCTGGAACTCGTAAAGGACTACGATTGTGAGATTCTTTATCACCCTGGAAAGGCAAACAGGGTAGCAGATGCTTTAAGTAGGAAATCCTCGGGCATGTTAATGTCTATCGAAGCGTTTCCAAAGCCACTACAAAAGGAGATTTCTGAGTTCAACCTGAAAATGATCACGGGAAAATTATCTTCTCTGACTCTTCAGTCCGATCTATTGGAATCCATCAAGGCGCATCAAGGAAAAGATTCATTTTTGCTTAAGGCACAACTTTTTAGCGGAAGGAACAAGGAGTTCAAGACCTCTGCCGATGGCACTATCTACTTCAAGGAAAGGATCTGTGTTCCCGATTTTGAATTTTTGAAGGATCAGATCATGTCAGAAACACATAAAACGCCATACTCAATACATCCAGGAGCTTCCAAGATGTACAAGGATCTTCGAGAGAACTTTTGGTGGCCAAAAATGAAGAACGAAGTAGCAGAATACGTGTCAAAATGCCTAACTTGCCAGAAAGTTAAGGCTGAACACCGACATCCTGGAGGAGAATTACAGAAAATAGAGTTCCCTGAATGGAAATGGGAGCAAACTACTATGGATTTTGTAGTTGGATTACCCAGGACGACAAGTGGAAATGACACAATTTGGGTTGTGGTGGATAGATTGACCAAATCAGCCCATTTCATTGCAATTAAAGCCACCTTTTCAGTGGAAAAATTAGCTGAAGTCTATGTATCTCAAATTGTTAGGCTGCATGGAGTGCCAAAATCAATTATTTCAGATCGTGACGGACGTTTCACCTCTCGATTTTGGACCAGTGTTCATAATGCTATGGGGTCAAAACTGAAGTTCAGTACAGCTTTTCACCCCCAAACTGACGGCCAGTCAGAACGAACAATCCAAACATTGGAAGATATGCTGAGATCATGTGTTCTGGATTTCAAAGGGAACTGGGATCAGAAGTTGCCATTGATCGAATTTTCTTACAACAACAGTTATCACGCTTCGATTGGTATGGCACCATTTGAAGCCCTATATGGAAGGAAATGCCGATCTCCTATCCACTGACAAGAAGTTGGACAGAAGCAACTGCAAACAACAGACTTCATCAAGAAGACCTCTGAAGATATCAAGAAGATCAAGCAAAGACTCGACATAGCTTTTAGCAGACAGAAAAGTTATGCCGATAAACGTAGAAGGCCATTGGAATTCCAAGTTGGAGATGCCGTGTTCATTAAGATTGCTCCTATGAAAGGGGTAATGAGATTTGGCAAAAAGGGGAAGCTCAGTCCAAGATATACAGGACCATTTGAGATCCTTGAAATGATAGGGAAAGTAGCTTACAGGCTTGCTTTGCCACCAGAATTAGCTGCGATGCACGATGTATTTCATGTTTCAATTTTAAAGAAGTATATACCAGATCCGTCGCATGTGCTTAGTCAAGAACCAGTGGAAGTTCAAACGGATTTGACATACGAAGAAAAGCCAATTCGAATTCTGGATCGAGAAGAGAAGGTCCTAAGAAATAAAACCATTCCCCTAGTTAAAGTATTATGGCGCAACCACAAGGTTGAAGAAGCAACCTGGGAATTGGAAGATGAGATGAGATGAGAAAGAACTACCCCGATTTATTCTAATTTTCGAGGACGAAAATTTTTAAGGGGGGTAGATTATAATAACTAAATTTTTACGACCTTACGTTCTCTTGTAAAGAAACTTGAGTTATGTTCTAAAGGTATTTATGAAAAACCTGAGATAAGGTTTTTATTTGAAATTATAAGTTCTCACGATACTATGAGACTTAAAAATGACTGCTTAATCAAGTATGTATCATTTTAAGAAAAAGGGATAGAAAAATTTCACGTTTGCATGGCCTTGCATGGTGGTCAAAGTTTGACCTAAAAAGTCAAAGTTGACCCAAAAAGTCAAGGGTTGACCAGAAAAGTCAACCATATGATGATACTGTTTTATGGACGAGCAGTATGGAAAATATACTGCGAAAAACCATTTTACAGACAAGATGTTAAGATTAAGATTTAATATCACCCTAGAAAAATCAAGCACATAAATTAGGGTATCTTGGGTCAAAGGGCTTCAAATTATAAGAAAAATTTTATACAGTCAAATTTTACACAGATAAATTTTGGACTGCAGTTTAGTGACAAAATACTGTTATTAACAAGTTAACAGTATTGAAAATATCTGTGTTAACAAGAATTTGGACTGCCTATCAAGAAAAAGGCCAAACAAGCCCTAATGGTGATTACCTCACTACCTTTTTGATTTATGACATCATATTGTGAATTAAGAAAAAAATTAGAAAATCTTGGACCCTTCTAGAGCATGAGGTGGCCGGATATTGGGGGGTCAAAATAGAATTAATTTTGTCCCAATGACTTGTTGGAAAAAGGTGAACCAAAGTTATTTGCAAAGAAGTCCAAATTTTCACCTATAAATAGGCTAAGGGGGGGGGGGCGATTTTTGGGCTGAAAAAAATTAGAGAAAAGCAGCCAAGCTCTTGCCAAATTCACCCTCAAAAATCCGGAAATTGGGGAAGAGAAAGGAGTGAGAAAAATCAGAAATTTTCTTGGGGCTTTTGTTCATAGGAGTTCGGGTTTGAACTAGGAGAAAACCAAGAAAAGTTTAGAAATTTTTTGGGTTTTTAGGGTGTGTGGCCGAGTGAGTAAGGGAAGGAGAAAAGCTGAAATTTATTGGGGCCAAACCTTGGTGAGGTGCTCGGCTTGGAGTGGATCTACCAAGGAGATCAACCAAAAAAATTTTTGGTGCCATTTGGAGGTGTGGCCGTGAGCCAAGGGAGCTAGGGGGAGGAAGAGATTTTGTGACCAAACTTGACTTTGGTTTAAGGTAAAAATCTAGAGCCCTAACTCTCTTATTTAAGTTCAAATTTAAGTTTAAAAGGTAGTTCAATTTGGTTGTAAGGACATAAGTCCATTTCCCATTTTATGCCCTAAGTATGTGGTATGTGCTTGATTTGTAGATCTAGGGGTGTATGGCTTGAATTCTTGCATTGTTTGTGTTTATATATGATGAATTTTCATGCTTGATGCTTACGGTTGTATGTCCCCTAGTTTGGTCCGAAAATCTGCCCTTAGGCAGTGCTTGAAGCATGCTAGTTTAGGGAGCAAAGTTTGATGCTTGTATGTAATGTATGCAAAAAGTTAGGGTCAATGCAAACCTAGGCTTAGAGCTTTTGGATTTGGTTTGCATGGATCCAATTGGACAGTTTATGGGTTCATGTGGGACGTTAGAAGCGCTGTGTGTTTGCCATGTAGGCTCCCGAAGTGATCGGTCGAGGTAGATTTCACGAAATAGGACGTAAACCGGACTTAACAACCGAAACTGCCAATTCGGATTCGAAACTGGCCAGTTTCGGGAAAGTAAAAATTAGAGGCCCTTAGAGGACGAATTGGGTAAATTGTAAAACACAAAAGTTGCTCAGAACGATTTTTCCTAGAAGACATCATGGGCAGAATCCAAAAATGAGGCTCCAATGGTCTCCGTTTTTACAAAAATCCGTGGCTGGTCTGCCCAGACCCAGTTTACAGGATCAGCCAGTTTCAAACAAAAACTGACGCAAGTACAAGCAGAACTGAATTTTTCGTAAAACACAAAAGTTTTAGTATTTTTTTAGAGCTACAACTTTTGTGAAGACAAGTTTTTCAAATTCCAAATGGATTTATAAACTGGTATTGTTTTATGAAGAGTGTGCAGGGAACCGAAAGTTCCTGCACATAAGTTTTACAAACAGTTTTCGAAAAAAACTGTATTTTTGCTTAAAACTGTCCTAAAGGCAGTTCTCAAACTTAAATGACCTTTATAAAGATTTGTTTTGAAGATTTGAAATGGTTACAAAAATATTAAAGGGATTTAAAGTTAAATCTTTCAAAATGACAAAAAGGATAAGAAAATAGAGTTTCTTAAGATAAAATTTGTAATCAAGCCGATTACGGACAATAACCAAGAATAATACCTGAGTTATCGGGCTTAGCCCCAAAGCCTAAGTTTTTTTAAGGAACCCAGCAATTTGTCAAAGATTTAGCCTAAGGGATTATCCAACGTAATCTCTTAAGAAATAAGCAAAGAATGATTACTTCCAAACGATAGGGTTAATATTTATGACCAAACCAGATATTTAGTATCGGGGACATACAACTAAAATTTCGTAAGCATGTTGGTTAGGACACCAACACTGCACAATGAGAATTGGACTCTTACATATGTCCCTATTCAAGCAGGAGAAGGCCTGCAGCTGTGCCCAGTAAGAGAACAGCATCAAGGGGGACATAGTAAGAAAGGTAAGTGCAACTCCGCCTACAGCATAGGCTTTTTGGTTGTAACATGATGTATGATGCAATGTATGTTATGTGCTATGATTTGAAATATCAAATAGATGGCATGACTAATATATGATTACAAATTATATTCATGTGACATCATGAGGCATGTTCACGAATAATAAGAACAAGGTCAAGATGACAAATAAGTATGATGGCAAGCGAGCTTGCTTGTGACGTACCGACCCGTCCAAGGTCGGGTAGGACTGTGGATTGAGTTGGAAATGGATTGGCCGCCCCAACCACTCCATAGTTGCGCGCCCGGTACGGTCACTCATGATAAGGGGCCCATAAGCAAGTTAAGGAATGAAAGTATGTTAAGAAAGCAAGATAAAATAAGCATAATAAAGCATAATTGGATCATGCATGATTAGAATGTGTTATGATAGGCTATGCTAAGTTTATAATTGTTTGTGTTGCGGATAAAATAGTTGTACTTGCTGAGCGAAAACTCACGCCTTATGTCTATGCTGTAGGTAAGCAACCTACTGGCGCTTTTTGATACAAAATGGTGGAGTTGGCGGGGCAACTGTGAAAGAAGGGATAAGCCGCTACGTCTTCCGTAAAATTATGCTTAATATTTTATGTTTATATTATTCCAAACAAGTACTCCAGTAGTAGAAAAAAAAATTTTCCACTATATTTGTTAAATAATTAAGTATGTATGTATGTATGTACGGTAACGGTCCGTGCTAGGCGGGTCGTTACATTGAGATCTACGAACACACAATATTTTAGGCTTTTTTTTTTCCGCCCACCACATGCTCAATGAAATGTCAAAATGGAATTTTGTTTGACTTAATTTTAATGGTATGCATCTTAATTATTTTGAATTTTGCAAACTTGCTGGGGCCCTAATGGATTTGAAGCTTATAACTAGAAAAGGGATTAAAAGGATACGAGACTATAAAACAAAATTCTTAGATCATCCTTGTCCTCACCATGAGGGAAGTGTTGAATGTGATTATTTTATTTTAGGTTTTACGAGGGATATAGTGTTGAATGGAATTGACGTACTTGAAAGAAAAGAATTTTATACTTGGGATGATATGGATTTAATTAGGGAAGAATGGACTAAATTTGTAATGCAATTCATTAATTATGATATGTAAACTGGTAATGTAATGGATGTCTTTTTACTTTAATACAATGTATCTAATAATTTGTCAATCATATCCTGAGCCGTGTATTGGATAAAACACGGGTTAGGCCACTCGTGGAAAATCACCAAAAAATGTCAAAATATTTTTTAATTCATGTTGGACATTACATGACGGTTTTGAACAAAAAACGTCATGTAAAGTTCTCACTTTAGCGAAATTTGCTCCCTTTTTTCTCTATTCGACGACGGTGTGAACCGTCGTGGAATTTTGAGATACCATGATGGTTTTTTAACCATCGTGGTATCTTAAAACATTCCACGATGGTAAATTACATGACGGTTGTCTAACCGTTGTATAAATTTTACACGACGGTTAATAACCGTCGTCAAATCCATAATTTTTACTAGTGAAAAATTCCTCGAATTTATCATCAATCCTATAATCGAGTATATACAAAGCTCTTTTTAAAAAAATATCTACAATCGATGGAATATTTCAATCGATCGAGAGACAGTCACTCGCAGCAAACAACTTAAACGGAACACACACATAAAAACAAATCAGAGTTGGGGGAACTACCTTCTTATTACAAAATTAAAACTTAAACACAAAGGCAAAGTATGAATATAAAATAACATTGCCGACAAAATTCTCACCTCACGTGGAACAACCACTCCGCCGCACGCCAGAACTCAAACAAAATCAATCGGCTCGATTGGAGGTAAGAGATTGCCGCACCAACCATTGGATCACTAAGGTCTCACTAGATCCCAAATAGCCAAAAACTTACCAGGTTAGATTTGGTCGAGAAACTCCCAATTAGGACCCTCTGACTCCATCCCTGCTGAGATCATCCAACCGCCAATCACCTTCGCCACCAGGGGCGGAGCTAGGGGGGTGCCAATGGGGTCCCCACTGGAATTTTTTGTTATTCTATTTTTACCCCAAAAGTTTTATAATTTTTACAATTTACCCCACTGAAATTAAAAAAATTCTCATATAGTCATCACTTTGCCCCCACAAAAATTAAAAATTCTCACATAATTCCCACTTAAAAATTAATTTTATAAAAAAAAAAGTTAATACATTTACTTCTTTTCCCCATTAAAATTAAAAATTCTCACATAAACCAACTAAAATTAAAAATTCTCACATAGCCCTCTTTAAAATTTATTATATCTTGAAAAAAAATTTAGTATACACCCCCACTGAAATAGATTTCTGGCTCCGCCCCTGTTCACCAGTTACGGCGGTGGCGGCGGAAGTTCCATACAAAGGGAAACCATAATTTATGAGAAATTTGAGTGAAAAAGAGAGAGAGAGAGAGAGAAAAGATCCTTATACACACAAGTTTATCGCATTTTTAAAATCCCTCTATTTTCACGTTTTGTTTTTAATATGTACTATTAATATACTTTTTTCACAATTTTCTCTATTTTGTTTAGGTTATGTGTGGTTAATAAAAAAAGAGAAAGTGAACTTTCTTTTGAGAAAAAGTAGAAGAAGAGAAATAGGCAAATGAGCAAATGGTTAGATAAAGAGAGTTTGTAGAGGGTGTAATTTTGAAGTTGTTAGTGAAATAATTATACAGACGTAGACAAGTTTATCTAATTACATGTGTCGTATTAGGTCTTTAAAATAAACCCTTCTTTTTTAAGGAATAAAAAAAATCCTATTTAGGTAAAAGTATGATTGATCGTTTGCTAAAAAATAATTTAAAAAAGGGAAAGGGAGGGGGGGGGGGGAAGGTGGGGGTAAGATTTACCAAAAATATCCGAAAAACAATGTCAAACGAGCCAGCCCTAAAGAATCATTCGTTTCGGCTTAAAAGGCTTAATTTATTTTCATGTTCTTTGTTATTGTTCATCAAGTATGCAGAATCTTCATTGGTTATTACATTCTTCAAAAAAAAAAAAAAAAAAAATGAGGCGCACGTAGGAATTTATAAATTAAAAAAAAAAAAAAAAAAAAAGCGCACGTAGGCAACGCCTTACCCAATAGCTAGGCTACTAGGCATCATTTTTTTTTTTTTTTGGGTGTTTTTTCTCTCTTTTCCCTACATTTCCCACGATATTCTTCCGATTCTGTTATTCAGTCACAATAAATTCTGTTCAGCGAAAAAAAAAAAAAAAAAAATTGCTTGAATATCGATTTGATTTGGTCATGGACATGGAAATCGATGATCTGATCATGGATGGAACGTCGAATTTCGAGTTGCCAGAGCATGTTCTCCACAAAATCTTGTCTTTTCTTCCCAGAAGAGACGCAATTCGAGCTTCTGCCTCGTCCAAGCAATGGCGATCGGCCTGGATTTCGTCTCCAGTCTTCTCCTTCGACGAAGACGCCGTGCCGTTCAAGAACTCCGATTTCTTCGACCACGTCGACGCTTCTTTGTCTCTCTGGCGCGACCGCTGCGACAACCGACTCACCATGGAGAGTCTATCCCTCTCCGCCGCCATCTCCAACCAGGACTCCTTTTCTCGCCTCAAACAGATCGTCGCCGCCACCACAAGCCGTAACGTCAAGGCCATAGAACTCCATACCCGAAAATTCGAACTCCTGATCTGGACACTCGCCGATGCCGATGCCAATTCTCTGCTGTCGATACTTTTCGCCTGCAATTCGCTCAATGTTTTGTCTCTCAGATGCTTCGACTTTCACATTCCAAATTCGTTATCGGCAATCTCTTCGCTTTCGAAGCTTACGCTAAGTTGTAGCTTCATAGACGAGAACAGCTTGAAGAATCTACTGTCCTGCTTCCCTTTGCTGAAAGATTTAGCGATCGGATTTTGCTACGGTTTCAATGAGCTCCGTGTTTCCTCCCCTAGCCTCAGAACACTGGAGGTCACTCTCTGCGATGATTTGGCGCAGAAGGTTGTGATCGACGCCGTGAATCTCCGGCATTTCACTTACGACAGGACCTTCAGGGCCCCTGGCATTGTTAGCTTCTCGGATTGCAAATCGCTAACAAGTCTGCATATCCATGGCGATCTCAGTACCGCGTGGAAAATCGACGAGTATATTTCGAAAATTCCGCTCCTGGAGGATCTGATACTAGACGGCTTCAATAAACTTGAAAGTATTCAGATATCTCACACTAATCTCAAGAGCTTGAAGTTTAAAGGCTGCTGGTGCTTGTCGAACGCTGAGATCAACACGCCAAACCTGCGTTTGTTTCGTTATTGTGGCGGCATTACTCACGTTTCCACATTTAAATATTGCTCTGGTTTCCTCGACGCTAAACTCGACTTGTACACAGGTTCTTTAGACGGTACCCAGTGGTTTTGGTTCATTAAGTTGAGAAACTTTCTCGAAATCTTTAGCAACTGCAAAGTATTATCACTATCTTGTTGGTTAGAGGTAATATTAATGGTAGCTCTTTGTTGCATTCTTAGTATTATTTCCAATCAAATGTAGCTATCGCTTTTCATTTTTGTTCTTGGTCGTAGGGATTTACTGAAGAACTCCAAGATGAAGATTTTCTTCCCGATCCACTATACGAGTTAAAGCATTTGGAGATCACAAATCGATTTCTCCCGATTGAGGATTACTCTAGTTTTGTGGATGCTATGATGGAGCTTTTTCCTGGCTTAGAAACTCTGACTCTTAAGACATCTTCTGCTAGAATATTCATCGAGGTATAACTTGGTGTGGCTATACTTTTAGTAGAAATACAGGCACTTTTTTACCATTGTTTTTGGATGACTGAATATGTTGAGCACGGGTTTTTGTCAGTAAAGCTCTTTAGTCTCGAGTTATGTTAGGTATTGATACTTATAGAGAACATTTTTTGCTTGGATTAGTCGTGGCGGTTTTGCTCAATTTGGTAGATGCAGCCATCCCCCGTATGGCTACAATATATTACGTACACAAACACGCGCACACACATATAGAACACTGCTTATTGTGCCTAATTTTTATTTTCTCTAGACTGCAAGAGTGAGTCTTGTGAAAGGGTTGAAAAGAGCAAGTTACTTGTTCAGAATTTCAGAATTCATCTTTCCTATTCTATATATGTGTATATATACGTACACATACATTTATCTATATGTTTTTATCAATGGAGAATTATGTACCAGATGTGGACAACTCATATTCATCCTGACTGCAGTTTGATGAATACGGATCTTCAACTGTGGAATGGTTTATCAGCACCTCAGATACCGAGGAACGTAACAGAATCAATGCCTCCGTGGACGAGATTGTGGAGGTCAGCCAAATTCAAACCTGTATTACTAAAAATATTTTGGAAACTGAGTACGATATCCCAAGAGAGCCAGTTAAAGATACTCTCGCGGCCCCCAAATTTTTAGAACATACCCTCTTGTCTAACCGTGTTAAAACATATTTCAGCAACTTAATTGGACAGACGAAGAGGATTCAGATTGAACAAAAGCTCCACTCGGTAATCTGAATTAAAATGTATGAGCTAATTACTTATTTTCTGATTTTCTTTTTGTTTCTATTCCAACATTTTCATTCAGTTTCTTTGCGTAAAATGTAGGCAGAAGTGATAGGAACGTTTTTGCTGCATACTTGCCCTGGGAACAGAATTTCAGCGTACCTTGTGTGTCTTGTTCCAAAGAATCTGAGACATTAGAACATTCTGCAGATTAGTTGATCATCAAAGTTATTTTTCTGCTAAATAGATGCGAGTTGAAATTTTTTTTTTTAACCGTCATATCTGAAGTGAGCATTTTTCTCTGGTTGATGTTTGTAATGGCTAATTAAAGCGTAAATTTTTTGATCATATGAACCTATAATCAGCATTAGAGTCGAATGGCTTGAGAAAAATATGCGAATCAATGAAATGCGTATCTCGCTTAACTGTGGATGTTCAAGAAACAGGTGCATTTATGGTGAAGTTATGAACATTGAGTGTGGTATTGCTTTAGCTGTTTCACAAATTACATACGGCGTGAGATAAAAGTTTGTAATGCTAATCTCACTGGACCAGACAAAATTTCTGAATTCTCTAAACGATTTCATAAATATTTTCTTCAGATCATAAATCAATTGATTCATTTTAAAGAGCAATATTTGTTTTCTTTGAACTTTCAACTTTCAACTTTTAACAAAGAATTATGGACGGAAATCGCCAAGTGTCAACAATTATGTAGGCAAGTGAAATAGATAGCGTGAAATGATAAATCTATCCATAAAAATAAAAAAAAATAAATAAAAAATAAAAAAGTAAAGAAATTAAAATCCTTTCTCAGGGTAACGCCCCCTAAGCTACTAGGTCACTGGCAAGATTATTCATATCATTAGTCTAAAAGGCGTTACTTCTCATGAAATTATTTAGCTTTACTCTGCAGTTCAAATATAAAGCAATACGTGCAGCGAAAGAAATTTACACAACCACTACATAATACAAAGTTATTTTTTATAGGTTATTTATGGGATCTTGGGCTTTCATGTTCAACCAACTTACTTTGAGAACAACCCCGTTTGCCTCGGGACTTCATTTCCCCTTATATCTGGACAGCCCCCTTTGCCTTGAGGCTTCATGACCAAAGAATAGCTCCATTTGCCTCGGAGCCTCAGTTTTAGTATAGTCCCCTTTGCCTCGGGACCTCATTTTCTTGAGTAAAGCCCCCTTTGCCTTGGAGCTTTAGTAATGTGTCGGTATGAATTTCTAAAATATTCAGAATGCATTAGAAGACAATTAAAGCCTTGTTATCAGTCCTAGTGCGTTTTCTTTAACTAGAGTATTTATCCAAATTCAATTAAAAGTCATTAGTTGCTAAAACACAATAACTACTTGGATAACTAGACAATAAAACCTGATTAAATCTCTTCTATACAAATCAATAGGCTTAACACACACACATATATGTGTGTCTCTGTTTGTGTGTGTGTAACGCGTTCACAAACTTCGAGAATAGTATATATCCATTAAACCTCCTAAAATTGATTCAAAACAAAACTAAATATACTGATAAGCAAGTGAAACTATTACCTTTCATATTGATAGTGAACCGAAGAGCATCTGAAGTATAGGTGTGTGAGAAATTAGAGGAAGAAAAGATTGAAAGAATACTTGAAGGGATAGAAAGGATATATACACACACACACACACACATTGAAAAATTTATACATATAAGCTAATCCGCAGAAACATCAATAGCCATGAATGGTACCCACCAAATTCCTAAAACCGATTCCAACTAAAATTACCTTCGTTTGATATTTAAGTTTAACTCTAACTAAATTGTACTTTTTCATCTCAGTTTTTGTCTTTTTTCTGAAAAGTCAACAAAATTAATAACTAATTTTTGAAAAGTCAACCAACTCCAACTTAAAAATTTTATCATCTCCAATTAATTTACCAAACAAAGGTTAGCCTCCTGTTAGTATGCCTCCGGTTAATAAAAATAATAATAATAAAGTACGCCTCCGGTTAGTATCAAATAAATAAAACATCTAATAAAACCAATAAAACTATTAAAACAATAAAATAAAAAAAATAATATTCTAATTGAAACTATGAAAATATAATAGAAAAACAAATTCAAAGATCCGTCCTTAACTTCACACAAAGTTAAACTCGACAATTAAATACCTATAAACTAAGCTAAAAAAAGTTAAAAATTCAGGTTTTACACTTGGGCTAAATATTGCTTTCATTTAACAAGAGCAAAATCTAAATAACACAAAAGCTCAAGATTTACCTTTTTTTTTTTTTTTTCAAATTTAACAATAATAAAATTAGATGAATGCCCTAAAAGTATTTAACAAAATAGAACACAAAAATTTGCTTTCTAAAAAAATTATGGAGAAAACTTTAATGGTTAATAAAAGTGAAATTAGAGTTGACCTCTATCGTATCTTTTTAATTATTTTGGGAAAAAAAATGCTATTTCTATTCATTCTCAAAATTGGCTATCTTTTTATATTTTATTTTATTTTATTTTTCAAAAAATCGTCGTTTTACTTGTGGTATAGATGTTAAGATGTATTTAAACGAATTTTAACGTATTTTTAAATAAAAATACTACTTATAAATTCGATAGATGCAAAAAGAAATTCTCCTAAACATGTAACCATATTTTTCCACAAGCTACCATGGCGGAGTTTAAGCGAAGTCATGAGTTTTTATGAACGGGGAAGGCACGATGATTGACATTTTTTTTATCACTGTTTTCTATTTGACAGTACGACTTTTAAGCATTAAAAGTATTTGACAGTTGATATTTGTGCATTTCGTCTTTATTTGTCAACCAAATTTGGCTCATAAATTTCTTTATTTATTTCTCATGTTATGTCCTCTGATAATGTTATGATATATATTTGACTAATATACAATTTTTTTTTTTAATTGAGATGATATAATATTGTAAATAAATACATATTTTTAATTGACTCGTAATATTATTATACGGACAAAACATGAAAAAGCTACGAGTTAAATCCCAAGCGGTGATAACATGCAGTTGACTCAATCAATGTGTGGAAAATACGAGAATGTGACATGCAAGAAAAAAATGCACAAGGAAAACGCTTTCTCCACGTTAAATGTGAACCTGTGTATGACATTATTGTTGAAGAAATTACTTAAAGCTGAATTTTGTACATGACCACTTTTCTGTGGGGGTAAGACTTGAAAATCCTTGGATAGTATTCACAAGAACTTGTGCTTCAAAGGAAAGGTTGTGTCGGGGTTAGAGCAACTTGTGCCAAACTCAATGGGTCAAGGCTAGATGACAATATATATATATATATATATATATATAGTGTGTGTGTTTATAGATAGATACATAGATAAATACACATACATATTTTTCTATTTGACAATTAGGTTAAATATATCTTTACCTACCGGTATCTCTTAAAAGACTCGAGTGCTCAAAAAGCAAAAGTCTGGGTTGTCATAATCATGCCAAACTTTGCCACACAAGGGATTTTTCTTGGACAGCTCCTTCGTCCCATTTGGAAAATTAATAATTAATAATTAATAATTAAGCTGAATTAAATGGATAGTGGTACTTAATTAACTGCTGAAAAATTCCACAAGTTGGACCTTCTGGATGGAGCGTGGCCTAGATTATTTGGTTATAAAAATATACATTTTTTAAGTCAAAGTTGGTTAAACAACCACTCCATCAAAGTGAACAAAAGTAATTAATACAAGGAAAGGAACCTTGTGACAGATGAGGAAATATATTTTAGTCTCAATATTCCAACCAATTGCATGTGTTCCATAGCTTGCATTTACTTGATTAACAATTAATAGTTACAATTAAAAACAAATGCCCTATGCTTGCATAACAATTAATTAGTTACAAAATTTAATATAGAGGATGCACTTCATATTTGTCCCCACTATAATAATGGACAAAAATATCGACTAAATTTCATGTATTTAAATATCTTTTTACTACAATGTTTTATCTATCGAACCTAGCAACGAAATCTGGAATATCGTTTGTTAAAATATCCACAGATATGCAACGTAATTTGTACAAAATTCCAGACATTTTCGGTGAAATATCATAAACTTACTAAGAATTATCAAAAAAATTTCTTTAGCAGTTTGATATAACTATGAAAAATTTGGAATTTTAAATTATTTTCATCAAAATGCCACCACCATTTCAAGCAAACAATTGAAAAAATTTGTAGTTTTTCAATCACGAAAATAGAATGGAAATATATATTTAAATCTGTATGTAATATGTTCATAACTATATTTAACACTAACTAAAAAACATGTGATAGCTCATGCATCACTTAAATCGGGATGGATTCTTAATCACGTTTGAGCTTTACAAAACTTCCTTTTGATGTTGAGAAATCTAAATGTTTCTCATGTAAAGTTGTTTATTTATGTATCCTCTTGATGTTTATTCAATCATAAAAATATTATATAGGTATAATGTGTGTGTGTGTGTGTGTATATTTGGTAGCGAAATTTCAACAAATACCAATGTTGATATCCTTGATTACAATGACATCAACCTGTTGTGTTACAATAATCTAAAATTAGGAATGGAAAAAGTCATAACTGCGTGACTAGCTAGTCAATAATACCAAAATTCCGTACATAAGAATGTATATAAATATTCCTTGTTATAAATTATTTGCATGTCAATGAAGATCCGACTATTGTCTTCTCTCGTCTTTGACACAAATTAAATAAGTTATAGGACTCAATTTCATTTGGAATTTCTTTTTACATAAAGCTGTAAATATATAAATACATATATTATATTAGTAGGAAGCATTAAAGAATGAATATAGTCGAATGTACGTCAACAAAGAGTGCATGTAAAAGACATCCGCAGCAAGATAATTAGCATTTAATCAAGAGATGCAAAATTTAGTCCTCTTTCAACAGATCAGACGGCTAAAAGATTTGATAATGATGTCCCATGTTATTCTTGTATAGATGTAGCAACAAGACGGAAATTAGACCTGCTCCAAATCAAGTTTATTACTGCTCAAAATATTCCATGTTTTAGGTCTAGTCTTGGTTGACTATAGTAACTACTGTAATTTGTTTTAAAACAAAAAGGGTGTTCCTGGTTCCTGGTTCGGGAATTTTTTTTTTTTTTTTCGTTATTTTATTGCTGTTTAATTGATGTGTGAGTACCTTTTTTTTTTTTTGTCATTCTATTGAGAAAGTTAATATGAAAGTGAATTTAGATCTCATTTGAAGGTAGTCCGACATAGATATCGTTCTGCCTCATTTATTCTTACTAATATTATTACTTTTTTTAGTACCAACACTTTTTTTTTTTTCTCCTGACATTAAATTGTTTTTAATATCTTCCTTACGACAAATACCATTCTCGTTTTTCATTTTTTTTTTTTTTTTGTTTTAATACTCTTTTTTTCCAATGTCCGGACATTTATATTCATGTATTTATAGAGTTTAAATCTTTCACCCTTAGTTTCCAAAAAAAAAAAAAAAAAAAAACCCACAAGTAGAAACACCGAATCAATAAGATAAAAAATGTTCACAAGCATTATAGGTGATCCAATTCTTTTCGTGAGGCCCAACTTTTATTAGTAGTAATCCCCTAAAGAGGTGGACGGAGCGGTTGTAGGCCCGCTTCTTAGACTCTCACTAAGGGAGTTTTTTAAAGTTCGAACACCCTACTTTGTCTTGGGGTATTTAAAATATGGGGAAGTGAAATGGTGACACCCTTGGATCTCTCTTTTAAATTTAAAAATAAAAAAAAATAAAAAATAAAAGATGGTATTTTAGCATTGTTCATAATTATTGACTACATGAGTTTCTTTCCTACTCTCTTTCTTGAAGACTTGAAAATAACTTGGCCTTCTTTTTTTTTTTTTCGCCCCTGAAATTGGGGTGAGAGATTCATATTGTACATCTAATAAATGTTCATGATAAACACATAAAATTTGTGCGAGACATAAAGTTTAATAATGAGATTTTAGATTTCTTTTTTAAAAGAAAAAAATTAAAAAAATGAGAGAATTCAAATTCAATATCTAATTATGCAGTCGAATGTGTATACACTGATAGTATTTACAGCTAAGATATATATCCATTTTACTTCTTAATCATATCAATTTTATTCAACATTCAATTACAAGTTTAGGGTTACTTTTTTATATAACAGTTAAAAAAAAAGTCCGAAAACCACTATGTTAAAGATACACTTGTTTTGATGGTTTCTTTGTATCAAGAGTAGTATCATAATTATCAGTAATGATTAGTCAAAATTATCATCGTAGCATGATAAAATAATTGATCAATACCATCTTCTTCTAATTCTTTCCTTCTTTCTTTCTTTTTTAGGGCAATCGGAAGTATTTAAGCTTACCTAATATAAAAGTTGACTATAGTTTATTCTAAATATATATATATATATATAGTTAATATGGCCTTATCTTGAATATTAAGAAAGTAATAATAACAACAACAACAACAACAATAATAATAATAATAATAATAATAATAATAGTAAATATAAGATTGATTACTTACTCAAAAAAAAAAAAAAAAAAAAAAAAAAAAGATAAGATTGATTACTAAAGGATAACCCCTGGACACCATAACTATTAATTAATTTGGTTTTCCAATTAAGGCCAGCTTTTTTTTTTTTTTTTTCAAATAATAATAACGAATTTTAGCCTCTCCAAGTGGGAACTGTTATTTTTATAGGATAAAATAAGATTTAAAAAATATAAAGGTGTAAAGGCGCATGATAAACACAAGCTTTTATATATATATATATATATATATATATATGTATATATATTATTTAAAGAATAAGATACAACTTTTTGTCCACTAAGAGATTCTTCCATTTGGTCAGCAAAAGACAGCACTTGGAATTTTTTAGCGTCCCTTACGCGTATTGTCAAATTTCCACACTAATAAATTATTCCAGGAAAAAAAAAACAAAAAAACAAAACCACTGCCACTGTAAGCCGTTGACTCTTCAACAAACAATGTCGTAAAGCATCACACGGTTGTGAACGGTGGTCGTAAGATAATAACATGAAGCGCGAAGCATGTGACTGTCTAGTGGACGTTTTAAGGTAAACGTTTCACAAACAATTTGGAAAAAAAAAAATTTTTAAAAATTAAAAAAGAAAATTAGGCCGTGGGTTGGAGTTCACTCGTTAGTCGTTAGTCTCATTTTGACGTTAAAAAAAACACATACACCTTTTTTTTACATACACCCCCTAAGTTTTTTAAATTTAATAATTTAGTCCTTAAATTTAGTTTTTGACAATCAACTCCTGAACCTACAATTTTTAATGCAATCACTCCTTATTACTCATGAAAGTTAAAATTAGGATGGTTTGTCAGCATATAACTTACAACGTGATAGCCAAAAAAATATATCACTAATCATTTTTATATTATCTAATTCAAATTCATTTGAAAGTTATACATAATTCTATTATAAATTAAACTTGAATCTAAGTTTTAAAAGTAATTTGAATTAATGGACGTGATCAGAAATGACCGAGTATGTCAAATAAAAATTATAAGCTCAAGGAGTTTATTGTCAAGAAAAATTTCACAGAGTAAATTATCAAATTTGAAAAGTTAAGGCCATTTTCATACAAAATTGACAAAAATAGAAAACAAATAGATAGTTTTTAAAAAAGTAGGTAGAAAAAAGGTTAAAATATTTGACAAATAGTTAGTTTGGACAGAGACATGATTCTGCTTCTTCTCCATTAAACTTCCTCCTATGAAGAATTCTATATAAAGCTTCATTCAGATATCCTTAGTCGGAAAATTCCTCTCTCTCTCTCTTCTTCTCTCTCTCTCTCATCCCTACGCGTTTTCATTGTTTCATAACTAAAAGCAAAACAACAAGAAGTGTGGAGGAATTCTCTAACTGTGGAGACAGAAGCATCATTTTGGTGATTTTTTTTTCAAGACCCTTCGTTCGAAACATTGAGTTTTTAAGCGGGATTTGATTGGTTGATCGATCGAGAATGGCTGCGGCAGCTGCTTTAGTCGGGGATGACCTGGCGCGGCAGACGAGCAGCCGGAGTTGGAGGTCAAGTAGCGTGAGGGAAATGTGGAACGCGCCGGACGTGTTCCAACGGAGCGGGAGGCAGTCGACGGCAGCGGACGACGAGGAGGAGCTGAAGTGGGCTGCGATAGAGCGGCTTCCGACTTATGATCGGATGAGAAGAGGGATGTTGACTCAGGTGATGAGCAATGGGAGGGTGATGCATGAAGAAGTTGATGTGACTAAGCTTGGCACACAAGACAAGAAGCAGTTGATGGAGAGCATTCTTAAGGTTGTTGAGGAGGACAATGAGAAGTTTCTGCAGAGACTCAGGGCCCGAAACGACAGGTTTTTTTTTTTCTTTTCTTTTCTTTTTAATCCTTAGACGGTTGTTTGGTTTGCGAGAAAATGGAAGAAGGATGAGGAAAACCAGTTTACTGTTTGGGATATGTGAGAAAACCAGAGATATTAGTTAATTTAAGGAGTTCCTGAGATAAGAAACTCGGGGCGGGGACTTCAACTCTAAACAAGTCGGGTGTGTAATTACCATGATGCAATGCTCAGATGCTGTAACCAAGGATGTTATAGTGATTGTTGATTGTAACTTATTTTCCCTCTTAATTCATGGAAACAGAGTAGGCATTGAGATTCCAAAGGTCGAAGTTAGATTCCAGAATTTGTCGATTGAGGGAGACGCATATGTGGGGACCAGAGCACTTCCAACTCTGCTGAATTCCTCTATGAACATGATTGAGGTACTTGAGAAATTTTCCTTCTGGTTTTAATTTTCTCTTAGAAAATTCTCAGTACTCTAATTTGTAACGCCGTTTGATAGGGAATAATTGGAAAGATAGGACTCGCAGCATCCAAGAAAAGAGTGGTTAAGATACTCCAAGACGTCAGCGGCATAGTAAAACCCTCGAGGTATGTTCGTAAGTTAGGACTAATCATACTTGCGTTGAATCTGTGCTTTACAATTCACTTCACAAGCGAATCGTTAAATTCATTTTTTAGGTTGACGTTGCTTCTGGGGCCTCCTGGTTCGGGGAAAACAACGTTATTACGAGCACTTGCAGCGAAACTCGATGATGATCTAAGGGTTTGTTCATCTCCCTTGTGTCTCTTAACGATGTATCGGTTAGAGTCTATTGTATATTGGTCGGCCTACAAGTTTAATTTTCTGTATACAGGTGACGGGACAAGTGACCTACTGTGGCCATGAATTTAAGGAGTTTGTACCTCAGAGAACCTCTGCTTATATTAGCCAGCATGATCTTCACTATGGTGAGATGACAGTCCGTGAGACATTGGATTTCTCCGGTCGTTGCTTGGGAGTCGGAACCAGGTACGACCTGCTGTCAGAATTGTCTAGAAGGGAGAAATCTGCGGGAATCAAACCGGATCCCGAGATTGATGCCTTCATGAAAGCTACTGCTATGGAAGGCCAGGAAACAAGTCTGATCACAGATTACGTTCTCAAGGTCTGTTCGCCTCTATTTTGAAGATTGATTTTGTAATCTTTCCGTATTTTACTAGCCTAACATGGTTTTTTTTTTTTTTTTTTTTTTTTTTCCCCTTTCTTTTTTTAAATTCAGATACTTGGATTAGATATCTGTGCAGATATTATGGTTGGTGATGATATGAGAAGGGGTATCTCTGGTGGACAAAAGAAGCGTGTAACTACCGGAGAAATGTTGGTTGGACCGGCAAAAGCATTTTTCATGGATGAAATATCGACGGGATTGGATAGTTCCACAACCTACCAAATTGTAAAGTTTATGAGGCAGATGGTTCACATAATGGATGTGACAATGGTCATATCTCTTCTGCAGCCTGCACCCGAGACTTATGATCTTTTCGACGATATTATCCTTCTTTCTGAGGGCAAGATTGTCTACCAAGGCCCTCGTGAGAATGTTCTCGAATTCTTCGAGTATATGGGGTTCAGATGTCCTGATAGGAAAGGTGTTGCTGACTTTCTTCAAGAACTTACTTCGAAAAAGGACCAGGAGCAATACTGGTACAAAAAGAATGAACCTTACCGATACATCTCCGTGCCTGAATTTGTACGAGGCTTCAGCTCTTTCCATGTTGGCCGTCAACTCTCTGAAGATGTAAGAATTCCTTTTGATAAAAATTCAACCCATCCTGCAGCACTTGTGAAAGAAAAGTACGGTATCTCCAATAAGGAACTCTTTAAGGCCGGGTTTGCAAGAGAATGGCTGCTGATGAAGCGTAACTCTTTCGTGTACATCTTCAAGACAACTCAGATAACAATAATGGCTACAATAGCCTTGACTGTGTTCTTCAGAACGGAGATGAAATCCGGTGAAGTAAGAGATGGATCGAAGTTCTGGGGAGCGCTCTTTTTCAGTCTCATAAACGTCATGTTCAATGGGATGGCAGAGCTTGCCATGACGGTTTTTAGGCTTCCCGTGTTCTATAAACAAAGGGATTCCTTGTTTTACCCCGCTTGGGCTTTTGGCTTGCCAATTTGGGCACTGAGAATTCCCATCTCGTTTCTCGAGTCAGGTATCTGGATCATTCTGACGTATTACACCATTGGATTCGCACCTGCCGCTAGTAGGTGAGGGCTAATACTTTATCATTCTCAGTCATTTCATTTTGTGATGCTTCTTAATTACGAAACACGGTTGGAAATTTCAGTCGTCTGACTTCATGTGTTCGTTGTTTACAGGTTCTTCAAACAGTTCTTGGCGTTCTTCGGGGTGCATCAGATGGCACTTTCACTGTTCCGTTTCATTGCAGCCCTCGGAAGAACGGAGGTTGTTGCAAGCACAATTGGATCTTTTACCCTGCTATTGGTGTTTGTCCTCGGTGGTTACATTGTTGCCAAAGGTTAGAATTCTCTCACTCCAATGTCAAAGTATTAACTCAGTGCTTAAACAAGTTAGTGCATACATCAGTTTTAGTACACTGGTTATTTTAATATATTGATCGTTTTTGTTTTGGTGTACAGATGACATTAAGCCATGGATGATATGGGGCTACTATGTTTCTCCTATGATGTACGGACAAAATGCAATCGCCATTAATGAATTTCTTGACGAAAGATGGAGTAAAGTAAGTTCTTAAAGCATAGACTTGCTGTGAAATTTGAAAATATCAATATTATAACTAACTAACCGCATTTTGTTACTCGTCACAGCCTGTTGGGAACACCACTGTCGGGAAGATCCTTCTAGATGAACGAGGCCTGTTTAAGGAAGATTATTGGTATTGGATTTGTATTGGAGCACTCATGGGGTTTTCTCTTCTTTTCAATGGACTTTTTATAGCAGCACTTACTTACTTGAGTCGTAAGTTTTCTTCTTTTTCTTCTTCTTCTTCTACTCGTAAGTTTCACTATGAGTGATAGCATTGAATGCAACCGTTGTTTATTCGTTCCTGGTTTTGGCAATTTCAGCTTTTGGCGATACTAAAACTTTGATTGTGGATGATGAATCTGATGAAAATAACAAGGGTCAACACAGTGCAGAAGGTCGGTAAATATAAAATTCTTAATTCTTTAAAATATAACGTCTAAATTTCATGTTGTGCATATAAATCTTGCTATCAAATCTACTCTTCTTGTCTAAATTTCAACTAAATATATATATATATATATATAGGAATTGATATGCAAGTGAGAAACGCTCGTGTAAGTAGCAGTGCAATTGAGAATGCAAGAAACAACGAAGTTAAACGAGGAATGGTTTTGCCCTTCCAACCGCTATCATTGGCTTTCAACCATGTGAATTACTATGTAGATATGCCTGCTGTAAGTTTCTTTTCTGAGGTTTTTTTTTCTTATTCTTTTTCAAGAATCTAATACATCAACCGAGCCCTAGTGAGATCCGAAGAAATCAAATAAATACAGCCCACGAAATTTTATTCACAAAAGTTTTTGTCTTAACCAGGAAATGAAACCCCAAGGGATTGAAGAGGACCGCCTGCAATTGCTAAGAGATGTCAGCGGTGCTTTCCGGCCAGGTGTTTTGACTGCATTAGTCGGTGTCAGTGGTGCCGGTAAGACCACCTTGATGGATGTCCTAGCAGGACGAAAGACTGGCGGATACATTGAAGGAAGCATAAGCATTTCTGGTTACCCAAAGAACCAAGCCACGTTCGCTCGAGTCAGCGGTTATTGTGAGCAAAATGACATCCATTCACCATATGTTACTGTCTATGAGTCTCTCCTTTACTCTGCCTGGCTCCGTCTCGCCTCAGACATCAAGACAGAAACGCGGAAGGTATGTTATTACATCACTATCAATAAAACGTCAGCAACAAATTTTAAACTTCGTGTTAATCGGCTGAAATTTTGAAGAGACAAGAGACAAGAACTTAGATGAGATGGAAATGAAGTTGACTCTCTTTTTTCATTTCTTACAGATGTTTGTTGAAGAAGTTATGGAGTTGGTTGAACTTAAGCCATTGAGGAATGCTCTAGTTGGACTTCCCGGAGTAGATGGACTCTCAACAGAACAGAGAAAAAGGCTTACCATCGCCGTTGAATTGGTTGCTAATCCCTCCATCATCTTTATGGATGAGCCCACATCGGGTCTTGATGCTAGAGCAGCTGCAATTGTTATGCGAACGGTGAGGAACACGGTGGATACCGGACGAACTGTTGTTTGCACCATTCACCAACCGAGCATTGACATTTTTGAAGCTTTTGATGAGGTATAGTTACATATCAGTTTCTAATATCTTTTAAACCGCGAAATATTTTGTTTTGATTTGTGCGTATTTTGACATTGCTTTTTCTTTTGCAGCTCCTACTGATGAAAAGAGGAGGACAAGTGATTTATGCCGGTGAACTTGGTCGCAATTCTCATAAGCTTGTTGAATACTTCGAGGTTTGTTATCTGATATGGAAGGACTTGTCCTACACTTATCAGACTTGAGCTCATGTTTTTTAACTCAAATCTAACAACTCTCGCAGGCGATTCCTGGTGTTTCTAAGATCAAAGACGGTTACAATCCCGCTACCTGGATGTTAGAGGTCAGCTCCACAGCAGTTGAATCCCAGCTTAACGTTGATTTTGCAGAACTTTATGCCAACTCTGATCTCTACAAGTAAGAATCTTGAAACTTTCTGTCATTTTAAATCAAATTTGTCGATCTTACTAATCGTGTTTAATGACTATATGCTCCGTTTATTATAAAATATTCAGGAGAAATCAGGAGCTCATCAAGGAGCTAAGCACCCCGGAACCCGGTTCCAAGGATCTCTATTTCCCCACCAAATACTCAACTAGCTTCTTAACTCAATGCAAGGCTTGTTTCTGGAAACAACACTGGTCATACTGGCGGAACTCGAAATTCAATGCCATAAGATTCTTCATGACGGTTACAATCGGCGTGTTATTTGGAGTCATTTTCTGGGATAAAGGACAGAAACTGTAAGTTAAAGCACTTCATTAAATAACACTCATCTTTTTTCTCTTTCCGACATCTTCTTACCAAGAGTTTGAAGTCGGTTAACAGTCTATTGCATAATATTTTGTTCACAGAGGAAGCCAAAAAGACCTGCTCAATCTTTTGGGAGCTACCTATGCTGCTGTTCTTTTCCTCGGAGCTGGCAATACCTCTGCGGTACAACCTGTGGTTGCGATCGAGCGAACAGTCTTTTACCGTGAAAGAGCAGCAGGGATGTACTCGGAGTTACCTTACGCATTTGCTCAGGTAAGATATTGGTACTTAAAGATTTCAAACACAACCTGAATTCACTTCTTACACATCCGTTATTTACTTGTACTTTAAATGGTGCAGGTGGCTATTGAGACGGTCTATGTTCTTATCCAAACCTTTGTGTACTCCATGATTCTGTACTCGATGATCGGGTATGAATGGACCGGAGTAAAGTTCTTCTACTTCTACTACTTCATCTTCATGTGCTTCACCTACTTCTCAATGTACGGAATGATGGTCGTCGCCTTGACTCCTGGCCACCAAATCGCCGCAATCGTTATGTCCTTCTTCCTCAGCTTCTGGAACTTATTCTCTGGCTTCATGATCCCGAGGCCTGTAAGTGATATGAAACCAACTTCCTTTTCTTCTTCTTACCAATATCATTCCTTCTAAATCACATCACAATCAATTCTTACACTAAATGCGGGATTTTTGCAGCTAATTCCCGTGTGGTGGAGGTGGTACTACTGGGGCTCCCCGGTTGCCTGGACAATCTACGGCATCTTCGCCTCCCAAATTGGAGACATAAAGAGTGATCTAGAACTTTCCGGAGGCGAGAAAATGGCGGTGAATCAATTCCTCAAGGACAACTTGGGCTACGAGCATGACTTCCTTATCCCCGTGGTGTTTGCTCATGTCGGTTGGGTCCTCCTCTTCTTCTTCGTGTTTGCCTACGGAATCAAGTTCCTTAACTTCCAAAGGAGATGATCAAAACATCATTGTTGTGTGCAGCAGAGGACCTTCAGAATGTCGAATAGATATGTAGGATAGTTTGTAGCAAGAGATTATACGTATAGTTTGAAAGAAAATCCACAAACTGTTGCCTAATTTATTGTTTCATTCTATTTTCCTTGTATTATTGTTTTCGTCAAATTTGTATCTGTAATTTTCTTTTAGCTTGTGTTTGTATTTTGTTACCTTTGTGTAGATAAAAGTTTTGTCTTCGTTTTTCATGAAATATCTGTACTGTTCTTGATACAATAGATGAATGAAAGTATAGTTCCTTTTCACATTTTGATCTTAATGTGAAGTCAAGGAATTGTTATGAAACCGAATATTGTCAAATGTAAGCCCTGTTTGGATCTCCATTTTAAACTAATTGCTTAATGTTTTTCTATATTGTTTTCTCTCACAAAAATTTGAACTTTTTATACAATTTTAAATTTTAATTTTCAGGAATTCTACTACTATCTCCTGTGTTTTTCATTTTTTTTTTTTTTTTGTTAATATTATTAGTCAAATTATGCTTGATTCAAGGCTAATATTATCCACTTTGTGCCTCGTTCTAACGGTTTTGCTCTTGCACTTTATCCCGAAAGGTCTCATTGTGACAGTCATCAATCGTTATAAGAAAATGATAAGCTATGTAATCTCACATCATTTGAGAATAGATATATGTGATGGTTCATAAGTAAAGAGAACACCTTATAATAATATGATGATGTCTTTTGAGATTAAGCGCAAGAGTAAAATCGTACGGGTAATATCATTTCAAATGGAGACATGGGTCGTTACAAAACATGAGTCAAGCTTGATGACTTTTACTAGTCAAATTCCTTAACCTTCTAAGTGTCAATTTCATGAAAACGTTTCATTTTGTCCTTTTGTTTTCAGTTCATTTCTTACAATTTTAATCTCTTAATTATTGTCCTTTAGTAATTTTTTTGTTGGGATCTTACTCTTTGGCTTACTCCTAATTAAACTAATGTTAGTCGTCCATATATAAGATCATCCCTAATATATAAATCAATACCAATATTTTATCTATCATAAAAAAAAATATATATATATCTAACATTTATCCTATTTTGTGTTCTAATGTGTAATATTATTTTTACTTTTTATCATTAGTATTAAGCTTTGAAACTCGTAAAAATAAACTTTTAATATTTAAATAATTTTAAAATGTAAATATATTGATAACTAGATAAATAAGTCAAGACACCAACAAGTAGAAATCAATTTTTAAATTTGGTATTAGCTTACTTGATAATAAATTTGTCATCAAGTTTACCATATGTCATATTTGACATCAAAGATAGCAACTCTATTGAAGAGTACTTTTTTTAAAAAACTAAACTAGTTGCGTAGCACGTGCTTCGCGCATGCGGAATAGACAAACAAAGCAAAAAAAATGCCATGTGGCGTTGATTGGGGTGCTACGTAGACAACCACGTGGCGATGACCTAGCTATCACGTAACAACCAAGGAAGTGATGACCAAAAGGCACATTTGTACTTTTAAAGGTCATAGATACCAAAATTTATCATTGACACATCAAAATAGCACTCCATCGTTGATGCTCTAATGCTATGTTTAATAGGGTGGAAAAAATGAAAGAAGGAAGTGGGATGAAATAAAAGTGGATGAAAAATGTTGGAGTTAATTGTTTAGTAAGAATGAAAAGAGAGTGGAAAGGAAAACAGAAGGGAAAAATATTATAGTGGGGTCTACTATTTTTAATCATTCCAAAAGTGGATGCAAAATACAAATCCATCCAAATATGTCCAAAATTATTTTTTATCATTGCTTTTAAAGTAAGATAATATAAATCAATATACAGTATAGTAATTTCACAAATCTAATATTTTCTTTCCTTTTTATCTATCAAACAACATAAAGGAAAATTAATATTTTTTTTTTTATCGTTTTAATTTTTCATCTTTTATAAGTTTTCTCACCCTTCTATTTTATTTCCTTCCTACCAAACGGAGTATAAGAGACATATATTGTTTTGCTCTAAAAATTTTCCCCTATGACCTACTTTTGGTCGAGGATATAAACGGTATACATTTTGTAATAAAATCTAGATCTTGAGGTCATATGCCTAATTCCAAGTCCATATATGCAGGGACAGATTTGCCAAGAATTAAAAGAGAAAAAATTAAGGATATCTTTCCATTAAAAAATGAAGATAAAGGGTATCTTTTTGTAAATTAATCAAATCTATTATGAGCAGAACCAGATTTAATAGTTATTTTTTTGGCGTGCTTTATTTTTCCTTACTCTTTTCACGTAGTGGCAACAGTACCTAGCGGGACGAAGATCATGTCCACAGAAATAAATAAATCAAAAATCTGCACCCTCTTTATTGGATTCCGGCAAAAAAAAAAAAAAAACCCCTCTATTCAAACATCAACCGGCTAATATAATTAATTACACGTTGAAAAATGATATCACGAAAAGCAAAGTATATGTAAGCACAGATGCCCGTTAACTTTTCGATAAATATGTACTTAGGATCAAAAATCATAGCAATTAATCTCTCAAACTTCAAAATTCATTGCATTAGTAAGCGTTTTGATCATCTCTGTTAAATTATAGACGGTTTTTGCCGCGTAATTTGCACAATTTTGTTTATGGTTTTGCTCCTCATTCACTGCCTACGTACCATACAGATGTTAACTTCTGTCAAAAAAAAATTGGATTTATCAAAAGAGCAAACCACCTGAATGATACAAATTTAAATATCACTGTATTAACTTGATACAAAAAAATTAACACTAGACTAACATGACACAAAATTAAACTAAAATTATTTATGTAATATTGGTTAAAAATCAAAAATTTATGTCATATTGATCAATAAATGAAAAAAATGTTATTAGTTAGATAATTTTGTCTATCTTCAAAATGACTATTGATGTAACGGATTGCTAATCACGAAAAGAAAAAATAATTTTAATTACAATATTTCACAATTACATGTAGTCCACGGTTTGGACACAATAATAGTCTCATTTTGACCAAGACTATGCCACAAGGCCCACAACAACTGGTAAGTAAAGTGAATAAACAGATCTTCGGCCGGGGGGGGGTGTAAATAAACAGATTAGAAAATGCAGGCCAAAGCAAATGAAAATTATTTATTTAGGGGAGGAAAAAAAAAAAGGTTAGTTTAGACACAGACATTTCTCGGATTTCAACCAACTTTCTCTGTTGTTGTCGGTTTTTCTTTTTTTTTTTTTTGACTGAGAACTTTATCTGTTTCTTACTCTTATTAAACACCTAGTACGAAGCTTGATTTCAGTGTTCCTATCAGAAAAATTTCCACTCTTTATCTTCATGTTCCTCACTTTCTCATTCTTTTAGTAAAAAAAGGAACTTAAGAACAGGAAGTGTGTAGGAATTAACTGTGAAATTTTTTTTTAAAAAAATCACATCATTCTTTCAAGTATAAATTTGATTTTGAACCAAAATTCTTTTTGGTAATTATTTCCAAGACTCTTCAAATCAATTTAACCTTCACATGCTTGGTTAACCAACAAGCTCGTGTAGAGATCACCTGGTTGATTTTGTCAAGTTTTTAACGATTTTGTGACTAAAGGGCCAAACATGAGAGCGATTTGGAACGTTTTCAATCGGGGGACCATAATAGGACAAAAGGCATAGTTTGGACACAAATTTGAAGTTAACCCGGTTGATTTATCCATATTCCCTATTTCAATATCGCCTTTTTTCGGTTTGCACATGCTTGCTAAGCCTGTTGGCTTTGATTTTGTCATTGACAATTCTAGCCTGTCACCCACAACAGAAGCTGCATTTCGATAATTAGGAGCTGCAACTTACAAAAGAACAGAATGCAATCCAACATGTTCCTTATAATAAGATCCTTAGTTTTTCCGCAAAACCTATGACCTCACAAGAAGTGCATAATTTTAGAGCGTTGTCGCCACAACACGATCCGAATCAATGACTACTCAAATTCTTGCAGTTTGCAGGAACTTTGTTGATTTCTTCTGCCCCCAACAAGCCAGATTGACTCAAAAGTATTTTCTCTGTGCAACATCAAAGTGGGCCTAAAACACATAATGATGCCTAGTCACGTGCCCAAAAAAGTGAAACAAGATTACCGTCGTAGGACCCTGAAAAATGCACTACTAGTATGTTCTGTTTTTCAGCAGTCAGATCAATATCAAAAAAATATGTTCTACATTTTTTTTTTTACTTTGATATAAATTTAACTTAGATTTAACGATCAGAAACATACACTACTTGCGTGAGGTGCTACCTAAAAAAGAAAGAGAAAAGAAAAGTTAAAACTTCAGAACAACGTGAATAAAAAGATCAGGACCTAATGTCATGCTGAAAAAATTTTACTCTTTAGCACGAAACATTTTTCACTTTTTGTCATATGAAAAAATCAAAGTATTCAACAAATTTGTATACAAAACTGTCTGTTTTATATTTTTAGTTATGAGTTAATTGGACTACTAGTATGTTTTGTTTTTTAGCCGTCAAATTTGTATCAAAAACTGTTTATTATAAGTTTTTTTATACGATTTTAACCAGATATAATGATTAGAAACATCTACTATATCTGTAAAGTGCTACCCTAAAAAGACCCAAAGTGAAAAAGAAAAGTTAAAACATCAAAACAACTTGAATAAAAAGATCAAGACATGATGTCATGCTGAAAAATATTTACTCTTTAGCATGAAACATTTTTAACTTTTTGTCATATGAAAAAATCAAAGTATTAATGTGGTCTTAAGTATTCTACATTGTGATGAACCTTTTTGTTTTTTTTTTTTTGTTTTTTTTTTTTTTGGTGACATGATGAACTATAAACTTGAAGAATGTTTTATATCTCCCAAGGAAAATCCCGAATTGGATCCAAAATTGGGCAGTTTATAAAAATACTCGTGTCTTGAAATTCCGTTATTGAAAAAAAAAAATGTTGGAAGTCTATTATGAGTAAATGCCCATGATTCCATGAATTATGCTTTCTGCTATAATTTGGGCTAAAACAATAACTTAGTGTTGCAAACTAGGTATATTAAAAGACAAGGAAGAAAATTAAGTTGAAAAGTGAAGATTCTGACAGTAGAATTGCAAATACAAGTTGGAAGAAGAATGATTTGTTATAAAAAATAAAAATAAATAAATAAATAAATAAATAAAAGGCAGCTTAGCTTAGCTGCTTCCAATCTCTCCTACTCTTTCTTGTCCTCTAAGTCTCCTCCCCATACTGTGTAGGTAAGTCCTTACTGTTCACTCCACATATGTGTGCGTGTGTGTGTGTGTGTGTGTGTGTGTGTGTGTGTGTGTATAACTTTCATCCCAAGCACCTTTCAACACGAGAAAATTATTTATAATTTCAAATACCCTCATGGACATTCCAACCAATTGTCATTTATTATAATAATCATTCCAAGTAGATGCAAGGTTTATTTTAGAACTTGTAAAAGATCTGGTATCTAAAAAATTAGGATTACTTTTATTTATACCTTGAACTTTAGAGTAAATCTCACTTTGTTTCTGAACTTAAAAAACTCTTATTTTACTTTTTGAGTTAACCCCTTCTTTTAGAATTTCAATTTGAACAAAATAGATGGAAAAAATTGAGTTAAAGTGCAAGCACGTGGACTTTTTCCATTTGTTTTTAATTAGTAAGACTAATTTCCCTGTTTTAACCAAAATTTTAGTAAAATGAATCAAGTGAGATAAATTCAAAGTTCATATTGTAGAGTAAGAGTTTTTAAAGTTTAGGAAACAAAGTGAGAATGATCTTAAAATTCAGCAGCATAGGCGAGAATAATTTAAAAAGTTATGTATTTCTTCATAACTACACAAAGTAGTGGCAATCAAACAAATAATATGTAAGTCAGGAGAACTGTAGTAGTCCGCTGAATTTGCTATATACCTAACATTAAGAAACTATAAATGAATATATATATATATATCTAACCAAATGAGGCCCATGTTGGATCCTACAATCAAGTATAAAAACCAATTATACATTGCCATAACATTTCTCTACTCTAAAAAAGATTAAACTTCACTACAAATTTTATAAAAAATAAAAAAAAATTAATGGGGTGGTCATCATGTAAGCGTTTGAGTAAAGGTGGAAAGGTCATTGAGGAGATTTCAAGTTGGTCTTCATTCAACAAAGGTAAAATCTACGCACTTTTTGAACCTAATGATGAGAAAGGTGAGAAGTGAAGGCATTTTGGTCATTTCAAAAGTTTTATAGTGATGATATATATATATATATATATATAAATGTGTGTGTGTGTGTGTGTGTGTGTGTGTATTTGTTGTAAAGTAAGTTTGGTTTCATGGCTTTAAAGCTAGCTTTTGTTTTGTAACCACCTTCAACAGGAGAAAGATAGCGATCATTCCGAGAGGGAAAAGAAAAAGGTAGCGAAAACAAAGGGAAAGAAGAGAAAGTTGGAGAGAATTTTGAAGAACATTGTGGAAGAAGAATGACAACACCAACCAGGCAACAGATGCAAAGAGTGAAGAACTCGGGGATTATCAGCGGCAACGGCAACGGTAGCCCAACAAAGGATGACAAGGAAGAGGAGCTGTCGAGATCCGCGTTGGCTATGTTCCGAGTCAAGGAAGAAGAGATTGAGAGGAGGAAGATGGAGGTGAGAGAGAAAGTTCAGGCTCAGATGGGAAAAGTAGAGCAAGCAACTAAGCGCTTGGCTGACATTCGCCAAGTAAGTAATTGTGGTATTTGCAACAGAAACATTCTACCTACATTGCTATTTTTACAAGCTAATTAGCACGTAATTAAATTGGCTTTAGCATAAAACTATTATCCAAGAAATGAAACACAATACTTTAAAAAAAAAATTTAATAAATAAAATTGAAATGAAATGAAACCAGTGCATATATGATTTCTTTTTTAATATGAACAAGCAGGATTAAACTTTCGAAATTCATAGAAATATTTCTATTCAATGACAGGCCTCGCTGTTGTGATATATCTTGAATGGTTTGACCTTGAATGAACACGATTTTCTTTACTTATTTCGGCATCTAGCTAGTGAACAAAACCTAGACTTTAAGAAATTTCTGAAAGCAGTAAAATAGAAAGATAGTTTTGGCTGTTTAACATAGGTTTCTTTCTTTTGAGTTAAAATTAGAAAGGGAAAAAAAAAATATATATATATATATATATATATATATTCTATTCTTACTAAAGGTTAAATGTAATGTTTATTTTAAAACTCTGAAAATTCTATTAGGAGCTTGAAGCACTCACAGATCCTATGAGGAAGGACATATCGATGATTCGTAAGAAAATAGATTTGGTTAACAAAGAGTTAAAGCCGCTAGGGCAGAGCTGCCAGAAGAAGGTGAGGCTTTTTATTTGTTTCCAATTTCTTCTATGTTGGTTATGTGTTCTCTTTAATTTCTTCTGTTTTTTGTCATAATGATGAGATTTATCAAAGCGAGTTTCATCGTAAGAGACGGTGCAATTCCATTATAATTCCACATATGATACTTTAGTCACTCTTTCGGCGATGCGTCGTCTTGATGTGGATTTGGATTGCTAAAGAGTGCACGCCTAATTGGGTTGTTCATTATTCTTGACATTCATTTTTACCCTCAAATTGTGTTAAATCAAATGATATGATTACCTTGGTAGCTAAGGTGATCATTTAGCTTTATGTAACAAGCTACTTTAATTTAAAGTTTCACGAGTGGAATTGCTAAAACAGTCTTAAGAGTCCCTTAATAAGATTCTTTATTATGATTAGAACCGAAACCAACCCCTACAAAAAGCTTTTTTTCTTTTTTTCTTATATATCAAAAAAAATAAAACTAAAAAGTGTTGAAGTTTCTGTTGCTCGTAGGAGAGAGAATTCAGGGCAGCTGTTGAAGTTTTTAATGAGAAGAACAGAGAAAAAGCTCAACTAGTTGCCAAGTTAGCGGAGGTGACTAAGTATTCATTTTCCTTTGCAAATATTAGGCAAATTACTCCATTTATAGAAAAATCCAACATTTCTTTAATTGTCTGCAAATATTTCCTTTGGTCAGATGGTGAACGAAAGCGAAAGATTGAGGCTGAAGAAACTTGAGGATCTCAGCAAAAACATTACAATTCTTCACTGAGATTAAAGACGATAAAAAACGAGTAACCTTCTGAGCTGTGTGCTGTGCTAATCAGAGTCGACTTTTCTTGTTTGTTGTATTTTTTCTTTTTCTTGATTTCTCTCATTGTATTTCTCTGGGTTTCGAGGTTTTCTATCTTCATTAAAAAGCAAAAAAAAGCAAAAAAATTGCCCCTCAACGATGTTTGTCAGTAATTAACACCTCAACTTCGGGCCATTTCTATGTTCCATGTATAGGGTTAGTTTCTTTGAGCATTTCTACGGTCATGAAAGTTACAATGAACTGCAGATTGGTGTGTATTTTCCGAAATCACCAAATTGATGTGTTACCAAGAATGTTTAATGTCTTGTAATTTAGCTTATGTTTGGCTCTCCATATCAACCCTAAATTTTTCTTACCAGTTTCGAAAAATTGGCAAACACCTATTTCATCCCCCCCTTTTTTTTTCCAACCCCGCAAATAAATAAAACCACTATGCAAACTTCAATCCTATAACCTGCAAGTATTGTTCTATAAATTTTCTTATGTAGGTGGTCCTTTCCTCGACTCTGCTGGATTAATAGGATCCTATGCCTTTTTCTTGTATTAAATTCAAGTTTAACCTTTATAAAGGTTGAGATACCCCTTATGAACTGTATAGGCAAATTTATGCCTTGATTCAAGGTCTAGAGATAACAAACTAAACAATTTCGTACCATACCGAACTTAACAAAGAAATGGAGGATTTGCTATAACACACCATATACAAGTGCACGGGTGATTATATCTAACCACTGCTCTGCCAAGGATTCCTACTCCAAATCGTGAAGAAGATAGACCACAATGTCCATTCATATTTGTTTCAACATACAATTCTCTAGAGACCGCGAGGGGTAGTAGTCGCTCCCACAGACAAATAAAACCAAAGGCAAAAGGACCTTGATAAGAATAAAGAGCAAAATTGTGACATACCTGGTTACAGGACTTTGGACAAGTGAAGAAGACTTGTCAGTTTTTTATGGCTCTGCCAATAAATATGTCAGTTTTGCGTATTTTTTTTCCTTAATTTTGACAAGATCTTTCAGACTCCATACACTACCGATCTCTGATTTAGTACACAAAAGGCATGAACTTAGCTCATGAGAATCCAAACGAAATGGTACATCACCAAGATGTCAAAATCACAAGCAAAATCCACAACGGGAAATGTTTTACCAATTTTAATCATAAATCCTACAAGATCATGCCAAAGACATGGCATTCGATAATGGATTTGGCTCTTTGTCCAAGAGCAATTAAATATCAATCACACGAGAGAAACAGAAAGCATTCTGATCAAATTCCTCAAATATAAAAAAACAATTTTGGGGGGAGGGGGGGGGGGGGGGGGGGGGGGGGGGAGGGAAGCAGCTCCGACTCGGTAGTCTTTCATCAAAATATAAATTTGTAAGATGCTTTTGTTGACTTCTAGAAGCACACTTCCACGAGGATCTATTGACCAAAATTCACACCCATGTACCGATGAACTTGCTAATCCATTGGAAATTTAGTTTTTGCTTAGATGATAACACAAGACATAAGGAAACAAAGGGTAGCAACAGAAAATAGCCAACCAAACACTTCCGAAGTTCAGGCTACGAAAGAATGTCAACATTAACATCAACATCAATCAAAGTATGCTTCTAAGTTCTCAATCCTAGGTTTCCTTAACTAATATCCATATGAATCTCTTCAACCATAAAAGCAATCAAGTTCAGCAGCATTAACATATGAAAAGAAAAAACAACAGCATGAATTACCAGATTCAGAGCGCCATTAGTTCCAAGCTTCCTGTATCCATCAAAGCTAGAGCCCCATCGAAAAGTATCAAAAGCTAATCATTTCTCAATGAGTGAAAACAGTGTCATTTCGTCTAGGTGGTCTATCAGGAACTGACCCCGGTTTAAACTTCGAAGCCTCATGTTTTGCCAGTTCATGCGGCACAGGGCTATTACTCTGAGTGAGCATTTGCTTGAGATCATAGAACACTTCGGTGTCATGCATAGTCAAGAATGTCGTGGCAACCCCAGTCTTCCCTGCACGGCCGGTACGCCCAATACGATGAGTATACATTTCGATGTTCCCCGGCATATCATAGTTGATGACATGAGCCACATCAGGTATGTCAATACCTCGACCTGCAACATCAGTGGCAACAAGTACATTGTACCTCTTGGTTCGAAAACCTTCAAGGCTGATCTCTCTCTGCTCCTGTGATTTCCCACCGTGCAAAGTCGTCACACGATACCCTGCCTTATCCAAATTCTTGGCCACAGAATCTGCACTCTTCTTAGTATTAACAAAGACAATGGCAGTCTTATCACCAAGCTCATCGAGCAATCTCTGCAGTCTACCGAACTTCTCAGAGTCCCTGACCATAATCACATTCTGGGTGATCAAGTCCGTTGTCTTCCCTGCAGTACCAATAGTGACTACAACAGGATTTCTCAAGTATTTTCTAGCAAGCCTCTCCACAGCAGGAGGCATGGTGGCACTAAACATATAAGTCGTTCTGTAAATCTTCTTCTCATCAAGTTCTTCATCCTCATTTTCCGGCTTCAAATTGCTCGAAGGCATGGCATCCAGGACGCCCATGACCTGCGGCTCAAACCCCATGTCAATCATCCGATCAGCCTCATCAAGAACCACATAGTTGCACTGGTTTAACACTGCATAGCGCCTCTCCAAACAATCAATCAAACGCCCAGGAGTGGCAATCACCACCTCGCACCCCTGCCTGATCTTGAACCCCTGCTCCTCAATGGACTGCCCACCAACAATGGACACCACCTTGATGCCCAAGTAATGCGCAAATTTAAGAGTCTCATCCTCGATTTGTTGTGCCAATTCACGAGTCGGTGCCATCACGACAGCATAAGGCCCTTCAGCCTCGTTCTCTTCGCTTATCGGAGGCAGCCTCGAGATATAGGTCAGCATAGGAAGGACAAAAGCTGCGGTCTTCCCCGAACCAGTCTCCGCAATCCCAATAACATCACGCTGCTGCAATCCAAGCGGAATAGCTGCCATCTGAATGGGTGACGGTTTCTTATATCCAACTCTCTCCACAGCTTTTAGCAGCTCGGAACTCAATTTACTCTCAGGCCAACTCCTCATAGGGCGTGGAATCTTCGAACCCTTGTAGGAAATATTGAAGTCCTCACGGAAAATCCTCCAATCTCTCTCCGTCATGTCTTCCAGCTTCTTCTCGCTCCAATGGCGATCAACCCTCATGTCAAACGTGTCATAGAGATCAGCAGCCTCTTCCTTCAACTTCTGAGCAGCGGCTTCCTCCGGCCTCTCTTCAATCCCCTCCTTCCGGCGAATTTCATCTCTGAGCTCCTTCTCATTCTTCGCCGCAAGCTTCTTCTGCTCCCGGCGATCCATACCGGCACGAAACCCTCGTCCGAACAAAAGCTGAGCCTCGTGAGGGTTCTGGTACAGTGAATTCATGTCCCGAGAAGTATCCTCGGTATTTTCCCAGTCGAAAGAGAACCGAAACTTCTCACTAGGCTTAATAACCCGCTTCTTCGGCTTTTTTGATCCGAGATACTGCTCTTTGATCGAGTCGAGCTCTTTTTCGCGCTCTCGCTCCGACAATTTCTCCAGCCGCGCCCTGTCCCGGGCCTTGGCCTCCTCCTCGCGCTCCCTATCGCGATTCCTCCGCTCCGAATCACGGTCCCGATCGCGACCGGACCAGGACCGATCCCTATCCCTTTCCTTGTCCCTATCCCTGTCCCTATCCCGGTCCCTGTCCCTGTCCCTGTCCCGATCTCTGTCCCTATCCCGGTCCCTGTCGCGGTCGCGGCGGTCGGAATCGGAGAGCTTGTGAGATTCATTGTTGTTCGCCGCAGAATCTGCGGCGGCGGAGGCGGCGGAGGAGGAGGAAGAGCGAGCTTGGGAGAGCAAAAGCTGCTGGCGGCGTTTCTGCTCCTCGATCTCTTCCTGGCGGCGCTGGAGGGCCAATTGCTCGCGCTGGGCCTTGGTGAGAAAAACCGGCTTCTTTCCGGCGGCGCCATTGAGGTTGGGGTCGTCGTTGGGTCGCTTCATTAGGGTTAGGGTTAGGGTTTTGAAGTTTCGATGGAAAAACGGAAATGGAAGTTTCTGGAACTTACCGTATTTGAAGATGAGACTCCTAAGTAACTGCTTCTGGACAATTCTCGAGTGCTAATTGGAGTGAACGTAAGTAACCAGAGAAACGCAGACAAGACGACGAAGAAGAAGAAAAGAAAACGATGATAGACTGGAGTTTTCTGTTCTTTACTGTTTATTTTTTATCCATTCTTTACTTTGTCTTCGTGAAATGGCGGATCTTTATTAGGGATTTAGAGGTGAATAAACTTTATTTTTTTAATAAGGGCATGTTTGGTGCAAAAATTCAGTTTGAGTTGAGCTGAAATTTTTAAGTTTAAATAATAATTTTTGTTGACTTTTTCAGAAAAGATAAAAAACATGATGAAAAAAGTACAATTTAGTTTAAATAGAATATATATGCCAAACAAAGCCTAAGTTTTTAAAAAATTAGGTAGGTTGAAATTTTTTTTAGTCCCTTGTGTCATATTTACTTACATGTAATTAGAATGATCATGAATTAAAATGGGTAGGACTCGGAATAAACTTTATTTGAAGTCAGAATATGCTGTTTATTTGGTTTCAGGAATCGGAGTCGGAATTACTGTTAATCTCATTTATGCATTTACTTATAAATTTACTTATATATCCATTTATTTATTGTGTTTTCAAAAATTAAAAAAATGATTAATTTTTTTTATTTATTATCATATTATTAATCAAAAATAAAATAATCATTATGATATTAAGACAATAAAATTAAATTGTGTAATTTTTTGTTTAAAAAATTAAAATAAGTAAATTATAAAAAAATATAAAAATAAAAACATAATAATATATTATGATAAAAAAATTATTTACTCTGATAAGGTTAATAATAATTAGAATAGTTATATAATATTAATTTAATAAAAATATATTATATTTGGTTAATAAAAATAATTAATATAGTTTATAATTTTTAATATAATTTTTTGCAAATAAATTAAGGATAAAATGGTAATTTAATGTTAATAGTGGGAATGGAAGTCACAATTCAGAGGGGGATATGTGACTGTCAATCTCATTCCTCAATCCCAAATTGGTATGGGACCCACCATTCTCACTTATATTCCAAAAAAAAAAGAGCAAGTAAATAAGGGATTGACTCTCATTCTCAATTTTCATTCCCTACTCCTGATAACTATACATGTCATTAATTTAATGAATAGTCAAATTTTATTATTTAAAAAAATAGTTGTTTTTCATTTTTAAGATTTGGTGTGGTTGATCATAAAACAATCATTGATTAATTATTATACGGTCAATCACTGATTGATAATTAATTATAATTGATTAACTATTTTAGAAAATAGAGTCTTTTAACTAATTTTTCAAAACTTCGGCCATTTATTTAATAATTCTTAAAAAAATTTATTTAGTTATAAATCCCTAAGTTTTTTAACAAACAATAAAAGTTTTTAAAAATTAATTAAAATATCATTTTTTCTAAAATGATCAATTAATTTTCTTAAATATTTAATCGATAATTAATCACATAATATAATTAATTCAATTAGTGATTGACTACGGATTGATCATAACAGAAATCATCAAATTTCATAATCAATTACTCATTAATTATTGAATCAGAAAAAAATACAAACCGTCATTTTGTTAAACAAAAAAAAAAGTTCAACCATCTATTAGATTATGTGATTAAAAAGGTTACCTAGCCTAATTTTCCATATATTTATACGATGATGTAAGCACTCTTTATCCAAATAAAAATTTTACACCCTTAAATTCAATCCAAGAAAAAATGTTTAAAGATCACCCAATTTATAAATAAATAAATAAAAACATTGTTGTTTGCTGAGAAATCTAGCGAGCAGGGGGGCTCGATGGCACTCATGGCGGTGGAGGATTGACGGCTAAGGTGGCGGATTGTGACAATGCGGCAACCAGAGAAGTGGTGGGCAGTTGTGGCTAGCACCGGGAGAGATCGCCATCAGCGAAAGGCGGTTGGACTACAACAATAGTGCCGACGACCACATTATTTCACGGGTGTTGAAGGTGTTGTGGCCCCGCTCGCTGAGCATGGCCTCCAGCAGCTTCGACAGGACGAGGCACTTCAAGTTCGACTGGGACTCCAGAGATCTGAGGGTCGCCTTCTTCAACTCTCTGACTCGATCGCTTTCTTCGAGTTCCTCAACCATCGTCGAGCTAACAATCTGAGGGTGGGTCTTCACCTTCTACGACCTCAAATCAGCCACAAAGGCTTCAATTGAGCCTTGCTCATGGGCGAGGGCGGCTTCGGCTGCGTCTCACCCTCAATCTGGGGTGTGGATGTCACCGTTTAGTTTCCGACCACGGCGACCACGGCGTCAACTCAACTTTCGCGGTGGTGGCGACGGCGTCATTTTCTTTTTTTTTTTTTTTTAACTTTGAAATGTTTTGTAATATATTAATTAGGTGTGTTAGTATTTATGATTATTTGATACATCTTTCTGTTCGTAACCATCGAAAAGTCATTTTACAGTAAAAAAAATTTTACCTCGTCAATGTGTAGAAAGAGAAGGTCTCGTTATAGAATTGACCTATATATATATATATATATATATAATTTTAGAGAAATTACAACAACATACATTTTTTAAAAGATATGTACATAAAAAACAGATTTTTTTGAAATAAATAAAATATTAATGATATTCAAAATTTTTGAAGTAATTTTATGGTAAATATAATCTATAAATAAATTATTATATTTTAAAGTGATTTTATAATAAATATATTTTATTTATAACAATATTTTTTAGATAATGTTTTTTGTAAATGTGTTTTTATGTTAAAAGAAAGAGTAAATGTGTTTTTTAAATATATTGTTTATATATCAATCATGGAAATTAGAATAAATTGCATCTTTTCTTCCTTTTTTTTAAGCATATTGTTTATTATAACTACATTATTTAAATAAAAAAAAAAAACCCCATTTTTCTTTTTAATTACTTGAAGTTTTTGGTATGCTTTTCTACTTTTTATTTTTCCCTTCGATTAATGAGGGAGGACACCGACCTACGACGTTTTGGAAGTATTGTGTCGTTTTCTAGTTTCCTTTATATTCTATAATATCCCTTCTCTCCACTTCTCTTCTCTTCTCTTCTTTTCTTTTCCGTTTTTAAGGGAAGCGTGATTGTTTTTCGGAGAACATTTATGATAAATAATTGAAGTAGATAAAAAATTTTAAAACAATTAGAATCAATAATAAACAATAAATTTAACATATTTGTTAGAAATAAATTTATTTATTTATTTACTAAATTTGTTATTTACTATTTATCTCAAGTACTTCAAATTTTATTCAAAAAAGTATTTTAAAAATTTTCTATTACTTTATTTAATTTTGTATAAATACTATTTATTGCAATTTTTGTTCTTTTCTTTAGGGCTGTTTAAAAATGGAAAATTGTAAGAAATAGCAGATTTTTGCTAACTAATTGAAGTTAGTAGCATTTTTTTTTTTAAATGATGAAAGAAAATAGCATGATTTCATATCTCAGAATTTTTTTATTCCTGAATTACCCTTTTATGCATCTTCATCCTTCCATCTTCACCGTTGTAGGATGATCTCCGTTCACGGTACTCTTAGCATCTGTGGAAGATCACCATTCTCTTGGCGTCAACATAAGATCAATGTTCTCCTTTGCCGTCGCAACCATGTCAGGATTTTCCTCGTCATCAGCAGACCTCGCGGGGCAGATTTAGTTGTCGTCCATTGCGATTTTCTTCCCTAGCTCTGTTCTCAAGGTTGTCAGCGCCCTGAGCTCATCATTGCGAAATCGCGACTCTAAAATAACGTAGTGGCAGAACAAACAATAGAGGAATTGAGATATATTTTTATTTACATTGGGCAATATATTTACATAAAATACAACGTATATGGCAGACTAAGTCTAAGGCTTGAAAGCCGTGATCCCTTTTTTTATGGGATTTGAATTACACTAATTTAGGAAGTTAAATAAAGAGTGAAAAACGTAAATATACAGGTAATACAATACAACTAATATAAGATATTTCCTAATACTCCCCCTCAAGTTGGAGAGTGAATGTCATGAAGTTCCAACTTGTTGCGCAAATTCACAAACTGATCCTTTCCTAAGGCCTTCGTATATACATCAGCCCAGCTGTGAGTGTGAAGGCACAAAAGAAGGGTTAATTATTCCGGCTTGCACTTTTTCTCGTACTATATGACAGTCTATTTCAATGTGTTTCGTACGTTCATGAAAGACAGGATTCGCCGCAATGTGCAAAGCTGCCTGATTGTTGCAAAACAATGGTGTAGGAGTTGTCTGAGGGACCTTTAAGTCATGTAGTACGTAACCAAGTTAGCTCCAAACATGTGTTAGCCATGGCTCGATATTCAGCCTTAGCTGATCATCTGGAGATGTTGGCTTGCTTCTTGGATTTCCATGATATGAGAGAATTTCCAAGGAAAATGCAATGCCCTGTAACTGATCTTCTTGTGGCACAACAACCTCCCCAATCCGAATCACAAAGGCTTTCAAAGCTAAACTGTTATCAGAAGGAAGTAATAATCCCTGCAAGGGGTACCTTTGATGTATTTGAGGATTCGAATGGCACTGTCCCAATGAGGTATTCTAGGCTCCTGCATGAACTGGCTCAATGCGCGAACTGAGTAGACTATGTCAGGCCTTGTAGTCTTCTATACTTTGTTGGATCATTTAGCAATGCTCCATCGGTGGGAGTGAGTTTCAAATTTTGCTCCATTGGGAAATTGTCGGGACACGTACCTAGGAGTCCTGAATCTTGCATAATGTCCAATGCGTACTTTCTTTGTGACATAAAAATACATTTTTTGGAGTGTGAGAATTCAATACCCATAAAAATACTTCAAGTTTCCAAGATCTTTGATACGAAAGCGCTTAAGAAGGAATCCTTTGAGGCATTTCATGTAGATCATTTCCTGTGAGGAGTATGTCATCAACGTATATGAGAATCGCTATAAAAGAAGTACCGTGAGCCTTTGATTGTTGATAACCGGCCTTTCAAATAGTGTCAGAAAATGTGGAAAACCAATTTCTTGATGCTTGTTTAAGTCCATAAAGAGATTTGTTGAGTCGACATACAGTGTTCTCCCCCTGTCGGTGAACGCCAGGTGGAAGTTCCATGTAGACAACTTCATGTAAATCGCCATGAAGGAAGGTATTTTGAACGTCCAATTGGTGGATGAACCTGTGATGCCCTAGAAATTTATAAACTTGATTCATGAATTATTATTGTGGATTTCCTTCATTAATATATTTCTAATGAATTATTTTAATGAATATCAAATTTCACGATCATGAATGATTGCATATGTATCATCGGTGAGATGATGTCGATGATATAACAATGTTGAGTTTCTCCATTTAAATGAGAAATTTTAATTACATAAAAGATGAGTTGAGCGACATATAAATTTATATGAAAAATTTATTATGCCGTATTAGAGGGATAACGATAATTTTGGGGAAGAACCCCGATTTTTATTAGTAGGTCAATTTAATGATCTTAATATTTATTTTGATCATATCAATAGTTAAGTTTTGAAGTATGATTGGGAAATTAATGTGTCACATAGATAGAAGATGAGTGATTAATATTTACTCTTAGAGAATCCAAAGGTGGAAGATTGATCAAGAATTGTGCTTAAATTTGAAATAAATGGTGTAGATTTGAAGCTAAAGAATCATAGGCAAATCAATGGCCAAACTTTGGATGATAAGTGACCAATAAGAACTTAGGATAAGGATTGGTATGTTGGAAGATCCAATGGATGAGAATAAAGATGATAACTTTGGATCAATGGTGGAAATTGAAAGAAAGAAAAACAAAATAAAATTTGACAAGAACAAGAGGGATTCGGTTTTGTGAGTCACAGAGCAAGGGAAAATGTGAACAAATGAGAAAAGAAGAAAGTGGTGCATGCATGCAACCACATGTAAGAGATTGCATGATTTATTTTGGCAAGTTAACTTAAGGAAAAGACAAGTGAAAGTGACCCTTTGTCTTCACTTTATTGAACCAAATTTCACCCCAAAAACCCTCCTTGAAGTGGCGGCAATGAAGGAGGAAATCATTAAAAAAATTTTCAATTTTACCCCTCAAAATACAGCTCTCTTAAGGTAAAAGTTGGTTGAGATTAAGCCTCTAGTTTTTCATTTTTGGTCTCACACACGTTAAGCTCAAAAACCCTAGCTCTATAGCCACCACCAAGCTCAAAACAAAAAGAAGAACCACCAACACTATTCTCCATCTCAAACACCCCTCAAGCACTTTCCTCTCTCCATTTTCAAGCTCTAAGAAACCCCGTCACAAAGATTGAAGAAGTGAGAAACGGAGTTAGATGACGTCTTACTAGAGGTAACCTAGAGGTATTCTTCGTGTTTTAGTCATTTTTGGAGAACTAAAGCATGATGTTTAGTTATGATTTTAATATTAGACTTCTTCTTACCTAGGAAAAGTTTTGAAAAGAACTTGGAAGGTTCGAGATCTTAAAGGATCCCCGGAGCTTTTCGGTAAGATTTATGAATCTTGTTGAAGTTTATAGTTGTTGTGGTGTTATAGCATGCATTAGAAACTTTATTATGAAAATTAAATATTAAGATTCTACAGAGGATAAGCTTCATTTTAGGCTTTGGAATTACTTGATTTACTTTTATATGTCTAAAGTTATATGCCTTTGTAGTTGTGACACAAAACAAGAGAGAAAATGAACCTCCGAGACACAGCATAGCCACAGGTTTATTGTACTCCGAACCCATTGGACTCAAAATTTTGGAATATAAGTTAGAGAATTGCAAACTATATTCTTTGAGCTTTCCAACAAGGTATCATACGCTTTGAACGGATAAATGTGTAATTCTTGACGAATTTTACAAGTTTGGGCTACGAACCGAAAATCCTTGCTGGAACCCTATATTAGCCACGGGTTTTGTAGATTTTGAGTTAGTAAACCATAATTTTTAATAAAACTGTTCTTATCATACAAAATAGACATTATAGGCTTTCCAATGACATATCTTTTGTCATATTTGGACTTGTAAGTAAATTTTTATGATTTTTCTAATTTTACCTATGAATCTGGATTTATGGTTCAAATGTGAAACCAACAGTAACAAAACCTAAGTTGATGGTATGAAACACTCAAGTACTAAAGGAAATAACTTTATCAATGTAAAATAGACATCTTAAGCTTTAAAATGAGATATCATACGTTTAAAACGGATATGTACATAAATTTTAATAAATCCCTTAAAATTGTAGTGTAATCTGGTAATATGAGATTTTATAATAATACACTTAGAAAAACGTCCACATTAATATTGGAAATGCTTGAAATCTTGGAAAACAAGTTATAAAACAGAAACTAGATGTTTCAAGCTTTCTAACAAGTCATCAAGTGTCCAAAACAGAATTATACTCAAATATAAATAAATCTTACAAGTTAAAATCCTTCATCGATAAATCGATTAAACATTAAAATGTGACATAAGGATAAGTCATGACATATGAACATATTTAGTTATGAAATGAGTTGTTTTTAAATGTATGATCAAATAATGTGAAAGCCCTAACTTTATAAAATTAAATCACAAGTTTTAAATGGGCCAAGATATAGTATATTAGATGATTACTGAGTATATACCAAGAGATTACCTTAGCCCAACTAAATGAACATAACTAGGGGGATTGAACTAGCCCAATAATAAAAGAGAGGTATACCCATAGGTGACCCCTTGTCACTTTGATTGATTTAATAATTAATTAATACATAACTAAATGTAATTAATAAAGTAATTAATTAATTAATTAATTAATTATAAGAGCTAGTATATAATAATCAAGATTATTATGTTGAATAACTACATAATTATAATACATGACTAATTAGAGATTAATTAATCATTGATATAATCATCAAAATAATTAGGGATGATTAACTAGAGATTAATCAAACATTAATTATGCAAATCAAATTATTACTTATTGCTATTAGAATTAATAATTAATAATCATTATATGAGATAGAATATTTAAGTAATATAATTAAATTATTAACAAGATAATTATTAATTAGTCTAATAAATTATATAATTTAATTATAATTACTCAATTAAATAAGGTAATAATTTACTATTACCTAATTAATTAGTTAATTAATTAACTAATCAATTGATTAAGCAATTAAAATAATTAATTAAATAATAATTAGTAGAAATTTATTTTAACACTTAATAATTAATAATAATTAATTGTTAAGGTTAATTATGATATAAGTAAATTAAGTTCATTATATGTTATAAAATAAATGAATAAAGTAATATGACTATGATTCTAACTAATAATGAGATACTGTTAAATCAGGACAATTTCTTAAATCTGCATAGTAGAAGATACAACTCCGGAAGTTTAAACATATAAGACAAGTAAGTACAAACCTCACCTACAACATTGAACAAAATATTTTTCTTTGTTGAGGCTCTACGTTTGTTATGACTTGACTGGATGACGTGATGAGTATATGAGTTATACGTATTGTTTTGATTAAGTATTTAATGTGCATAATTTCTCTTGCATTGACATGATCGGCATGCCTCACATATATTTATGCGATAATGATAGATGCATAGTGACATGTAAATCTACACATTGTCACAATTAATAAGAATGAGGCAAATAAAAGATAGGATTAAGTGTCGTATCAACCTCCAACGAATGAGAGGATATGATAAGAATGAAAGTTATAAATTATGACCTTGGAGGCTGTTGGAGGGTCGCTCCCTTAACTCCCCATTGGTTGCGCGCATATGAGTACGACATATGGACCCTTAAGTAGACAAGATATGTAAATAATAAATCATAATTGAACACTTATAGTTCACATGCATTTTTAAACATTCATGATATTACATGTGAAGATATGATTTTATGAAAATGATTTATGAGATATTGTTTATACTTCCTGAGCGAAAGCTCATCATTATGTGTTTGTGCTGTAGGTAACGCAGGTAAGCAACCCGTTACTTAGATGTTTTATGGATTGGCAAAGATGTGCGGATGCGATGAAGGACGGGAGTGCGATACCACCACGAATTAAATTTTCGCATTTAGATTTCGTAAACTATTTTGTATCGACTATATTTATACTTATATTCCAATGTTTTGGTATGAGTATTTTACAAGAAAAGACTTTAGACTCTTTCCTTATAATTTATATGAAGTTATAACTTTTTAAAAAATATCATCTAGTTACGATTTTAAATTGGATAATTAGTTGGTAAGGGTTTTCAATTTCCTCAGTTAAAAATTTTAGTGATTCTAACTTTTGTAGTACAAACATGATTTAAAAAAAAATTATGTATTTTCGGAATCAAATATAAATAAGTGTTAAGACTAAATTAAATAAGAATAAGTAAGCTAGTTAACGGTCCGAAAAGTCGGGTCGTTACAGTACCATTGGCGAGCAGCAGCGACAGTAAGAAGACATCGAAGTGTTGTAAGCTTGGATGTTAGTGAAAATGTTTCTTGATAGTCAACGCCTTCAACTTGATTGTATCCCTTCGCAATGAGATGAGCTTTGTACCGCTCAATGGTGTCATCAGATCTGTATTTGATTTTGTAGACCCATTTGCAACCGATCGGTTTATGGCCGATGGGCAGAGAGACTAAGCTCCATGTGTTGTTGAGCTGTAATGCTTCTAATTCTATATTCATAGCTTGCCAATGTGGATCAAGGACAACCTGAGCATAAGTTTTGGGCTCGGTGTGTTCTATGATGGTAGCTAGACAAGTAGAACGGGAAGTTGAAAAACGTGAATAGGAAAGAAGTAGTAGTAGGTTTAGAAGGAATGTTTGATGTGTCTAAAAGTGGTGGTGTAGGTTCAGCTTCTAGTATAGGTGTGGAAGGCTGATTAGAATTGTAGGGAACAACATGTGTGGTTTGCATATGTGTGGGAGAGATGGGTTCATATGTATTGGTTGTTTCTGTTTGCTCGGGTTGGTGAGAATGAGTGCTAGAAGGAAATGGTGACGTAACAGGCCGTGTTTCTGTGGTCTCAGAGAGGAGATCGGGCACTACAAAATCAGAATTTGATGGGGTTGAGGTGGAAAAAGGGAAAGTGGTTTCATGGAACTTGACATCACGATTGACAAAAAATTTCTCAGTTTCTATGTCATATAGTTTGTATCCCTTTTGCCCAATTGGATATCCAACAAAGATGCAACGCTTGGCATGGGATTCGAATTTATGAATTAGGTGTACAACAGTTACATAGCATAGATAACCAAAAACCTTCAAGTGATCAAGTGAGGGTGGATGATTGTATAGAATTTCAAAAGGTGTTTTTTTTAGAGCAATGGGGATGGTAACCAGTTAATGAGATAAACAGTAGTTAAAATACATTCACCCCATAAATGCAAAGGTAAATGGGATTGAAAAAGTAGTGCTCGTGCTACAATGAGAATGTGACGATGCTTCCTTTCGACAACTCCATTTTGCTGTGGAGTGTAAACACAAGTGTGTTGATATTCAATGCCATGAAACGTAAAAATATTTCTCATAGACAAGAATTCAGAACCATTGTCTACTCTGACTGCTTTGACATAGGCATGAAATTGAGTATAAGCAAAATTGACATAGGGGGAGCCTAGGTCGTCTGGGGGGGGGGCTGTTGTCTGGCGGGGGAGGCCCTGGGTCGCCAGAGGGCTCGTCGTCCAGCAGGGGGCGCTTGGGTCGCAGGGCCGGCATTAGGATGACTTGGGTCACGCAGGGGGAGGCTCGATGGAAGAAGAAAACGATTTTTTTTTATTTTTTTTAATTATTTTTTAGTACATAATACTATATGGTAAGATGCATCATAAGTCTCATACAAAAGTAACATCTTAACCGTTGATATTCATCAAACGGTCATAAAATGAGCTCTACCGATATATATATAAACGAGACTCTACCGCAGACTTTCCCATTAAAAACTTTCCATCTCAGTTTTTGTCTCTTTTATTTCTTAGAAAAATTAATAAAAATTATAACTAGTTTTTTAAACAGTCAATCAACTTTAATCTAAAAAATCTTTTTCAAACCCATACACCAAAAGCACTAGTCTAACATTCACCAATTTTCTCGCTTAATGAAAATGACTTTAGATTTTTTTTTTACAAAACCCCAAATTCTATCAGAAATAAAAAAAAAAAAAAAAAAAAAAAAAAAAAACAGACCCCAACTTTGAAAATCCAAGATCTACTTTGCAAACCCAGATATGCAAATCCATAATATTGCCATGACGCCTTTGTCCAAAATCACGACAAAGCCCTCGCCAGAGAATGACGACCGTTGTGAAACGAAAGCTGCTGGAGGTGCTCGCCAACATGTTCTCTAGTCGATGATAGTGCACGATTTGTGATTCTTGCCTTGTGAAGAAGATTGGCAATATCCACCGTTCGGGCTTGCGATTCTCATTATCGATTGTGCTTGTGATGATGACACCTATGGAAGTCGTGACAACGAGCCTGAGGAGAGAGAAGGCAAAGAGAGGTATGATTTCACGGCGTCGAAGAAGACCACGACCTTTTGTGACCTTGTAGAGTTCTCGGCATCAAGTCCACGACCTCCGGCGATGGTGAGGTGTGCAAGATGGCAAGATAGGAAACGTCTGGGGCGACGACGATTTTGACTACTAGGGCGTTTGACGCACCCGTTTGTAATGAAATTTTTAGGTTGAAGTTGGTTGACATTTGAAAAATTAGTTATAATTTTTATTGACTCTAATAAAAACTGAAATGGAATTTTTGAGTCCAAATCGGAGAGCCGAACACAGCCTACATCTGGTACTGGTGTATGGTTGATGGCATTTGACAGTGATGAGGGTAATTCGTGATTTTGAAAGGAAAATGCGTAATTTTCCATGTTTTTAAAAGGACAAATCTTAAATTTTCCCCTTGAACTTTGGACATTAAAACAAAATGTGCCCCCAAACTTTGATTTGTAACATATGTTCCTCAGAACTTTAAAATGTTGGCAAATTTACCCCTTCAATTAGTTTTTTAACGGAAATTGCCACATGTCAAACTATGAGGTAATGAGACTAAATAAATGAGTGAAATTACAAATTAACCCCCATATGCTAAATATTAAATATTTAAAGAAATTTCAAATTAATCATAATAAGAATCACAATTTAAAAGATCAAATACGATCTTATTGAAAAAACAAAAACAAATAAAAGAACTTCTTACCACTATCACCAATTTAACAAAAGATCAAATGCTCAAACCCATCACCAAGGTTGGTTGTCTGACATCGTGAACTTGGAGTTGGGGAAAACCGTGAGCATGTGGCGTGAGGGATGAAAATATTTGCCTCACGGGGTGGGAATGTATTTCCAAGGTTGCGGTGGAGGGGGGAAGTGGGCTGAGGAGGCATCTTCACTCGGAAGGTGGAGCGGAAAATTTGATGTTGCAGATCCCGATCGAGATGCGGGAAGGGCGGAGAGTGGGTTTGCGTGCGACAGAGGGAAGGGATGGTCTAGATCCAGATTGGATATATGGGACGAGATCTTGTCGTAGGCGATGGAGGACGGAGGAGATGACGTCGCATGTGGTTGGAAGGAGGTGGTTCCATGGGAGTCCTTGCAGTGTTCTTCGTGGGAAAGAAGACTCCTTTTTTTTTTTTTTTTTTTTTTCCTCTTCTTTTTGCACCAAACAAATCCCTTAAAAAAAAACCCTTAACTTTACTTTTTATTTTACTGAAAACACCCTTAAGTTTCTCACAAAATTGTATGCCACATTTGTTTTTTCCATCAAAAACTTAATTTAGGGGGTAAATTTGCTAACGATTCAAAGTTCAAGAAAAATGAATGTTATAAATTAAAATTCAGAGAGCATTTTGTAACAATATCTTAAGTTTAAGAGAAAAAAAATATTAAATTTGTCCTTTTAAAATCATAGTACCTAAAATGATTAATTTCATGAATACCTCTTAAATTATATATCTTATTTTGTTTTACCTTTTGAATTATCAAAACCATTTATTTTGCTATTTAATAAATACAAAGTCATTCAAATTATCCTTGTTCCGTCTTTATCTTAACGGTTTTACTGATGTATCATGGGATTAAACATTAATAAAGTTATTTTTAAAGAAATTATATTAATTAAAATCAATTTAATATTAACATGAATTTAAAAATAAAAACAAAAAATTCGTTTTTGCCCAACAGCTCCTCTCCGATCATCCAAACTCTGCACCCACCAAAGCCAAACTTCATCAATTTCAGTATAATGAAAAAGTAAACATTTTACTAGTTTTCAATAATATTTTTAAATTGAGATTTTATATGAAAATAATATTTATTATCTACGGAATTGGATTGAGAGATTATTTGAATGATTTTACATATTTTAGAGAGTATAACAAACGGTTTCGATAATTTTAAGATAAAATTAGGTACAAGAGTATTCATTAAATTAATCCTACCTAAAATATGCTATTTCCCTCCTAATTCCTAAAATATGCTATCAACCCACCGCAGACGTCAAAATGGACAGTCCCACTGAAACGGAGAGAATCAGAAACCCTAGCAATGGCATCGGAGTAGGACCTACTGGGGGAGATGAGCCGAAGCCGAAAGTTGTGGTGATAATGGGACCCACAGGCTCAGGCAAGTCTCGATTGGCCATTGATCTGGGCTCCCACTTTCCCATCGAGATCATCAACGCCGATTCCATGCAGGTCTACCGGGGCTTGGATGTTCTCACCAACAAGGTTCCTCTCGACCAACAAAAAGGTTGATAAACTTTGTTCTCTGTTTTCATTTCGAATTTTGATTTGAAAATCTTGAAATTTGAAATGTGAAATTTTTGGTTTTTTTTTTTTTTTTTAAGTGAAAATTTTGGTTTGAAATTGCGCAGGAGTTCCTCATCATCTTTTGGGGACGGTGAGCCCAAATGTCGAAATCACGGCCAAAGAATTTCGGGACACTGCTGTTCCTGTATATTATAATTCAATTTTGTTCCTTTCGTTTTGCTTTTATTTATTTATTTATTTATTTATTTATTTATTTTTATTATTATTATTATTTTTTTTTTGGTGTGTGAAATTTAAGGTTTGGAGTTCAGCAGTGTTGGGTTTTAGGAACTTCTAAAGATTATGGAAGAATCTATGATGTAATTTCCAGAAATATTGATATTAGCCTTTGTATGCGTTCTTCTAATCAACAAACTCCACCATTGATTTATGATTTAACTAAAATTAACTGTGCTAGAAAAATCACACAATTAATTGAGAAGACAAATTTTTTTAAAGTATTTATTTTGATTCATTCTTGATAAGTTTGTTGTTCCAGAAAAGAAAAAAGACAAGCTTGTTGTCCTTAATTCAAACACATAATCTCTTTTATGAAAGGAAAAATAGGCTTTCATCATGGTTAATTTTGACTAAATGTGACATTAGAGATGAAATTTGTGTAATTAGAAAAACAGAGGGCGAATTTTGTCTGATTAGAAAAGAAGTACAATAAATAATCTGGCTTATTTTCACTGTGACTTCTGTTTTTCGTGTTGAATGCATTTAGTATTGTGATTTTGCTTCTGTTTTTCATTTAATAATCTCAATATTTTGAAAATACAAAAATATTCTATTATTTGGATTAAACATACGGGAGTATATTGTCACTATCCTTTTCTATAAATGCAGTTTTGTAGTGGTCGAGAACTTCTTTTTGTATTGAACCTTTTCCTTCTTAATTTCATGTTATAAATTTCTGAGAATGCGTATTTTCAGCTTATTGATGACATCCTGTCCCGTAACTGCTTGCCAGTCATAGTTGGGGGTACAAATTACTATATACAGGTAAGTACCTGTCTCATTTTTTATTTTTGCATAATCGCCTGAACTTTAGAAATTTTTTTTTTTTGGTGGCAATCAACTAAATAGGTACATAACAGTGTCTTTATGTTTATATGTTTTTTCTTGGTTTCTTTTTTTAGTTTTCTTTTTTTCAATATGTTCATTTGATTGTTGTAGTCATCTTGTTGATACTTTTCTATGTATTGGAATATTGTGCTATCATTGTTTTAATCGGCAGAGGTTGTACTAGAAACCTAGTGTAATAAAATCTTCTTGGGCATTGAATACTCACTACTGCTCGATAGCTAACTCTGAATTTTTCTGTTCTTCCATATAACTCTGTTGTTCCCTCTTCTAGCATTAGTTTATTCTTGTTTGAATCGCAAGACTGCTGTCAGTTGTTTGTAAAGTTGATAAAAGTTGTCCTAAAAACAAAGTAGTCTTACTAATAGCTATTGTATAATTATCGAGTTTCTTTGGATGTGAATGGAGATGATTATTTGCAGTGACATGTAACTCCGTGTCTTATCATTTATGCGGAGTTTTCTCATTGAATTTTATTTTATTCATATTTTCACTATGTTTATCATTTGTTTATTTTTTTGTATTCACTATATTCAGGCTCTTATAAGTCCATTCCTTCTAGATGACACAGCCGAAGCTATGGATGATAATTGCTTAAGCAGCTCTACAGGTAAATAAGCAATTCTTCTCCTACAAATTTTTGTACTCTCAATTTTGAATATCTACAGCTTCACATTGCTTAAGCACCTCTCCAGGTCAATTGCAGCTCTTCTCTTTAAATTTTTCTTGAATACTTACAGCTTCACCACGTCTCACATGCAGGAGATGCAGAATCATGCTGTAAGATGGACTGTCATGGAATGAGTGATAGCTACGACCATCTTAAAAGTATTGATCCAATTGCCGCAAATAGAATCCATCCAAACAATCATAGAAAAGTAGGCTATGAGCTTTTTGATGTGTTGCTTTTGTCCTTGAAATTTGTGGACATGGGTGGTTCTTTTATTACTTGCTTGTTTTCACACATATTTGTTTGTTTAGCATCTCTTGATAGTGCGAATACTTTAAATCCCTGCTCCCGTGAAAACGAGTTTTTATTATCCCTTGATTTTTTTGGAACACTTGCTATTCTTTTCCCTTTTTCATGTTTTGAGTTAAGTGGAACAGTATATGGTTAAAGATTAGGATTGTGTAAACGTATAGAGAAGGGTCCACATCAGACAACCTAACTTATATCATATCACACGAATTTATGTGTATATTCAAGTGTGATATACGTATGACTTGCAGATTTATTTCTTTTGATTGTCTTTTTAGTAACTCCGTTCTAATCCCTAATCATATGAAAAAAGTCCATTTGTGGTATATTTGGAGTGCAATACATTCATTTTTGGTTTAGGTCAAAAATATGTTTGAAATTTACGAAGGAAACTATACTTATAAAACAGAGAAAGTTTTGTGCTGAAAGAAAATGATTTTGGATAGTTTCAGTAGTCAACTGTTTGTTAAGAAGTGGACATGCCATACTTCAGCACTGTGCTTGTCTTTTGAAATGTTTGCCTTTAAGACTTTTGATTTGCAGAAATGTTGTCTTTTGGCAAATAATTCTTATTGAGACTACCGTGCTTAGTTAAATTATGTCATTTGGATTTGAGTGCTTCTTGGAGTTGAAAGTTGTTGTGTTTGATTCTGCAATATGTTTGTTCTCGTAAGATGTCTATATGCATTCTTCTTTGGAATTAATAACTACTGAGAAGGATTTAAAGTTTCGTTTGCTGTTTCATTAGTAGAATGATGCATTTGATCTTTAGAGATACTTGTATTTTTTTTGTATTCAAATTTGAAGTTGTTTGAATAAAGTTTTTCTTCATGCTTTTTTGCAGATTAATCAATACCTAAGCTTGTATGCTCATTCCGGCATTCTCCCTAGTGAACTTCTTCAGGGGAAAGCCGCAAAGGTTTGCCATCCTTGCAAGTGTTTAGTGTTATATTTATTTTTTAATATTTACCATCATCGTGTAGAATATTATTTTTCGACCTTGTGTTTCTCATTCTGAAAAATTGATGCCTATGATCCAATCTATCAAACCGAGTGAAATCTGCATAGAGTGTGTTTTTTATTTTGTTTTTTTTATTTTTTATTTTTATTTTAATCTCTCTGTTTCTCTCTCTCTCTCTCTCTCTCTCTCTCTCTCTTCAAATGCTTACTGGCATTAAATGAATAAACTGTTGAAGTCTGGAATTGAGAACTTGTCTCCGCTTGTTCTCATTTATATGAATTAATACCAGTAAGCGATAATCTAAAATTTTTATTTTTTGATATTATCTACAATAATGTTTGTGGCAGGGCAGAACTGGGGTCAAGTTGAAAATTTCAGATACAATTGTTCTTTCATATGTATGGATGCATCTCTCCCCGTGTTGGATCAATATGTAGAACAAAGAGTCGATCATATGGTAGATGCTGGATTGCTTAACGAAGTCTATGATATCTTCAACCTCAATGCAGACTATACTCGAGGTTTGTTGCAGGCTATTGGTGTTCGGGAATTTGAGAATTTTTTGAGAGATTACGTTGTTGAAGATGGTTGTAATAAAGGAAGTTATTCAACTAGTGGCTCCATCACGTCAGAGGACATGGGTGATAAGATTTTGAAAGAGAATATGAGGGCAATATTGAGTTGTTCTCATGACTGCAAGGCCAAGATTCTATTAAAAGAAGCAATTGACAAAGTCAAACTTAATACTCGAAGACTCATTCGTCGTCAGGTAAGCATAGATGATCCAATATTGAGCCCTTTATAAAATTAGAACATTTTGCACTTCATGTGACTCTAAATTTCAGGTTAGTATGTGATGGACACTTTACTACTACCGTTAAATTTAAAAAATCGACTTAGTCTTAGGTTTGGGGTCCAAACTGCCAAAAGTAATTGAGTTGGGGATTTAATCAGGCCATACATTTGTCTGATTTTCTCTTGTCTATCACATTCAGTACAAAGCTTAGTTGTTGATTGTTTAATTTTTTCGACTTCAAAGTTTTATAAATTATATTATATAGCTGTTATAAACCGAAAGTTTCTTGCTCCAACTTCCAATTACATTGAGAATTAACCCACACTTCCAGACTAATTAGACGTGTGAAATTTCTTGATTCTATTGAATTCTACTGTAAAACTATTCCAAGTTCATGGAATTAATCTAGACTTCCATCACAAGTCAAACATGGTATTATTCATCCCAAAAAAAAAAAAAAAAAAAAAAAAAAAAAAAAACACCACGGAAATATTGTGTAATTTAATTTTTTGGTGTATCAAATGTCATAGTAAAACTTTATTGCTTTACAGAGACGCATGATTCTTCGGCTGCAGAAATTGTTTGGATGGGACATACATTTCATGGATGCAACAGAGTCTATATTGAGTATTGTCCTTTTCCGCCCTGTTCTTTTTTATTTTTAATTTTCATTATTGTGTGCATGTTGTCTGTTGGCCGCTGAGAACCTGTAACTTACACATTAGTCTTAAGGCGAAGTAATTTTTCATGTTGTAGGTAAATCAGATGCTATATGGGAACAACAGGTGGTTGAACCAGCTGTGAAAATTTTAAGATCTTTCCTTGATCAGGAAGCGAGTTCAGTGCCTGGTAAGGACGCTCCAAATGACACCAGAACAAGAATACTTGACAGGGGATTGTGGACACAGTACGTATGCAAGGTTAGCAATGCAATGCTTATCAATCAGGGGACGGTCTCTGTCGTCTCGTTCTTCCGCCTTGTGTTTCATTTTAGTGTTCTGAGTTTAGCGGATTCTTTTAGATCGGGATGCTGTCTAAATTGACATTTGTGACTTTTCTGTTTGCAGGCTTGTGGGGACAGAGTTCTTAGAGGAGCGCACGAATGGGAACAACACAAACAGGGTCGTAGTCATCGCAAACGGATATCTAAACTACGTAAGTCTCAAGGATTTTCCTCAGCTGAACGGCTGCAATATCTAGGATCGAATTAGATATCGATTTGTCAAGTCCATTTTGTGTTTTCTGGATAGAGGTGGAATTCAATGATTTATTCATTCACTCGAACTGGAAATTAAAACTTTGCTATATTGGCAGCATTTGAGAACCTCAGTTTTCCTTACAGATATGGGGATAAGCAAAAAAGAATAAAATAGACGAACTCTGTTTAGGTCTGGAACTTCGTGCTTTGGTGATATGGATTATTCTGTTAGTGTGAGAACAAAAATTATATTTTAAAAAAAATGTTAGGGACACCAACTTCAATGCCTACTTTTATGCACCAACTTACATGGCATGTGACGTGGCATTCCACCTCAGATGCCAACTCAGCTCATCAATTTTTTTTTGCTAATTCCTGTGTTCACCTAATTTTTCTCTCTCTTCCCTTTGTTCTCATCACGCTCTTCGAGGACCTTTCGACTTCCCATCAGAGCAAAAACCTGGAAATCTAATGCATTTAAAATAAATTAAAAAAACTTTCTTCCATAAAAATAAATAAAACCCAGCAAATCTTCTTTTTCACCTTCCTCTTCCTATTCCTTCTTTTCAGTTTTCAGTGTTCATCATTGCCTATAGCTGCAAATCTGATGCATTAAGCAAAGTTTCTTCCGTATGATCTCTCACCGTCCTCTTCTCACTCCGATTCCAGCCCTAAGGTGTTGCAGCACAGCAATGATGGATTTTTTTTTTTTTTCCACAAACTCTGTTTTGGAAATACGGCCTTTTCTATTTGAAAATTCTATTTTGGTTCTTTAATTAGTTTATTTAAGGATTTCACGATTTTTTGGTTATGCAGATTCATGATTTTGTCTTCTTTTTAGTTTGGTTTTGATTATTTTTTTTTTGGCCGAAAAATAGATCTGTTATTGAAGAATTTAACCAGTCATTGAAAAAGCTATTTCACTTAATTCTCAGAGCAAGTTGACAAAGACTGAGCAACACTATTAACGCTGCGCTTAACCTTTAACTCACAATTATGTGGCAACAGAAGCATCTAGAATATAGATCATCTCAACGTTAATAACTTTATATAAGGGAGAGGAGGAGAAATAATGGAGGACAAGACTCAGTTTGATTTAAAAGCATTTTTGCAAAATTTGCAGTATCGTCTCACAAGCACTCGAGGCCAACCTTTAGCTGTGGCCAGCGAAAAAGGTTGCTAAAATCAAGAATTTACGTGACAGTGCCAAAGATATTGTGAATTTACTTCTGAATTTTCGGTCTTGTGTGGATTTGCTGGGGTTTTTTTTTTTCATTTTTTTTATTATGAAATAAGCTTTATTTAAAAAAAAAAGAAAAAGAAAAAAAAAAAGAAAGAAAGCCCTCAGCATTGAAGGCTTATGAACATATGGTGGAAAGCTAGAAAGGTATTTAAGAACGAGGAAGAGGACGGGGAGAGGGGATAGGAAATAAGAGAGAAAAAAGTGGGCGAGTTAGAAGAGATGAGATAGAGAAATTAAAAGTAAAGGGACATTTTAGTAAAATAATTAGGTAAATTAAAATAATTGACTTGGCATGTGAAGTAGAATGATACATCACATGCCATGTAAGTTGGTGCATAAAAAATAATAATTGAAATTGATAGTCTAACTTTCCTAAACATTTGTTTGGCTTAATTTTTGTTTTACCTTTTGTCAATAAAAGGAAAAAAATTAGAAATTGTAATTTTTCAATATACTGGTTCCATAACACGCGTTTTGCTCATGCGAAATAGACCAAAGTAAAAAAAAAAAAAAAAAGGTAGCCCTACAACATTTGGTAGTGATTGTAGTGATTGGACTACCACTTAGGGATAAAGGAGGTGCCACATGACAGCTCTAGAGCAGTGACGAGGATGTCACATGGTATCCCTATAACAGTGAGCCTTGAAGAGTCATTGGCTCTTTTAGATTATATATACTAGTTGTAGGTACGCGCTATGTACGTGTTTAATCAATTTGTTAAATAAAAAATTAATTAAGAGAATATTATGAGAAAATAGTTGTTAGAGAACATTGAGGAGAAAATAATAAGTGGTAACAAATTAGAGAGGAGTTAACAAATCACTTAGAAAGTTAATTGGGTGGTACAAAGAGAAAATAATAATTGAGATGGTAAAAAAATTGTTTGAGTAAGGATTCATTTACAAAAAATTGTATTTCAGGATGGGAAAAAAAATACAAATTAAAAATGATGTTAGAAAGCAAATAAAGAAGAGATCGGCGTGCGGACGAAAGTGAATAATAATTTTAAAGAGTAAAAAGAACAAAATATATATTAATCAAAATTTTCACACAATTTGGATTGATATTCAACTTAGGGCCAAATATTATGAAAAAATAATAGTTAATATTCTGATATGGTCATGAAGGAAAAAAAAAAGTACGTATTTATTTGAGAGAAGTTTTTGAATGAGGTAGAGGAGAAAAAAATTTAGCAATTAAAGAAAAAGAAAGAGAGCAAAGAAAAGGGAAAGAATGAAAGAGAATAAAAAATAAGAAAAGAAAAAAAAGGAGGGAAGGACATGTATTCCTTAATACATATATATATATATATATATATATTTATAAAAGTCAAATGCTCCTCCTTCTTTTTGACACATGTGCGAAATAGATAAATAAAACAAAACAAAAACTAAAAAAAAAATTTAATTATTATTTTAATTTATACTTGTCTCGTCCTCGGTTTAAGACCCATGTGGAATAGTTAAATAAAACATAAGAAAAAATAAATAAAAAGTAATATTTTTATTTTTAAAATACCACGTGGTGGGCTTAGGACCCACCACGTGGTGGGATGGGGGACAAGGACGAAAGACACTATTTTAGTGCCTTTCGTCCTTTTAAATAAGGTTAATAGATATAGTATAGATAGATATAGATATTTAGAATCATAAAAAAGAGTTTTTATAAGTCAAAATGATTTTAAAATTTTTTAATAATCAGTAAAACATTAAAATGAAGTTTCAAAATCTAATCATGAGGTTCTAATATAAGTTCAAATTCTAATTATAAGATTTTTTTTTGGAATCTTACTTTGTGGTTGAATTTGGAGATTTTTTTGGATATGAAAAGTGCTTATGAAATCATAAACACTTAAAAAAACAGCTTTTAGAATTTGAAAGGCAAAAGAAGTTTCTAGAAAGTCCTACCAAACAAGTCCATAGAAGGAAGTTCATATTGTATTCGTCTTAGAATATGATGTTGTATTTCATCTTTTTTTTTCTAAGATTAATGGTGTCTTTACGTCTCTAAATCAACGTCATTACAAAAATTTACTAGTATCATAGGTGGTGGTAAGGGATACAATCTAAAGATCCACATGTCACAATCTAGGATCCAAAGCCCAATCCTAGATATACTATAAATGGTAATCACTCAATGAGATGGATAAAAATCACTCGATGATTTGTAAGGTTCAAAGGTTCTTTGCTTTGAGGGATCATTCCCCCCTTGTGGTGGATCACTTGCTTTTGAGCTCGTCTAATAAAATTTCTAGTAAAAAAATAATAATCAATAAAATTTGAGTTGGGAGCATAGTCTTGGTGGACATTTCTCGATCACTATAGTATCATCTATGTTACTCTTCCATCATAATTAATCGCCTGTGACATGAGCAACTCGCTTATTGATAAGTTAAGTTAGGAAAATGGAGGATGCATAGAGAGTCTTAAGTGGATATCTCTCGATCATTATGTCACCATAATCAATATTACCCTTTCACCATAATTAATTGCCGGTGTCATAAATAGCTTGCTTAGTGATAAGTTAAGTTAGGAAAATGGAGGATGTTTCAATTAGAGGCAAGAGGCTCGATGATGTGCAGCATTTAGACGTTCAACTTCTGCAAACATATATGAAATGAATCTAGATCTGTTGTCCCATTTTCTTGTCTCAAATGTTAGTCATCTCAATAAACTTTTGATAACTTATCGATTTGTTCAATAATTTTTAATATTTAGCATTTTTTATAAAGTTAAATTTTAAAATTCGGATGAAATGACATGACTCTGTTAAGGGGACAACTAATGAGACATGAAATTCGGGATATCAGATCTCGATTCATATGAAATATACACATTTTATCGTTTCGTTGATAAACCAATTATTTTCAAGCAAAATCCAGCCGGAATAAGATGGAGGAGATGTAAACAAAAAATTTACATGAGAAATACAAATTTTATTTAACTTTCAGATATACTGAGATTCGAGATCATAACACCGAAATGATATTTTTATAGATTTTTGGTGTTAAAAAAATTGTGAAGGTTGGCCTCGAGATTAAAAAAAAAAAAAAAAAAAAAAACTTTATCACCGTAACAGTGCTTAATTGAGTCTAACTAAATCTATTCATATATTTGATCAGCAAAAAAAAAAAAAAAAAAAAAAAAAAAACGTAATTTTATTAATAATCTTATTAGCCAGAGCCTTCAATAATTACTCGACATAAAAGTATTGATTAGAACTTGGCAGAAACAAAGAAACATTGATTAGAAGTTTGTTGATGGTGACTTAATTGTCTCCTTATATAGTCAAATCACAATCACTGGGATGGAAGACATAATCTGTGACATAAAATATAGAAAATATTGTTTGTCCTAATTAACTTTCAATTTGTGATGATATATAATTAAACATCTTATTTAATCCAGAAACACCTAGCTGTAAGGAGACTTTATACAAAGAGCCAACTCTCACGTTCATTCATGTCTCTCACGATTACAAGAGGCGCAAAAAGTTATCCATAATGATATAGACATGAATGAGATACAACTTTGTACAAAAAATTACATTATTAGTAAGTAAAAAAGCTAATATTAATTTTTTTTTGTCAAAACTTAAACACACACTTATAGCATAACTAATAGGTTTATTTTCACCTGTCCCTCTTTTAACTTTAGGGACAATTTCAGTTTACTCAATCCACTTGAGAAACTCTCACTTTATTTTTTAAACATTAAATTTATCTCATTTAACATATTTATAAGAATTATCATTGAAAACGGATAAAAAAAAAAAAGAGTGAAATTAGTCTTACTTGACTATTTCGATTAAAATTTCTATTAAAAACAAAAAAAGAAAAATATCTTGTGACTATGTTTAACCCCCTCCTTTTCTGTTTGTTTTTAACATAACAAAGGAGATGAATTCAAAAATCAAGGGGCAAAGTGAGAGTTTTCAAATCTCTGGAGACAAAATAAAGTGATCTTAAAGTTGAGGGGTATAAATAAGAATAACGATCCTAACTAAAAAGTGGTTTTCTTTTAAAAGCTAAGGTAAATTATTTTGTTGATCCCCAAACTCTTAAGTAGGTGAGAGTTTGATAATTGATCTTTTGTTTTTTATTTTTTATTTTTTGTTTTTTATTTTGTTTGTTTTGTTTTGGTTAAAAATATCCCTTGTAAAAAAAAAAAAATTGTTTTTGTCCTTTTGTTAATACTAGTGGTGAGCACGTGCTCCACACATGTCATGCACAATTGAAAAAAAAAAAAAAAAGTATAAAGCAAATGAAAAGTTATTTGGGAGATGTTATAAGAAGATAATAGTTGAATAGGTTATATGGAAAACAAATTTAGGTAGGGATACATTTGAGAAAAAAAGTTTAAATTGAGGCTAAAAAAAATGAAAAAAAGATGAAAGAAAAAAAAAAAAAAAAAAGAAGAATATACCACATGTCTAGTGAAGAAAGTATTACAAAAGAAGAGCACTTTGGCTCTTTTAATATAGTAAAGATACTAAAGAAGATTAGACAGAGATGTATAACAATAGCGTGAGAGCGATGAGGGAGGTCGTCTTAGCTTGTGGAGGTTGGATTGAACATACCAGTGCATGTGAGATGCCTCTTTACATCCTCACTAGATTTATCTTCATGAACTATGATGCCTATTGAAACATATCTCGAGTTTAAGGCAAATTGTGCTAATTGGAAAGATAAACTTTCTACTTTTATAAAATCATTGTTTGATTTATTCTTAAGGGAAACGAAAATTATGATATTTTCGTAAATTCGGGGGCATGTTGCAATATATAGGTACTATGAGTCGGGAAATAATGAAACGTGATGGTTCTATAGCTATAGTCTATAAGGAACTAATATATGTCTAAATTCATCTAAAATTTGGAGAAAATTAGATAGAAGTGATATTTTCAACACCATAGTTTGAGGGAGATTTCAAAAACTATATCAAGGGACATGTTACATTTCAAGTTCATTGAGCATACTAATATAAGCACCATAGTTTGAGGGAGATTTCTAAAACTAATCTAATACTAATCCTAACTTCAACCCAAAAACAAAAGAGAAGTCAATGAAATAATCACATTAATTGACATGCAAACCTAAAACAATTCAGGTTTTTCTTTTTCAAAAATTCTTTGGTACCCTACTGATAATATACTATTAGATTTTTATTAAATTCTATTGTGATTTTCATGTATTAGTTTATAACTGTGTATTACATAGGAAATTTTATTTTTTATTTTTTTGACTGTATAAAAAATTCACCTGAGTAATTATAACGGCCATTCATAGACCATTACAGTTGGCTTTTCTTTTTAACATTCATCTCTTATAAAATTGAGGAAAATAATAAACTTGAAATAAAAATCTTTACTTGTCAAAAAACTTTACTTAAAATTTAGAAAACTCTAGAATTTTTTTTAAACTATATCAAAATAACCTTCATAATTAAAATAAAAAATTTTTAAACCCATTTCATGAAATAAAATTTAAGTTCATATGAATCATCCAATTAAATAATAATGAACTAAAATCTCAAAATTTTATTTAAAATTAAAAATATTTATCCCATAATCGTTTCTCCCGTTTTTCTATCACACATCGTTCTGCTTCCACTCCAAGCTCTTTCAAATGCTACATCTTACCCTTTCCTTTATCTACAATATGAATTAACTTTAAATAAGCAAAGGTTTAGTAAGACACTTAAATCTCACAAACGTAAATAAATATTTTTTTTATCATCGTAAACATCATCATAAATATAAACATCATTTAAAATTTTTTTAACTTTTAAAACCGTCATATATTGAGCCCGGTGTCATATGATCATAGCGCTCTACTTACAAAAGAAGTAGGGTAGCAAATCCAAAACCAACGGTGACAAAAAGTCTGCTCACCAGACAATATCATCATCATCATCATCATCATCATCATCAAGAGTGTACAACGCCATTTTAAAACATAAAAATACATATGCATACATATTTATATACTTTTCATCAAAATGCCATCATAGGAGAAGTATTAATTAAGATCAAAACAACATCATCAACATCAGAACATATACTTCTCAAATCTTTGATTCATATTACAGGTGAGAGTGTACTTACTTAAACGCCTTACTTAACATTTTTAAATTTTACGGACGGTGACGGGCGATTGAGGTCTTGAGTGCTCGCCTTTAGAACCATTCATGCCATAAATAATAAAAATAAATAAATTACTAAAAGTCCTTAATAATTCATCAAACACTTCCCTCATAATGTAACAGCGCCTAATAGGCATATTTCATCATTCATTAAGATCAAAATAGGAAAATCCAACAATTACACAAAATTACAAAACTTTACAAAAACTGGCAGCCAGACCTCTTTCCCTTCAAAAATTTATAATAATTCTTACAGGGATCCAAATGATCTGAAACTAATTTCAAATGAAAGTAGACATCCGGAGCTTTCTAACGGTACCTAATTCATTAACAACAGAAACCGTTTGTACCCTCGAAAATAGTATTGTATCTGATCATCAAAATTTTACATAAACTGGCAGCCAGACCTCTGTCCCTTCAATAATTTATAATAATTCTTACATGGATCCAAATGATCTAAAACTAATTTTAAATGAAAGTAGACATCTGGAGCTTTCTAACGGTACCTATTTCATTAACAACAGAAACCGTTTGTACCCTTAAAAATAGTTTTAAATCTGATAATCAAAATTTTACATAAACTGACAGCCGGACCTCTGCCCTTTCAAAAATTCATAAAACTTTGTACAGTACTCCAAATGATCTGAAACTAATTTTAAACAAAAGTAGACATCTAGTTCGTTTTAACGGTACTTAATTTGTTAAAAATAAATACTGTTTGGATCTTCATAAATAGTTTTGAAATTTGATTACCAAAATTTTATAGAAACTGACAGCCGAATCTCTGCCTCTTTAAAAAATCATAAAAATTCACACAGGTATCCAAACTATCTGAAGCTGATTTCAAATGAAACTAAACATCTAGGGCTTTCTAGCAATATAAAGTTCATTAAAAATGGAGTCCGTTTGCATCTTCAAAATCAGTATCATAAAATCTGAAAATTTCCAAAAGTGGTCAAATCTGAAAATTTTATTTAAAAAAAATTAAAACCTAAAATCATCACCACAATAATATGACTCACACACATACAAAAATACAGCCTAAGGCATGTTTTTAACATAAAACTACTTAATCACCATACCAATAAAATCATGAATGAAACTATGAAAAAACTAAAATCGTCAATTTGACAAAAATCAACCATCAACAAAACATAATATATTTCCAAGGTAATAAACCATCGTCAATCAATCATATAGCCTCCCTCAATCATCATTCCATGGATATTTCTTATCATCTCCTCAAACTCACAAGAAGAAACTCATCAAAAAAGTCGCTCAACCCCCCCCCCCCAGAAGATCCCAAACCGAAAAGACGATAAAGAAAACATACATTGATTTCCTAACAATTTCCTTGATATCTGACAAATTACAAATGGTATCAGAGCCTATACCCAACCAGAAGTGTTGCCAACGAGGACGTTGGGCCTCAAAAGGATGGGTGATTATAACAGTCATCAATCCCTATAAGGAATGGATAAGCTGTGCAGTCCCACATCACTTGGGAATAGATATATGTGATGGTTCATAAGTAAAGGGACCACCTCTTAATAGTATGAGGCCTTTTAGGGTGAGTCCAAGAACAAAACCGTGAGGGCATGAAACCCAAAGCGGACAATATCATACCAAAAGAGGCACGAGTAGTTACAGTAATTTGTATACTTTTTTAGTTATAATATGGAAAAAAAATTTTGATAGGGTGTGAAACAAATCTCACCAAGTAGAATACATATACAGTTCTGAATCGTCCATTTAACTTCCACTAAAACTATTGTCATACTCTTCTATTGTACTGCAATAATGATGTAATCTTAATTTTCAAAATTATGTCAAATGATCGGTATTATTTTGCACCTGATTATAAAAATACTCTTTTTGCTTATATATATATATATTTTAATTTGGGGATGAAGCGATTTAAACTCTTTATCTTATGGTGAAATCAGACGTGAAATTACTATTAAGCTATATTTGTAATCACATTTTTTCTTATAATTTTAGTCTTTTGGATTATTCTCATGTTTCATCTCTATATATCCCCAAATTTTAGGGCCAGTTTCACTTTGCCGTTGAACTTTGAATTTAACTATAAGTTACCCCTATTATCAGATTTTGAGTTAAAAATTAACTGAAAATAGGGGAATTTGTCTTAATAAGCCAATTCTATTAGGAGTTAAAAAAAAAAAAAAAAAAAAACAAATCGAAAAAAAACCATATGATTGCACTTAACTCGCTTTTTTCTGTCTGTTTTGAAGTGAAATTCTGATAGAAGAGGTAAAGTAGGATTAAATTAAAAGTTCAGGAAACAAATTGAAGGTTTTAAAATTCAAAAGGTAAAGTGAGAGTGATTCTAAAATTTAAGGATATAGATGAAAATAATCCTTAATTTTTCAATTTTGTAACTAAATTTGTACATGGAGACATTTAAAACGGAAAATATGAGTGAAGTAGAAAAGGCTAAATTGATGAAATTTTCACAAAAACTTTCCTTTAATACCCATGAATTATTTCTAACATAAAAGCTCCTCATTTTTTTTCCCCAAGAACAAATCAATCGAACGTAGAATCACATGGGGGCATAAAGTTAATAACTTTCCACCTCTTTGCCCTCTTGTCAAGGAAAGGCCATAGCTAGCTAAGTTTAAAAAAGATTCCTTAAAGATATGAGTTCTCATATGCCATTATAATGCCCTCCATTTGTTAGAGTCCAATATACCTTGGAGTGCTACACATCACATGGGCAAGGACATGGAGAAAAGTCCATACATAAAACTATGACAAATCTTAAAATTAATTAAAAGGCAACTGTATTATAAAAAGAACCAAGAGGGATGGTAAAACGTTTACTCTCTCGGTTAAAGGTATTACGTTCAAGTCGTCACCATCACAGTGATCTGAATATAGGACAATCCATTTTAAGAAAGATCCATATATCATATAAGGGGTTCTTCTCCTCCTGAAGTTATCCCAGTATACTATTTTCTATTCCTATAATCCTCTTTGATCTTTGGATAAAAAAAAAAGATAAAGAAAAAGAAAAGTTTTGTATGCAATGTGATGATAACATTTGGCAGATACATCATAATGTGCCAGCCCTAGAAGGACTCAAAATGTCGAGAAAAACTGGGTACCAGCAAAAGCTAGCTAGCTAGGGTTTTGGACTTTGGAGGGACCCCCCCTTTCATGTGCAAAAGCAAAGGCCACCACAGATTGCAGTATTGGTCGGCAATTTTATTTTCTTTTAGTTTATTTTTTCGGCCTTTTTAAGATATAGGAGCTCCTTATCGATAATGCACATTTTTATCTTTGAAACCGATAAACATCACATCACAATAATATATATATATATACACACACACACAGAACATGTAGTTTTTGATATAGATCCAAGAGATTAAATAATAACCAATAGGTATATTTTCTTTATTTTAAATTTTACTATATACTATTTAGATCTTCTGCTCTTTATTTATTTATAATTTTTAAGATTAATCTCAAAAGCGAACTTTATATATATACTAATGCTTTGTTTGACATTTCAATTCAACTCCAACTAAACCGTACTATTTCATCTAAGTTTTTTTCCTTTTCTGAAAAGTCAATAAAAATTATAACTAGTTTTTGAAAATTAGTCAACTCCAATTTAAAATTTTCATCTTCAATCGGCGAACCAAATGCAAACTAAGTCTCATTTTCATCTGTAATATTAAAAATGCCCTAAAATTGACCCCAATCTATCTTAATATACATTGTAAAACTAGTCCCTCAGCTTTATAATCAATGGACATTTCAATATATTTTTAAGACTAGATTAACTAATTGCATAAGGGTTTGGTATGCGTTCATATTTAGTAATTAGTAAAGGTCCATCTGGTTTTTCTTATAAATATATATGATATAACGTCTGATAGGATTCTAAGGGCATTTACAATCTATTTCAATTATCTAACTACCCATCGTGCACGACTCTAACGTTGTTTTCCGCCATTTATTTTCTGACTTTGTGACACAAATAGATCATGGTTAGTTTCGTAACGTTTTAAATTTCAGGAATTGGTGTAAAGTTCGAGGATTATTTTTGACATTTTTTTTAGGACTTGATACGAGATAAACGGATTAATAAGTACCAACTTAGTTAGGATGAGTAACTTCTCTTCATGTCAGTTGTCTCGCTCTTTTTATTTTTATTTTTATTTTTATTTTTTCAGAAACCGTTTATTTATTTGTTTATTTTAATTTTATGACTGTTGACTGCTGTGGTCAAGAGACGAGGATGCTGACCGGAGGTGCTAGTTGTTCCCATTTGTAATTCATTCACCGTTGTTGTTGTTCTTCTTCTTCTTTTTTTTTTTTTTTTTTTTTTTTTTTTTCCTGACTTGGAAAATCAACTCATTCTTTTCTTCTATGATTGGAAGATTCTTGTAGTTTCAAAACTTAATAGTTCCATCAATATAAAAATTATTGGATGGGTCACGGAATTACTTGATCTACGACTTGACAAGAAGCAAATATTTATATATATATATATATATGTATGTATGTATCGAGTATGTAAGACCATGTTTTCCTAATGTGGGTAAAAGGTGTTGAGAAGTATGTTAGAGACATGGGCTTTTTAAGAAAAAATTTTGTAAAAGCTCTGGTGTGGGGTTGGTGCTTGTAGAGAGAGTTGTTAATAACATTTGTTTTGAGATGCACCGAAATTTTTTTTCCCCCTTAAGAATAAAAATTACACTAACTTCAGAGACAGATTGTATCTTTTGTCAGTTTAGATCTTTTAGCCCCGTTTATTTTGATTTTCCACCCCCCTCATAAGGTTAATGTCAAAAGAAGTATTCTACGGTAAAGGTTTTGAGGGGGGGAAAAAAAAAGAAGATATATCAGATTTGTATTGGTATCTATCAGTTTTGTCTACTTTATTTTAATGTGATTTTGACCATATTGATTTTCGAAAACGTGTTGTCATCAGTAACCTAACCATATTATAGAAAGCGCACAACGTTAGTTTACAAAAAAAAAAAAAAAAAAAAAAAAAAACGGGGTTGTTTTGGGAAATTCCTTTTTAAAATTGGATCATGTGAACAAAGTTGGTCGCTAGGGCTAGGAGGCAAAAGCTTTCTAAAATATTGAATTGTAGATACTGTCCAAAAAAGGAGAAACCGACATTTTGGTGATTGATTGCAGCCAACACGAGTGGTGCGAGATGGGGTCAGCGTCCGGGGGTTGGAGAGAGTAAACAGTACTACAAGAAGACACATCTCACTGTGGAGTTTGACACAGAAACAAACTGCTATGCAATGTGTCATGAGTACTATAAATGTTGGCCTTTGGGGTCTTGTTTTGCTCGCTCCTCAGTGTGTGTTGGTGCAAACTTCATTTCAAAAAAATTTGAGCCATGGGAGAGTTCAAGCACTTGGTGATTGTCAAGTTCAAGGAGGATGTGGATGTCGAAGGTATTTTGAAAGGCTTGGAGAATTTGGTTTCCGAGGTTGAAGCCGTCAAGTCCTTTGAATGGTAACCTTTCGTAAACTCGTTAGTATCACTAGTAGAGATATGTGAGATTGATTTTGCCCTTGTTGTTTAGAACTTCCATTTCATTTACTTGTATTTTATCTGCAAGTGTTCATCACCATATCTAAGTAGATCCAATTGCACTTCTCTCATATAGTACCATAGATCGATATACTGTCGTTTGAAAGATGTCCATTTTCAAGGTTTATCAAATGTTTACATGTAGTGTGTTTCTGAAAGTTACATATGATTAAAAATTTTGTTAAATTTAAAAAAATTTATACAACACTAACAGAATCTGATACGAATTTAATAGTTTTAAACATAGCCTTTACTGGTAGCGAATTCTCCACGAATGCATTTTCTATGAAAGTGTATGCTTTGTTATGTGTTGTATCAGGGGACAGGACGTGGAGAGCTTAGATGTGCTTAGACAAGGCTTTACTCATGCCTTCTTGATGACATTCAACAAGAAAGAAGACTTCACTGCATTTCAAAGCCACCCTAAGCATCTTGAGTTCTCCGCGACGTTTTCAGCCGCTTTAGACAAGATTGTGCTGCTCGATTTCCCTGCTCTTCTTGTCAAGGCACCCGCATGATCATCTAGAAGATATTTTAGCTCTTTACATATTAAAAAAGCTTTTGGAGAAAATACTACTTGTATTTGTTAATTTGTCTTGTGTGTTTATGATCGGTATGTTTTTCGCTTGTAAAAATCATGCTTAATTATGCAAATCATTAAGTTTGATGACTTAATATGGAAATTCCCAAGCTGTTTGGCAATCTACTTGTAGCCTTTGATGAGCAGATTATAACTTACCAAATACAAAATGCGAATATCACATAAACACCCAAAAAAACAAAAATGAATGATATTGATTTGGTCAAGAGCCTATTCATAACTGAGTGAACGCCTATACATATACTGTTATATATATATATATATATGATAGTAAGGGATTCGGTCATGTAAAAGCTACATAAGAGTGATGAAAAGCAATGATTGAACTATCGACTTGCGGTTTGACTGTACAGATTCAAGTTCTGCAGCAAGACTAATGTCAGATAGACAATAAATATTTTAAGCTGAAACTTATGAGCATCTAGAGTACAACATATACGGCAGAAGTATCATACTATAGTATGTGATTTTGTTATCTCAGAGGTCGTCCTACGTATGTCATTATTTAGACTCATATATATCTAGTAGGATGTATCCATCAAGTAATTAGCACTCATTGGACTGTTTTTTATTTTTATTTTTATTTTTTAGTATTTATTATTTATTATTTATTTTTATTCTTTTATTTATTTCTTTATTTATTATTATTATTTTTTGATGCTGAACAAGGTTGGTGTTGAATAGTAGTGCTAAATATTAAACATGGTAGTACAAATGGGGACCAAGAGAGAAAGCAGAAATGAATATATTTTTGACTTTGTTGCTACATCTTATCCTCCGCTTACTTGATGATTTGTGAACAGCTAATTAGCGCTAATTGAGGCGGTCCCATCTTTTACTGTCTTGCCGGCCACAATGAAATCCTCAAAAATCAAACGACAAGGTTCAAAATCCAAAATAGAAAGGAAATCTTAGTAAGATTTTCGAATGAATACCACACGATCTTACTGAACAAGATTCCTTTGTGAAATAAAGAGAATGTTGCAGGAATTAGTAAAGTATGAGGAAAAAGTGGTATTCTGTATCCCACAAAAGGGTGGTGGCAAGAAAATCTTACTTAAAGTATTCGTTTTTAGCAGCTCGTAGGGTCGAGCCATCACAAAGTCTAGTATTTGGCAAAAAAAAATAAAAATTGTGTTGCCTCTTGAAGCTCTGAGCTGATAGTTGTTATTCCGGAATGGTGCTGAGCCAGGAGGCGGGAAGACACATTTATCTCTCTCCCTTTTTTTCTACAAAATAAATAAAAAATAAAACAGATTAAAAAAAAATTAAGGTCCTTGAACATGCCGAATCCCACAAAGTCCCTCCCAAGTTATGTGTAGTTTTCCTTCTATATTTTTGGCAAATTTCCTTTTGGAGGTTAAGTTAAAAGAAGTAAAATAAAAATTCCCATAGAAAAATAATATGAGTTTTTTTTTTTTTTTTTTTTTGGTATTACATGGAAAAAATCCCCGCCGACTGGAATACTGTTTTAATGTGTTAAATTTTTATGAACTTCTGTCAATTTTACATATTTTTTTTTTATTCAGATAAGATTTCAAACCAAATATAACATTCACAGCGCTAAAAAAAAAAAAGAAAAAAAAAAGGTGCTAGACACAGAGTGACAAGGATACCTACCCAAAAAGCTCTAAGAAATAACGTGAGAATATGAATAGTGGAAAAATTTGTTCCTCTCAGGCTTTTCATCTAAAAAAAAAAAAAAAGAAGAAGAAGAAAAGAAAAAAGCAATGGCTTAGAAAAAGCTAATAAAAGTGGAAGTAATATTCAATAACCCATAAAAATTAGATACCTTATCTACCTCAAACTTGTCCTTTTTTATTTATTTGCTCTAATAATCTAAAGACACCAAAGACCCATCAATATTCTTCAGTGTCAAAGATCAAACCAGCCAAGAAGTAGGAGACAACAACAAGAACAACAACATGAGAGGATTATTCACGAAATTCCTTCACCTTCCACATCTTTTTCTTCTTACAATTCTGATCGGATTCTTCTGTCTGACTATTTCCTCTGCTGTTGCTTCTGAAGATGCTCTGACAAGCACTTGTGGCCAAATCCCAATTCAACAACCATTTTCCAATAATATTCAAACTTCAAATCAGTACTCAAGTCCATTGAATCACATGCTCTTCTGCAAATCACAGAAGCTCTACTTCAGAACCTCACTTGGGCTTTTCCCAATCTCTTCAATTAATTACACAGCCAAACTTCTTACCATTTCTCACCCTTATTCTTGTTCGGAGTCAATTCATTTTGTCTCTCCAATTCTTCTCTCAGCTGGTTTTCCCACACCCCCACAGCCCAATTCACTTCTCCTTTTCAACTGCTCAAACAGTAAAAACAATATTTCACCAGTTATCAGAAACTACACTTGTTCCCAAGCATGTGGAGATACTTCTAATTGCTTACTCGTTGACAACATCGAAAAGCTTGACAAGGGCTTTCATCCGATTGACTTAAATTGCTCGCACTACATTAGAGTATATAGGGAATTATATTCTTCGAATGACGACGACGATGATGATGAATTCAAAGGTTTCGAATTAGGGACGAGGATTTCTTTTGACATCCCTGATCACGTACCGAATGTCTGTAACGAGTGTGAAAAGCCTAATGGAAATTGCGGTGTCGGGTTGAGATGCATATGCCATGCAAAAGAGTGTAGTAAGAGCCCTCTTAACTAATCTCAAAAGCCTTGAAGATTTGGAATTGGACCCTTTTTGTTTTCAGTACTGATGTGGTGTTTTCTATATATCTATATATATATATATTTTTAAAAAAAAATTGCAGAAGACAAGGTGATTTCGAGGGGTGGATCGATCAACAGTGTCGGCAATCTATTGTTCTCTTTGGTTTGTTTTTTACTTGTGATGGTCTCAGTAGTTGTGTTTTGATCATATAAGGGAAACTAACCCTTAGACAAAAGTGTTGGTTAGTTCTATTCATCCTTGTTTAAGGTCTGAATAACTTGAGAGCAATATTTATGAATAACAAGTTATATCAGTCAGATTCTAAATGTAATTATGTGTACGGAAAAGATGAAACTCGGAGAAAAATTTTGAGCTTGCCCTTGTCAAAGGTTGAAAGGATGTCATTTTTGAAAGAAATTACTTGAATATCCACCACCAAGGTGCTTAATGGAGATTTTGGATGGGTGCTGTTGCTTGGGATGTGGTTGATGTCATTTCCCAAACCCTCATCCTTTTGTATCATTTTGATAGGTTTCCTTTTGGTTGGGTTCCTAGGTCCTTTAGGGCTTGTTTGGAAAGAGGGAAAAGTTGGTAAGAGGGATACAGGTGTGAAGATTAGTGATTGAATTTCCAGACTCATGTTTTGTGAGAGCCAGGAGGGTTCATAGTAGGGAATACACTCGGTGAGGAAATCAAAATTCTTTATAAGAGTGGTTTCTGACATAAACTAGCGGTAATTTTATAACTAATTTCAATGTAAGATATATAATTCAAATATCCGTCTCTAAGTTAGAAAAAAAAAAAAAAAAAAATTTCCTCTGTAAGAAGTTGAAAGGATTGAATAAGGGTATCCGTACTACAACACATAATAAGTGACAGTCCTCTCTTCCTTCCATTCTCCTCACCTAGGTGTTAGACTTTTATGTTCTTTCTATTTTCTTTCCTTCTCTCCAATGACAGCTCTAAAGTCTTTTTTTTTTTTTTTTTTTTTTTTTTTTTTTTTGGGGAGATAGCTGGAATTCTTTATACAGTGGAAATGCCACAGTATCTATTTCTTCTTGTGTGAGACCCTGTTAGCTCCAACTTTTTCCCCTAATGGGAACATGACAGCTTAATGCAGGTAATGTGTCAAGAAAATTAATCACAATCTTTTCAATTATTGAGAGCCCTGAAATGATACGGTAACACATTTTGATTGATAGCAAATCCTCCGGAATTTGATAATTCCTTGTTCAATAACGCACATTTGCTCCAAAAAAAAAAAAAAAAAAAAAAAAAAAAAAAAAAAAAAAACTCTACAATTTCATCGCTTAGAAGCAATGATGGAGTCGGAGATTTTTTTTACCAAGACACTACGAAAGGAATCAGAAATGATTTTTTAGGGGCATAGTATAATTTTTCTAGAAATGTAAGCGTTAAATTAGAAAAAAAAAATGTAGATATAAAAATGAATTTTCAAAAGTTGAGTGGTATAAGCTGGCTCCGTCACTTGCATACAAGTACAGTAGCGAAACTATTTGAGCTTACAAAGAACCCTAAGATGATATCTTGAGCCATATACAAAAGTATAGTTCTATTCCAAGAAAAATAATAAGCAGATCTGGGAACCTCTTTTTTATTTTATTTTTCCCTCATCACGACTGGAGGAAAACATATATGTTGAAAAAAAATGAATACTTTTTGTTGAAGTCAGTTTGGAATTATGAAGATGATCCAGTTGGTCTACATGACAATAATACGGAAACACACTTGCAATTGCTATTGAATTGAGTTTGAACTAGACAACACAAAAGAAAAAATAATTGCAAAACGAGAAGGAAAATGACAATGCCCAAACTCAAAATATACCCCCCATCGATGTCAAATTTCCTCCATGGACATAGACATACATATATATACATATATATATATACACACACACACACACACACCTGCATAGACGGATCTATTAAAGGAACGAGTGGGGAGCTACAGCTCCTACTGAATTTTTTTTCTTTTAATCTTATCCCAAAATTTTATTGTTTTTCTATTTTGCCCCACTAAAAGTTAAAAAGTTTCACATGGGCCCATTAAAATTAATAGTATAATTTTTTTTTAATAATTTTTCTTCTTTACTAGTGGTAGCACGACGTGTCATGCACATTTGAAAAAAAAAATTTGATAAATCAAATGAAAAATAATTATGAGGTATTATATTATTATAAATATCCAACTAAATTTTTATCTCTATGTCCACACGTTACTCTTTCAGCCATTTGGTTCCATTTTATTTTTGGCTTGATTACTTCGTTTTTGGTTCGTTTTTCAATACTGTAGGTAATGATGAGAAAAGATGATGTCAAAAGAGAAAGGGGTTTAAAAAGTTTTTAGTTGAATTAGTTAAAAACAAACTTATTTTTTCTAACATAGTGACAAGTATTAAAAAGAGAAAGAGGTTAAAAAAGTTTTTAATTGGATTGGTTTTTAAAGTGGTGACAAGTGTCAAAAGAGAAAGGGATTAAAAAAGTTTTTAGTTAGATTAGTTAAAACCAAACTATTTTTTTCTAAGATGGTGACAAGTGTCAAAGAGAAAAAAGGATTAAAAAAGCTTTTAGTTAGATTGACTTTTTTAATATAGTATAGATATAGATACTCACTAAAAATTGAAAGTCCTCACATAAGCCCCAATTAAATTTTACCCTTTTAGTTTTTATACTCAGATATTAGCTTTTTGATATACGATTTTATTGAAATATATGTATAACTCCAACCCGGTCCATTGAAAATTTTCTTAATTTGATTATCTTATCGCCTAAAATATACTAGTTTTTACTTTTATCATATCATCTTTAATTTTGTATTTACACGTTATTTTAGTTAAACAAATAAACGAAAGTGGGGTACAACTTAAGAACATAAGTAAATATACTTTAAAAAAAATAAAAGAGATTTTAATACTTTATCATTATCACTTAAAATTTTAGTTTAACTCATTCAAGAAAGAGAAAATCTAATAGAATGCCCTAAAATGCACTTCGTTCCAATTTTTTACCTCATTTCTTTAGGATTCGTATTTTTAACCAGCTAGTCCGCATTTCTTACTTTGACCAAGAACTATTAACAATCAATTTGCCCTTAATTTTAAGTCGAATTTCAAACATAAATGAAGCCCTATTGACTCTGGTCTGCGCCACCTCTATTAAAAAAATTAAATTAAATTAAATTAAAATAAAATAAAATTCACTGGGGAGATCGTCACACCAAAGATCGCCACAGCCTGTGGTCTTAATCCCCATATGTTACTCCTAATCATCATGATCTGCCAACACAAATTATGTCGCCATCGATGTCACGATTTAGTGGTTTTCTTGTGAACATTTTTTTTCATGAGATCTTGCACCCAAAAAAAAAAAAAAAAAAGATATTGAATTGATGTTATTGTTATTAGTATATGTTTTAGATTCCAAGCAGATGATGAATTATGGTATCCTCATGTTTGTTTTTCTTTTTTGTATATTCTTTTGGAACTTTTTGCTGCAATTTTTTGGTAATCTATTTTATTTTTTTTATATATGGATTATGACAAATTAATTTGCTGGATTAGGTTTGTTATTTTACTGGATTACTCTCTAGTTGTTGAATATTCTGGTATATTATCAAGAGTAATCTACCACAATACTCTTCAGAGATCACAGCTAGACACGACCAATTATTTTGTGTTGAAATTTTTTACAAAAAAAAATCTGGTAGCTTACCAAAATTAATCTTCCAAAATACTCTCTAACAAATACAGCCAGAGACGCCGATCATTTTGAGTTAGAAATGAAAAATATTATTGCAAAATACTCTTAGGTGACCAAAGACGATCATTGACCTATGTTGGTTCCGGCAACATCTAGTAGATTACAGGTAGTATACTCGATTTCCTTTTTGACCGGTTGATGGTAATATCGCAAAATATGTCATGTTATCCTTTGACTTGTTTAATTGGAGATTAAAAAAAATATATTGAAGGCACTATTACAGGGACAATAATTTATAGGTCTCCTTCTTGGCGATTAATCTTATAAATGAATTGACTGCTCTAATACTAATTGTTAGGAACCCGTTAATGTAGACATTTTATTGAATCCAAAAGGGAATACAACAATGGGACCCCCAATCTCCCAATGACCTCATGAGGCAAGCACTCAATAACAGATTACACTCATTACACACCTCCCTCCTAACAGCCCTTATTCCCTTTTATACTAACTACCCTAATCAGCTACTAACATTGGGTTCCTAACATTACCCTCTTCAAAGAAATTTTCTGGGCTCGAAATCCCGTTTGAAAGGCCCACAAAAAGAAAATGTTTTACTCTGTTAGTGGCTGAAGGATTCAAATAATTGCATCTTTCCTCAAGTCTGAATCATTATATTGTCACTCAATCACTACTTTTGAGTTTTGATCTGTTTTGCACAATTCTTATAAAACTGTTAGGGAACAGCCAAGAATACACAAGCTTTTTTCAATTGCTGCACATTTTGCGACGACTAATAGATTGTGTTTTTGTCCCACCTATATTACGGGGTTACTGTGGTGTTTAAATGTGAAATGGACTCTCTCTTCTCTTAAGTTACTCAAGTTCATTTAACATGATATCAGAGTCATATTTTACAGGCAATGATGAGCTTGGACCCTAATCCATACCATACAAAAGAGAGACTGTTAGATTATATATTTATCATATAAAGTTAAGTTACGAGATTGCTGTAGCATTCAAATGTAAAATAAACTCCCTCTTTCTTTGAGCTAACTTTTGGGGATGATTTCTCATGCTCATTTAACAACTTATTACATTTTGTTGCAAAATGTCAAATTAGAAAATACAAAAAAAAAAAAAAAAATACAAAAAAAATACAAAAAAAAAAGAAAAAAGAAAAAGAAAATACTAGTTCCCAATGTTATGTAAGTGAGAAGATTTGGACGACCATTTGTGAGCCCATCATGTGGTTTGAATTGGGCCAGGCAATTGACCATCGAGACTCGAGAGAAAGAGGATAGATAACAAATATGCACGTATCTGTCTCGGGTTATATCAGCAAGCCTCCATCAATCTTGTCCTGTATTGTGTGGCAGAAGGCTACGCAAGCTGTGGCGTGACTATTACTGGCATGAAACTTGCATACGGGGTTCTGTCCCTTTAGTGTGCCTAACTGGACTTGATGCTCTGGGGACCCTACTTTTTCCGAGCACCATAAATTTGATATCTTCTTATATTTATACCTATTATAACAATAAATTAATAATTTTATCATTTAATGACATTAAAATTATCCACTTTAATCTTAAAGTTGACAAAATTATAAGGAGGTATTCAAAACATGACTCTTCACCTAATTTTCTTAACTATTTATGTTAGAATGCCCATCCGTTTGTTTTCGATACTATTTTCGTCAATAATTTTTCACACTATTTATTTTTTTTATATATTTAACTTTTTTTAAATAAAAACAATTACAAAACATATTTCATTATTTCATTCTCATAATATCATGATAATTAGCTTATGATTAATAATACTAAAATAAGATATACAAATTAATCATTTTCATCTAATTTTTTTATTCAAGCAAACGCATAAATGATATTTATAATTATTTGTATTCCAAATCCTATAACCCAAGTAAATAACTTATTCGGATTCTGAAACCTCACTCTTAATCCTACTCACTCCGATTGTACGCAAATAAACACACCATTTGCTAAGGGCACCATTATATCATATGTTAACTTTCTTGGAGCTTCTCAGAAGAACGGAAATAAAGATCGTTTTCTACTCTTTTCTATCCCTATTTTCTTTCTTCTGAGAAACTCCAAGAGAGACTATATTCGAGATAATGACACTCAAAATATAATTCTTTTGAAGAGAAATCAGAAAAGTACGCCTACCTTGACACATAGGGGGCATTTTGACCATATATTATAGATTGGGGGTATTTTGATTAAGATAATAGAGATTGGGGACATTTTGACAAATTATTGATGGAAACAAACAGATGAGACATTTTGACAGATAAATCAAGGGTACAAGAGATATAATATTTAATATACAATTTACAATATATACAACGGGGATTTGACATTAATGATATATTCAGGAGAAATTCGTAAGGGCATAGATGTTCGGCTCTTTTTTCCCTTTTATTTGCGGCTTGAAATGCCACTTTAACTTTTTTTTTTTTTTAAATAAAAAATAAGAGACATCTTTTAGTAATATTAATATAAAATTACCATTATATTTTAATTGTAATTGCGCGTCACTTTAATTTTTAGTATAACGTTGAAAATGACAGTCCAAATTATAAAGAATTACCGTAAGATGACAATGTACTAAATATTAATTAAATTAAGAAGGGCAAACAAGTATCTCTTAGGAATTATTTGATATCATTGAAAACGCAAATAAATTGACAGAGGAAAAGTTCTTAAATTTTGGAACTTGGCAATACGTGGTATTATTCAAGGTCTGCCACGCAAAAAAGGGTCTACAAAAACTGCTTAGTGCTTTTCGGCCAAGTTTCGGGCGGATCTCCAAACTACTAATTTTTGGATTAATAAATCTCCATTTTGGTATTCAAAATAAATGGTACTCTTTGTTAAGCATATTCAACTTATTTGAAGTTGGTGAACTTCCACCGGGGTTAGAATATTTAACTGATTAAACGATCAAGTCAAAGCTTTAAAGAAGAGTTCGAACTTTGAAGAATTATTCTTAGTGTAATAAGCCGGATTTTTACTGTCAAATGTATCTTCTTCCTTTTTTTTTTTTTAGGAGTTAAGTCATATCATGTGTATCGATAAACTAATAGGGTTGTCCATCTTTGACAATTTATGCTCTTAATATAGAGGATGAGTTTGTTTGGCTGTAAGATTCACCTTCACTAAACCTGTTATATATATATATATATATATATATATCAGACACTCATTGTTTATAATAACAGATTTTATGTTTTTAAACAAAAGGCTTTGAAACATGTCATTTAAGTTAAGAAAAGTGGAAGGATGCAAGATTATGACTGATGAGTAGCTAAATCTTAGATGAAATCAGATTTGGTGGGCAATTATGTTTGGCAATTGTCAGGTGCCGGCAAGGAGAAAAACAGGTACAAGATTGAGGATAGAAGAAATCAAAGTAGAAAATGTATAATTATTGTGCCCCTAATAATTGAATTTGAGTTATTTTATTCTCTTTCTTGGCAAAGATAACACTTCAACCGTCTTTGAGTTGATGAGAGTTCATATTAACGTCAAGGGCGGAGCTACCTTAAACTCAATAGCAGCTACCCTCTAGGCCTAAGAGCTCCTTATATTTTTGAACCCCTAATTTATTTTTTAATAGTTTACGTCTTGTGAAATCGACTAATTAATTGCAAATGTTGCATGTAAGGATTTTTTTTTTTTTATTTAAAAGAAAAAGTATGGAAACCCCAATTTTGACTTTTAAGAATACTCATTTTTAATATTTAAACTCTAAATTAATTAATTAAAATCAACTAGAGACTACGTATAAACAAACATAAACTTAAAATTTTTGGGATTAAAGTGATTAAATCCTGTTATGATCATTTGGAAGAAGAAGAAAAGATATACAAACTGATAAAATGAAGGTAAGGAGAGAGACAAAGTTTAAAAGTACTATGATTTTTTATTTAAAATTATGGTTTCATTCACTTCCCACTAGAAGATTAAAATTATAGCTTCGCATGCCACTTTCTGGATTTAGATGATACCTATACAGATGAATTTTATATATATTATATTATCCTCATAGATATATGATACAATGATCAAATACTATATGAGTGAAAAAAAAAAAATCAAAATCTTCTGAACCACTCATGTTATGATCTTCCACATACCGGATCTTTTTGCTCCTTCATCTAGTTTATGTTCTTCATGTAGCATTCATACAAAATGATTTTGTGAAAATATGTCAATACTTCCACATATTATGGGTAACGTAGGGTACATCTATAACTATTCCTATCGGAATTATCATTGCTTAGCTTTCAATTAGCCTCTGATCATCAAATAAACATCCTCCTCTCTTTGAAACAAGGGGTACTATTGGTTCTATGGGTGCTTGAAACAATTTTGTCTTTTACATATTACTATATATTTAGCGTCGTTAATGCATCTTTAGCGTCGTTAATGCATATGAGGAATTACTGAACTCAATCAATTAGATAGAGATACTCAAATTGAATCAATGATTGACTTTTAGGTTTTGCCATAGACATTTTCAATTATGCAAATCAATATAGTTCAATCCACAATGTAATCAATTTCTCACAAATCACAATGTGGATGTTATTGTGAATTCCATTAGATTAGGACATAGTTGCAACCAAAACTTTTATTTTACCAACTAACAAGCACTAGTAAAATTGTGGTTTACACGACGGTTAGACAACCGTCATGGAAGATACCACGACGGTTTCATAACCGTCATGGTATCTCAATATTACATGACGGTTCACACCGTCGTCGAATCAAGAAATACAGTAGCAAACGCCGCAAATTTGTTGGAAAAATCGGATCCGGTATAGAGTTACGGCGCAGCGGAAGTTTTAAAATTTTTATGCCGTTTCCGGAAAAGAGTCTCATGATGCATATAACAATAAATTAAATTAATGATCAAGCGTACCTTAATTCTTGGATTCCGGAATCACTAGAGCGTTTGACCAACGTGTCTTCTCTACTATTCTCGAGTTCCACGTCTCAGAGTGTGTGTGGGCACACGTTCTATGAATCCAAGCGACCGGTAATGCTTTCCGAAGTCTAAATCCTTCCTTCTCAATTCCGATATTCCTCGTTGAGAATATGATCCAACTTCTTTCTTCAAAACTACAAAACAGGAACTGGTTAACCTCCTATGAAAATTATCACTCGGTTTAACCTTCCTCACAATTTTGATTCAATGGAATTTTCTCTCTTTTTCTTTCTCACAAGATAGCCGAATTTTGATGTGGAAGAAACCTAAATTGTTTTTCCTCTCACTCCAAGAAAAACGTTTTCCCTCTTGAAAAATACCGAAAATTTGTTTTTCAAGAATCCCTTGCCTTTATATAGAAGTCCAATCCTTTTTCAAAATTCATCTCTTTTATAAAAAATTAATAATTATTTTTCTGGATAAATTTTGAATCAAAAGATCATACAACTTTAAGGCTTGATTCATTGAACCTAAAAACGTTTTTCCAAGAGGAAATCTTCCCACAAAAAATTCGGCCACACTTGAAATTCAAGCTAGATTGATGGTTCAAATTTTAAATCAATAATCTAGACTAGTCAAAAGATCCTATTCCTATCTAGATTCAAATTCCTTTTAAACCTTTTTGAATTTAAATGACATTCACTTATTTGAATTAAATATTTTCCTCAAACATCAACCATATTTATTAATTTAAATAAATGGAATATTTGAAATTTTCCTCCTCTTAAAACCATTCACAACTTTTTAAAGGAAAGAAAAAATCCATCAAATAATCTCCATTATTCAAATCAATTAATAATTTAATGTTAGAAATATATTTGAACAATTTTGAAATAAAATTTTCTTCCCTCCACCTATCTAAAAACCGTACATCACTTTTAAATTAGGAGAGAAAATTTGTTTTTCAAAATTAAATAATTCAAACACAATCGTATTTCCAAAATTCAAATTAACCAATCACATATTGACAAATCATTTGTCTACTAATTTTACATGTCCAATCCTTTCTGGATTGCATGTTAGAGAGTACCGTGTCTTAATAGACATTACTAAATTCCATTTAAATTTACCGATCTCATTAGAAACAAATCCCGAGATGCTATACGGAACTATATGAGCTAATAGAGGGACCTAATGGAAATATGTAAAGAGGCTCCTATAATTGTGAAAAATTAATCCCAGATTAATTATTCATCAATTATCAACTTCAAAACTATTACACTAAAAGTTTGAAGCTGAACTCCTGTTTATATACCGTATTACGAAAGCTCTCTTTCACGTAGTGTTTCTTCCATGATATATTCATCTCTTGCTTAATCCCCATATGTTATCCATGATTGAATTAAGAACTTTTTTCGTTTTACCTTTTCAATCATTTTAACTTAAAGTTCCATTATTCTCTATTGAAAGAATCACCAATTGTAAAACCATACAATTGGTAAACCACCAGAGAACACAAAATAAACCGATGGCCAAGATCTTGTTATACTATTTTTCAATCCCCGAATAATGCCTTTAAGTAGATAACATTTACTATTGTTAAGATAGCTATGGATTCCGTATCTATGAATCTTGATTTCTCCATCCATAAGTCATGCACCCAAAACACAAGTATATTGACCATGAATTAACAGTGTCTCACCTGTAGTGCATTAAAGTACATAAGTCATGGATGCGAACTCAAGTAATCATTTCAGGATTAAGATTAATGCAGGATGATAATCAAAGTGTCATTGATTCTTATAAACAAAATTATTAAACCGAATCAATTAACACTTTAGGTCCAGTCCAATGTCATACCTCAATACTAGTATACATTAAAGTTTCTACTCGGAACCTATCCGATGGTCAAGACAAACCATCCCTCCAAGGAAGTAAACAACCTTTACAATCTTACCATAAATAAGATCCCCAAATCTTATTTCATCGATTGCGGACTATTTATTTAGACCGTTATTAAATTACCACGTCTTCTATGTATACCCCGTATATACATGGTAATCCGATATATTACCAACAGTCAAGGAGTATTTTATGTTTGCTCAAAATAACCATATAATCAACAAATGAAAGTAAATAGGACACAACTTATTAAACATGAATAACTTTCTCTTATTAATATCAAAATGTCATATTTACAGAAAATCCATAATATTGATTTTCTATCCTTATGGCACATTTAGATCCCAACAATCTCCCCCTTGCCCTAAGCGAGTAAATGTGACATATTACGCATCCCCATGCCTTCAACGTGTTCTTCGAATCTTCTGGCCACCAAAGTTTTCGTGAACGGGTCAGCAAGATTGTCCTCTGATGCGATTTTACAAACCGTCACATTTCCACTCTCAACAAAGCCTCTGATGATGTGATATTTTCTGTCAATGTGCTTATTCCTCTTATGATGCCTAGGATCCTTGGTATTAGCTACTGCTGCACTGTTGTTACAGTAGAGTACTATAGCTTTATCCATACCAAGAACGACCTCAAGGTCACCAAGGAACCTGCGGAGCCATACCGCTTCCTTTGATGCCTCACTGGCTGCCACATACTCGGCTTTTATGGTCGAGTCAGCAATGCAAGATTGCTTAATACTCCTCCACACAACGGCACCACCTCCAAGGGTAAAAACAGATCCTGAAGTTGATTTCCTTGAATCCTGATCCGATTGAAAATCAAAATCTGTGTATCCTCTAGGAGCAAGGTCCTGACTGGAATCACTAGCATATAGTCCCTCGTTCTCTGTAGATACTTGAGTATATGCTTCAGCGCACCCTGGTCCCAGATTCGACTGATATCGACTTACCATACCAACCGCAAAACAAATGTCAGGCCTAGTGCATAACATAGCGTACATAAGACTACCTACTGCTGATGCATAAGGTACATTTTTAATACGCTCCATTTTTTCCGATGTCTTGGGAAAGTCATCTCTAGAAAGCTTGATTCCAATCCTGAAAGGTTGGGCACCTTTCTTGGAATCTTTCATAGAAAACTTCTCAAGTACTTTATCAATGTATGAAGCTTGAGAAAGTGCTATCGTTTTGTTCTTTCTATCTCTAAAGAGTTGAATACCAAGAACATAACTAGCCTCTCCTAAGTCCTTCATGTCAAACTGTTTGGCTAACCAAACTTTGACAGATGACAATGTTGCCACATCGTTTTCAATAAGCAATATATCATCCACATAAAGTACAAGAAAAACCACTTTCTCGTTCGTGATACATTTATAAACACATGGTTCATCAATGTTTTGTTCGAATCCATAGGTTTTGATCGCTTGATCAAACCTAATATTACAAGAACAAGATGCTTGCTTTAATCCATAAATGGATTTAAGCAACTTGCATACCTTGTCTTCTTGGCCTTTTGTCTTGAACCCGTCTGGTTGTATCATATAGATATCTTCTTCAAGAGAGCCATTCAAAAAAGCTGTCTTGACATCCATTTGCCAGATCTCATAATCGAGAGCAGCCGCAATGGATAAAAGAATGCGAATTGACTTGAGCATTGCTACAGGCGAGAAGGTTTCATCATAGTCGATTACTTCTTTCTGCGTATAGCCCTTCGCTACAAGTCTTGCTTTGAAAGTTTTCACTTTCCCATCCACACATCTCTTCCTCTTGTATCCCACTTACACCCAATCGGTTTTATGCCTTGGGGTAAGTCTACAAGTTTCCAGACCCCATTGGAATCCATAGATTCCATCTCGGTGTTCATAGCCTTTTGTCAAAGACTAGAATCAACATCCTCCATAGCTTCCTTGTACGTAGTCGGATCATCATGTTCTATGGATTCTGCTTCAAAAACTTCACCATTGAACATGTACCTTTCAGGCTCCCTGATAATCCTCCCACTACAACGAAGCTCCCCTGGTTGTTGATTCTTTAGCGGTTTTTCCACAGGGTTTTCTGTGACTTTAGGAACATCCAAACCCGAAGTCATCTCCTTAAGCACTACTTTGCTACGAGGTTTAAAGTCTTCTATGTAACTTTCCTCCAGGAATGTTGCATATGTAGAAACGAAGACTTTATTTTGCTTCGGATTATAGAACAAACCAACTTTTGTCCCTTTTGGATAGCCAATAAACAAGCACACTTCTGATCGTGACTCCAACTTCTTCGCTTCCTTATCCAGGACGTGTACCGGACAACCCCAAATTCAAATATGATTCAAATTAGGTTTCCTACTCGTCCATAACTCGTAAGGAGTTTTAGGAACCGATTTGGAGGGAACGTTATTCAGAAGATAGCTTGCAGTTTGTATGGCGTGTCCCCAAAATGACAAAGGTAATGTGGAGTAACTCATCATAGACCGGACCTATCCAATATGGTCATATTTCTTCTCTCAGCTACACCATTCTGTTGAGGAGTATTAGGTGCAGTCAACTGGGATTGTATCCCATTCTCTATCAAATATCCTAAGAACTCATCCGATAGGCATTCCCCACCTCGATCCGATCGAAATGTCTTTATGAACTTACCTAATTGTTTCTTCGCTTCAGCCCGAAATTCTTTGAACTTGTCAAAGACTTCGCTTTTGCGGGTCATCTAATAGACATATCCATACCTTGAGTAATCATCAATAAAAGTGATATAATACTCATACCCACCACGTGCTTCTATGTTCATGGGATCACAAACATCCGTATGCACTAGTTCTAAAAGTTCCTCGGCACGACCATCCTTGGCAGCAAAGTGCCGTTTAGTCATCTTGCCCTCCAAACAGGTTTCACATTGTGGCCAAGGTTCAACCTCATACAAGTCAAGGCATTCCTCATTTACCATCCTTTGAATTCTATTAAGGCTTATGTGACCAAGTCGTAAATGCCAAAGATATGATTTGTTAGAGTGAGAAGACTTATGTCTTTTAGAGTTCTTTTCCAATTCTGTATCAAGCAGTGAGTGCATCTTAGGTTTGATAAAATAAAGATTTCCATGCATCCATCCATTACAGTTAAGAGAATTGTTTTTCCTAATAACAATTTTATTATTAAAAGAAACTGCATAAGAATCTTTAATCAAACAAGCTACTGAAATTAGGTTTCTCTTGAAACTAGGAACATAAAAACAATGTCTCAAAACAATAAACCTAAATTCATCAAAATAAAGATGCACTTCTCCCACTGCTTCAGCTCACACCAACGTCCCATCACCGATTCTTAACGTGAAGTTCTCCTCATGCAGACTTCTCGTTAACTTGAACCCCTATAGAGAAATACAAATATGGTTAGTGGCTCCAGAATCTATAACCCAATTGTCCTTAGATTCTTCCACTAAACAACCCTCAAGATACATAACATCGAAATTACCTTTTTGCTTTTGCATGGACAGGAATTCTCGGCAATCCTTCTTGAAATGTCCTTTCTTTCCACAGTGAAAACACTTAACCTTTTTGGGATCCACCTTCCGTTTCTTAGTCTTGGTAGACTTCTTAGAAGCAGGTGCATTCACCGCAGGCTTGTTCCCCTTGTTCTTCCCCTTTTCCTTCTTCCTTTTGGGATTAGGAGCAGGCGAACTGGGTTCAGCCATATTCACCTCAGCCTTAGATCCAGAACCCTTAAAAATGTTCTCAAAGGCTTGCAACTCTTTCATCAATTCCGTTAAAGACATCTCCTTCCGGTTAAGGTTGTAGGATGCCTGAAACAAATCGAAATCATTGGACAAAGTTTGGAAAACCATGACCAATTGAGTTGCATAATCGATCTCAGCCCCATTTGTCTGAGCTTCAGACAAATAAGCCATGACTTTCATCATGTGCTCTTTGATGGGAGTTCCAACCTTCTGCCTGCAGTTCATGAGACCTTTGATGGCATCGGTTTTAGCCTGGATAGTTTGTTCACCAAACATTTCCTCCAGGTTATCCATGATCTGCCTAGTAGTTTGATGCTCTTCATGCTGTTTCTGAAGCATGTTAGACATGCTCGCCCGAATATAGCACATAGCACTTAGGTTGGAATTGTCCCAGTGCTCAAGCACTACAAAATCCCTATCAGAAGCATCGATCGCAGGCGTAGGTGGTCTTGGTTGGGTTAGGATGAAAATGTGTTTCTCAAAGTTTAGGACGATAAACAAGTTCCTTTTCCAGTCATTAAAATTCTCGTCAGTTAATTTGTTTTGCGTAAGTATCACAGATAAAGGGCTCGACATTTTGATCTATAATAAGAAAACATGTAATAAGTACGAGCAAACATCCTATTAGTTTATAAAATATGGTTTTGTAATAAAACAAAAAAATTAATATGCAATCTAAATGTTCATGTGTAAAACCCTTAAAACACATACCTTACTACGATAATTCCTAGCTTCTGCTTTCTAAGCTACTGAGGGGTAGTCATAGAATAACTAGCCAAGAACACGGACCCCTTCCGATTAATATATATTCGTCCATGGAGCAAATTCCATTAAATATATATTAACTATCGTTTATTTGGCCACTACTTTATATAACAGAGCCTCGAGGGAGGGTTAATAAATAAAGTAGCATGAGTGTGTAACCACTGTTTTTAATTTTGAATCCATATTTTACATCCACCACCGAGGGGTGATCTAAACATATAATATGCCCAAAATTGTTATCCTTTCGAAAATCCAAATCAGTGTGCGCTTTAGGTAAAATACCTATCCGAAGGAAATTCCCGGGTCAAAACCGAGTAGTAGGCACTACCATGCGTAACTATTGGACCAACAATGGAGGCCGTAGGTCTTAGTGTGTAAAACCTTCTCCCACTCATTCTTTTAAATTATGGTTTTTGTTTTTCATGCATAAACAATATTTATTGAGTGGCACTCCTTAGTCTATATGGCATGTTATCAATACATTATGAAATATTATAACATATTCATCTATGAACACATCATCTATGGTTTGCAAAATATGTAAACAGCCGTGGATCATGATTCCATCCTAGAGAAAAGAAAATTATAAAATTTACAAAAATTAACCGAAACATATATCGGCCTTCATTTGTAGATCCATGCCTTGTATCCTTCTTCAATGTGTATTCCTTCTCCAATGTCACATCTTTTCAAATTTAAAATTAAATTTAAATTTCAAAAAGATTATATGTGATTTTTAATTTTAATCAAAATTACAAAATCTCAAAAATTTAAAAAAAAAAAAATCGGCTTTATTAAATTTTAAAATTCAAAAAATTTGAAATTTTCAAATTTCAAATTTAAATATCAAAATTTTAAAATTCATAATAATATCCATTAAATTTAAATTTAAAATTTTAATTTTGATTTCCAAATTATCAAGATCACATATCTTTGGAAAATTAAATTTTCAAAAAGATTCTGTGATTTTTTTTATTTTTATAAGAAAAATGTTTTTTAATTAAAAAAATTTCAAAAAATCACATCCTTTGAAAATTTTCATACCTTCGTTCATCTTCAATCTCCTCGAATCCATTGTAGCCTGAATTTTACAAAACAATTCCTACGCCGTTTTCGGCTTACAAAAATTCTAGGAATTGAAAGAACGACTTTGCGGTGATTATAGACCGCATCTATTACACTTGAAAAACCTAGATACAAATTCTAACCTCTATGGAATCATGACCGGCAAAATTGAACAAGCATCAAATATTATAAAAATAATATTAAGCATTCATTCATCCATACATCCATTCATAATATATTTAACATACTCAAAATAAAACCTAGAGTGCCAACTCTCTAAAATATTTCATTAATGCATAGAGAGAAATTTATTTGATCAAATAATTTATGTTATATACATGATCATGAGTTGGCTCTGATACCAGTTGTTGGAAAAATCGGATCCGGTATAGAGTTACGGCGCAGCGGAAGTTTTAAAATTTTTATGCTGTTTCCGGAAAAGAGTCTCATGATGCATATAACAATAAATTAAATTAATGATCAAGCGTACCTTAATTCTTGGATTCCGGAATCACTAGAGCGTTTGACCAACGTGTCTTCTCTACTATTCTCGAGTTCCACGTCTCAGAGTGTGTGTAGGCACACGTTCTATGAATCCAAGCGACCGGTAATGCTTTCCGAAGTCTAAATCCTTCCTTCTCAATTCCGATGTTCCTCGTTGAGAATATGATCCAACTTCTTTCTTCAAAACTACAAAACAGGAACTGGTTAACCTCCAATGAAAATTATCAATCGGTTTAACCTTACTCACAGTTTTGATTCAATGGAATTTTTTCTCTTTTTCTTTCTCACAAGATAGCCGAATTTTGATGTGGAAGAAACCTAAATTGTTTTTCCTCTTACTCCAAGAAAAACGTTTTCCCTCTTGAAAAATACCAAAAATTTGTTTTTCAAGAATCCCTTGCCTTTATATAGAAGTCCAATCCTTTTTCAAGATTCATCTCCTTTACAAATAATTAATAATTATTTTTCTGGATAAATTTTGAATCAAAAGATCATACAACTTTAAGGCTAGATTCATTGAGCCTAAAAACATTTTTCCAAGAGGAAATCTTCCCACAAAAAATTCGGCGACACTTGAAATTCAAGCTAGATTGATGGTTCAAATTTTAAATCAAGAATCTAGACTAGTCAAAAGATCCTAGTCCTATCTAGATTCAAATTCCTTTTAAACCTTTTTGAATTTAAATAACATTCACTTATTTGAATTAAATATTTTCCTCAAACATCAACCATATTTATTAATTTAAATAAATAGAATATTTGAAATTTTCCTCCTCTTAAAACTGTTCACAACTTTTTAAAGGATAGAAAAAAATCCATCAAATAATCTCCATTATTCAAATCAATTAATAATTTAATGTTAGGAATATATTTGAACAATTTTGAAACAAAATTTTCTTCCCTCTACCTATCTAAACACCGTGCATCACTTTTAAATTAGGAGAGAAAATTTGTTTTCCAAAATTAAATAATTCAAACACAATTTTATTTCCAAAATTCAAATTAACCAATCACATATTGACAAATCATTTGTCTACTAATTTTACATGTCCAATCCTTTCTGGATTGCATGTTAGAGAGTACCATGTCTTAATAGACATTACTAAATTCCATTTAAATTTACCGATCTCATTAGGAACAAATCCCGAGACGCTATACGGAACTATATGAGCTAATAGAGGGACCCGATGAAAATATGTAAAGAGACTCCTATAATTGTGAAAAATTAATCCCAGATTAATTATTCATCAATTATCAACTTCAAAACTATTCCACTAAAAGTTTGAAGCTGAACTCCTGTTTACATACCGTATTACGAAAGCTCTCTTTCACGTAGTGTTTCTTCCATAATTTATTCATCTCTTACTTAATCCCCATATGTTCTCCATGATTGAATTAAGGACTTTTTCCGTTTTACCTTTTCAATCATTTTAACTTAAAGTTCCGTTATTCTCTATTGAAAGAATCAGCAATTGTAAAACCATACAATTGGTAAACCACCAGAGAACACAAAGTAAACCGATGGCCAAGATCTTGTTATACTATCTTTCAATCCCCGAATAATGCCTTTAAGTAGATAACATTTACTATCGTTAAGATAGCTATGGATTCCGTATCTATGAATCTTGATTTCTCCATCCATAAGTCATGCACCCAAAACACAAGTATATTGAATATGAATTAACAGTGTCTCACCTGTAGTGCATTAAAGTACATAAGTCATGGATGCGAACTCAAGTAATCATTTCAGGATTAAAATTAATGCAGGATGATAATCAAAGTGTCATTGATTCTTATAAACAAAATTATTAAACTGAATCAATTAACACTTTAGCTCCAGTTCAATGTCATACCTCAATACTGGTATACATTAAAGTTTCTACTCGAAACCTATCCGATGGTCAAGACAAACCATCCCTCCAAGGAAGTAGACAGCCTTTACAATCTTATCATAAATAAGATCCCCAAATCTTATTCCATCGATTGCGGACTATTTATTTAGACCGTTATTAAATTACCACGTCTTCTATGTATACCCCTATACATATGATAATCCGATATATTACCAACAGTCAAGGAGTATTTTATGTTTGCTTAAAATAACCATACAATTAACAAATTAAAGTAAATAGGACACAACTTATTAAACATGAATAACATTCTCTTATTAATATCAAAATGTCATATTTACAGAAAATCCCTAATATTGATTTTCTATCCTTAGGGCACATTTAGATCCCAACAAAATTAAGAACTTTACACGACGATTTTCCTCCAAAACCATCGTGTAATGTGTGCCATCGCAAAAAAAAAAGCCAATTTTTTTAATTCAAGCTCAATTACACGACGATTTTGAGCCAAAACCGTCGTGTAATGTGTGCCATCACAAAAAAAATATAATTTTTTTTAATTCAAGCCCAATTACATGACGGTTTTGAGCAAAATCGTCGTGTAATGGTACACATTACACTAGAATCAAATTCCATATGATTATCCAAAACAAAAATCCATTTTGGCATTTTATCGAGCATGTGGTGGGCGGATAAAAACCATGTTAAAAAATATGTGTAAAGTGCCAAAATCGTGCCCAAAACATTCATCTCCAAAGAGCAACAATTTAAAAAAAAAAAAAATTCAAACAACACTACAAATTACACTCTACGCAAGTTATTAAAGCATTGTGTGTTCGTAGTTTTGTTAGAAAACAAGAAATTGAGCAATATGGAAGTCACCTTGCTTTTCTTTAAAGAAAAATAGGCACGGCCTTGATGGGAACATCGGGAGAGAGAGGTGGTGGCGATGGCGACGGCGGAAAAAACCGGGGCTATGGCGGCGATTTGGGAAAAGTTTGAAGCGGCAGCGGCATGATCGGATTTTAATTTAGGGGGCGGCGGGCGGGTGAGGGAGGTGGGAGGATAAAAGTTTGAGTTGTCTAGAGGGCTGAAGATGAAAATGATGATAAATGAAGAAGAAAGTGTATTTAAGTATTGGGTTTTCGCACGAATTTCAAAGCATGAAATTTGAAAATTTTCGGAGGATTACACGACGGTTTTCTATAACCGTCGTGTAATCCGATGATTACACGACGGTTTGCTACACGACGGTTTTGAGCAAAACCGTCGTGTAATCCTTTTTTTTTTTAATTTGAAAATTTTGAAAATTTTGAAAATTTTTGGAGGATTACACGACGGTTTTGCTCAAAACTGTCGTGTAATCCTTTTTTTTTTTTTTTTTGAAATGCTGCTGAATTACACGACGGTTAGGTCAAACCATCGTGTAATCTTTTGTTTACACGACGGTTTTGTCAAACCGTCGTGTAATCCTGTTTAAGACGACTGTTTCACAAAAATTGTCGTGTATTTTTCGTCGTGTAAGTCAACTTTTATAATAATAAAGGGCTTACAATATAGATAGTTTTAGTATACTCATTAAAAATGTAGTTGAAAAAGTGCCACATGAAATTGGAATCAAATTACTATGAAATCCTTAGTTTTAATACTTGTTGCTTTAAATAATTTTTGATGAAAACTTGTTGGTTTAGTTTTTGATGAAACTTGTTACTTTAGTTGGAAGCTGATATTTAACAGCAATAACACTTCTAATAATAAAGTATGGTACTTTTTGTTCTGTAGTGGTGAATTGGGATCCGTGAGAATCGGAAGGAATCTTTCATTTCAACAACTATAATTTATATGAAGCACACCAATAAGCTATATGTAAATTACATAAGGTGAGTTGAAGACCATTGGCCAAGACTCTAGATATGTATACAAATCTACACACACACACACACACACACACACACACACACACACATATATATGTATGTATGTATGTATATAGGGTTAGACGCTATTTAAAAAAATAAATAAATAAAAAAAAATAAATAAATAAAAAAACATATAGGTCTAGAGGCTGAGATGTGCTCAACTTCCCTTGACACCTCGGATATGCAGATGTTGAGAATTTGATATTTTTCTTTTATTTTCTATACTTTCCTTTTCACATTAAATAAACTCCCAAAGCTAATTTTTAGGGTTTAGAAAGGTGTTTGAGGGGTGGTTAAAGGTATAGACTCGGGCATTTTGAAATTGTTGAATTCATTTAAAGAAATAGAAAATGTCAAAAGAACAACAACAAGAATAGAAATTAGTAAGTGGGTCTTTGAAATAGGTATTTAAGTGCTCGTGAAGAGAAAATTTTGGGGGCATCCAATGAAGATATTAGATAGGTATAGGTGCCCCTGTACTGATTTCTAAGGTTAGGTCATTAGTCATAACGATATATATGGAATATTGCCGGCATGTGAGCAATAATTTTCTCCTCTTTTTGGCCTTTGAATTTACTGATTTTATTTTTCTTTTATTTTTTATTTTCTTGTCTAAATGTAGTGAATCAAAATCTGCATTTGAGAAATCTTTTAGGCTATTTGGTACACGCGTTTCAATGGTTGCCATAGAGTGGATGAAAGTGAAAGGTACTTTGAATCTAACTTTTGGTCATCTAAATTTAAGTGAATTCTACTATAGGTTATGAAAAAAATTAATCTACACGTAGAGTTGAATATACATATATACATTTAATTTTTATGTGATTTTGTTACTATAGATAAGAATTAATTGTAATTTGAATTTATTTGTATAAATAATGTATTTTCTTTTTAACTTTAGACCCGTTGGGGGCACTTTTTCAGACGGTAAAACAATGTCTGATTTGTGAATGATGTTTGGGGGGACTTTCGGTTTCCAACAATTTTATTTCACATTTTTTTTTATATAAAAAAACAAAACACGCATCGTAAAACATCTCTTTTTTCAATTATTCTTTCAATTAATATGCAACTTTCAGTCACGGGATTTTTAGTCATGTCATGACTAAAAACTTTATGGCTAAAAATTTTAGTTAACAAAAAAAAAAAAAAAAAAAAAAAAAAAAAAAAAAAGAAATTTATAACTAGTTGTATATTAGTCACAAGGTTGTGATTATAAGTGACATTTAGTCACACCAAAATATTGTAACTAAAAGTATTATAAGAAAATGTTGTGACTAAAAATTCATTTTTTCTTTTGTCGTGTCCATTTGAATATGATTGGATTTCTAGATTGTGCTTGGACTTTCATAAGAATTAAGAATTACGCAACTTGCTAATTTTCTAAAACTTGTTCAAAATGACAAGTTACATATTAAAATATCAATTTTAATCTTCCACCATCCATGCATCATATAAAATGAAAACTAAAATTACCAAATATAGTCAATAAAGTAGACAGTTGAAGAGTTCATATATACAACAAAATCCTTGTTCAAATTAGATGGACAAAAATTTGAAAAAAAAAAAAAAAAAAAAAAAAAAAAAAAAAAAAAAAGATCAACAATATATAGACAAATATCATTGCGCAAGATCAACAAGATAAGTCTGTCAAAGAAAAACCAGCCTCTATTAAAAAAAGTTCAATATATTGTACATAATCGTTTTTCCAATTTTATAGTATAAAATTTTCATATATTTTCCATATTACATAATATAAGAATTTTTTGTACAACAATAGGAATATATTGGATTAATTGATGGGTTTTATATGATTTACAAAATTTATAATATTCAATGTACAATTCAATCCAATTATTAGATAAAAAATATATATATACAATCCAAATATAATCCATAGGTTCACACCTTCTTCTTTTTTTTTTTTTTTTTTTCTGTTATAGTGTTTGATCTCATAATTTTAAAAAAAAAAAAAATCGAATTAAAATATAAAATTTCTATTCAAACCATTAATTTTCCAAAGACATTATTTTGATATCAATTTTTTTTTAAATGTATTAGACTAATTTGGTTAGATGAATTGGATAACTGGATCTTATATATGATATAAGTAAATCACCAGTACCAGTGCTAGTTTATAACTTTACCATAATTTTTACAACGTTTTGACATTCAAATTTCACATCTATGTCATTCACATTTGATATTTTTCAATATTTGTAAGAGTTTTTAGCACTTTTGTGCCCTAAACCTGGCCTTTTGATAACTTACCTTCTACAATTGTAATTTTAACAATTTATCACTTGAATTTTCTAAATTGTTGCAATATATTTTATTTTACTAATATTCGTTAAATTGAGGATTTAGTTTTGTAAGATTGGCATCAGGTTTTTATTTGGATTTGGAAAATTTTTTCCAAACACAGGATTCCCCACCACTACATGAGGCGCATATGGATATTATGTCACTAATTTAATGGAAAGTTAAGCAAAATGGGGATGTTGCAATTAGAAAGATCACCAGATAAATTATCAAAATCAGACATTCTAGGGACAAGTTTTTAATTCTATAAATACAGGCATTTCAATGTTAAGTACAAATAATCTTCTTTCTAATAGCAATCCCAAATTTATATACAATTATATAGATAATCTTTTTTCTTGATAGTAATACCAAATATATATATTTAGATATTAATGTAAAGGACAATTACACTGTAAAATGTTATACTTTAATCACTTTGGTTGTTACGATATTCCGTAAAAAAATTAGAAATACATTTTGTAAGGGTGACAGATAGCAGTCCATTCGTGTGTGCGTGTGTGTGTACAACTTTGTTTAATATATTATTTGTGAGTGTGCGTGGTGAAAAGAAGGCCTTATGAGTTAATGAAAAGCAATATAAAAGCATGATGCATCCAACTACTTGTGTTTCACCCACTCACTCACCCCCAGATCTAAAAAAAAAAACACACACACACACACACACACACAGAGTTTTTGCCACATATCCACACACACACACACACGCACCCCCACCTTTTGAGCTGTGGCCTTACAGGAATATTGCTTACATTGCTCTGAGAGAGAGAGAGAGAGAGAGAGAGAGAGAGAGAGAGAGACTGCACCTTATTTAAACAACACAAAAAAGCAGCCTGTGTAGAGGATAAAAGAACCCAACAATATAAAGCCAAGCCATGGTGCTGAGTGCTTCTACAAAGATAATGATTGGCTTTTTTTTTTTTTTAATTTTGGTCGTGGGTCAAATCATGACTTTATGAGTTGGATTATTTACATAAATATCTAAATTGAAGAGTATGGTTTAAAAAATACCTATTTTTTCTTTTACTCACATAAATATTTAAATTGATACTTATAACGATCATATTAACATTTCATTAATAATTGAAATTAAACAAATAAAGAATTTATTAGAAAAGGAAAGAAATATCTCTAAAAAAGATGTAAAATTAAACAAATCTTTTATTAAAGGAAAAAAAGACCATTTTACTTGCTTTATTATAAAGGAAAAGGGACCATAACTGATATTAGTTGTATGATACATGAAATACAATCATTATAATAAATAATTAGTCATTAAAATAAAATTCACAACGAACATATAAAAAAATTAAATAGATATTGTAAAGAATTATGAAATACTTTAAAAACTAAAAAAAAAACATCATATTGATATTGTAATTATTATAAAGAAAAAGATATCATAATGATATAGTAATACTATAAAGAAAAAAACATAACACATTAAAAAAATCATAATAATATTGTAATTATCATAAAGAAATAAACAATTTCATCACACATTTAAACTTTTGAAACTAACTATTAAAACAATTCCAATAATAGTAATAAATAAATAAATTATCATAATAACATTATAACTACATAAAGAACCTAAATCATACTAAAAAAATAGGTTTATAAGAAATCTTATCATACTTAAGAAATATGTTTATAAAAAACCTTAATTATATTAATAACCATAATTATAATAAAGAGCTAGTCATTAAGATAAAAATACAATAATGATGAATAAATTAGGAAAAAAATATGAATCATAACGAAAAAAAAATGATGTTAAATATAGTAAAATGAGAAAAAAAAAATGTACTATAAGCAATTGTTTTTTTTTTAGGGGCATTTACATAATATTATCTAAAAATTGACATATTTTAAAATAGCACTCTAAAAATATATTTTTTGTGTAATTATTTCTTATGAGTCTAGGGACCATAGAGAATGTGCAGTGTGAGGATATGGAAAGAGGCAAATAATCCCTACTCTTTTATGCTCTCTCGCTCTCTCTCTCTCTCTCTCTATCTAGATTTTGTTAAAATTATGTGAAAATGACATAATTTGATACGAATCTAACGATAAAAAATAGACCGTTAATCAGTTTTCATTTCTCAAATTTCCCATCTCTCTCTCTTCTTCTTCTTCTTCTTCTTTTTTTTTTTTTTTTTTTTTTTTTTTTTTTTGTATTGTATCAAAATGCCTTATTATTAATTAATAGTATGAAAAACAGAAAATTTGAGAAGTGGGTTGCATATAACTCCTTATCAAAGAGTAATTTTTTCAACCCTATCTAGAATTGTTCTTTCTTTTTCCCTATTTTCCAAATATATTTGTCACAAGTAAGGGAAGACAAAAATGACAGCATTACAAATATGTTAGTGGATTTTGGTCAGTTATTACCAAATTAAGTCAAGTCTGACACGTTCAACAATGGCTTGCCAGAGCGTGAATTAATTTACTCTTATTTTATTTTATTTTCAGTTTATTTTATTTTTGTTTTTAAGTAAAGTGAGAATTTAATTACTGGAATCTTTGGCATATCTTGGTTTCCCTCATAAATGAAAGAAGCAGTACAAGTTTCCTAACTAACCAATAATACTCTCTATCCATGCCCAACAGGGGAACAATATGGACGATAAAATCCCCACAGTTCTAGGATTCAAGGTCCAATCTTTCACAAAAACAAGGCAAAAATATTTTGTCTTTTTTTTTTTTCCCCAAGTTAATAGAAATCTTTTCTTTTCCATGTCAATTGGCATAAATTTAATCGTACTAAGTAAACCATAATTTTTATCACTATATAAATGCAGTTCTTTCCTATTTTGTACTTTTATTTTTTTTTTTTATTGTAAAAACAAAATAATGGGATCTGTTAGTAAATGGTCTTTTTAAAGAATCTTTTTAATAAATGGTCAATGTTTTCTAAAATTAAGCATCATTGTTTTTTAAAAAGTGATTAATCAGTCAATTATTAATTAACTAATATTAAAATGTATTTTTGTTGATTAAGGATTATTTTTTTAAATAAAAAAAATTCTGGCTATTTACTAAAATGACTGTTTCAAAAATTACCTATTTATCTAATTTTTTTCAAATTTAATTGTCTTTCTTTTTTCTGATTATTATGGAAGTAAAATTAGTTATTTATAAGTAATAAAGCAGAGAGGAGAAGGGGAAAAAATGAAATGAAATGAAAAAATTAAGTGGTTAAATGGTACTGATCTTTAGTCAGTAGATTCTCAACTCTTTTGTGTCCCCTCCTGACCAAAAGAAATCTCCATTTCCCCTAACTGTTTTCCCTTCAGATCTTTTTTTTTTTTTTTTTTTTTTTTTTTTTTTTGGTGATATCTCACACAATCCCCCAAAATAAATTGTATTTTTTATTTTTAATTTTTCCTTTTTAATTGCCAAAACCTATGAAAAATTATCACAGCTTGGCTTCACAATTCCCCATAATTTAAATATTCAGATTCATAGAATAGAGAGACAAAAACAGAGAAAATAACCTGCCAAATTTGATCTATCAAAAATTCACATCTACGCAATCTTCCCATATAAATTCCAAGGAAAAAAAAAAAAAAAAAAGAATTAGTCGTATCTATTTTCCTTTCAAGAAGAAAGGGAAATTGAAAAAAAGAAAAAAAAAAAGAAAAAAGAAAATAAAAGAACATAGAATCAAAGCAAAAGACCTAGAGTAAGAAAAATAGAAAAGAAAAAACATGAAAGAAAAAACAAAATAAAGTTTTTTCATTGTAAGCTCTTACAGGCATAGATCAAGAGAGAGAATTCAAGTCCGTCGTGTTGATCCTTGTTGTGAGCCAATTTCTCTTCCAACCAAAGCCTGCTGTCCATTCCACTTCTGGTCCTGAACATAAAAACAGCATAACAACCCGAAGAAGAAGAAGTTGAATTAGAAGAAGAAGCCGAGTTGTTGTGGTTGAAGAACCAGTCATGAACATCCCACAGCAGATCAACAACCAATCCATCAACAAAAATGGTCTGATTCCCTCTGAAATTCCACTGCAGCCTCTTCACCCGAATCACCGTCTTCTTGTCGATACTCACCAGCAGAACCGGATGCTTCAGCCCATCATTTTCTCCGCTGCATTTTATTTGAATCTCATGAAAAACACCAGTCTCACAGAACCGAGCCTTGGTCGAATACAGCGTGTTTTTCCACGAACAGTGCTCCTGTCTAGAAACCAGACAAGCTTTCGCAATCTGGTTTTTCTCCGTTTTGATTTTCTTCATCAGAGCATCATCCGCCATGTCTCCCAAAACCAATGCAATCTCCGAATCGAACGTTAGCACGAGGTAGAACCCCTCGACGGGTTCGGGGTTCTGATCGAATTTAGCATTCGAGAGATCCCAGAAAAGCTCGGCTTTTGAAGCGCACGAATCAAACACCTTGGTTCCTTTTTTCTTACGGAACAGACGTGAATTGATGTTGAGCTTAAAGGCCGAGAGAGAGTTGTCGCCGAAGCCGATGCTGAGGCCTTGGACAGAGTTGTTGTTGTACCAAGTGACCTTGACAAGGAACCGGTTCTGGTTTGAGAGGACGATTTTGTAGACGGAAGTGACGGCATTTTGGAGAGATGGTGTCTGGCTTGGAATAATGCATTTGGTGTTTGAGTAGCTAGAACATGAAGGGTGTGACACGTCTATGGCGTTTTCGCTGAAACAAGATACAATGTCTCTCATTGTAAAAATTGGACCCAAAACAAACAAAAAAGAAAATAATCAGAACGAAGAAAATAATGTAAAAAAAAAAAAAAAACTTGAGATTCTTAAAGGTTTTAGAGAAATAATGGGGTTTATTCTGATTTGGCCTGGAAATGGAAATTGGAAAGGAACAAAGGATCCGAGGGAGCTTTAAGAGCTGTCGTTTTGCTTCATTTATTTATGTTATTTATTTTTAACTTTTTTTTTTTTTTTTTTTTTTTTTTTTTGGGAGGGGATTCTAAGAGGAAGCTAAGAGGAAGATCATTAGGAGAGGAGGAGGGGAAGGCAAAGAAAAGAAATCCTGGTTTCTGACAAGCCCATATGATATATTTAATATGAGTTTCTCTCTCTTTCTTTTCTCTTTCTCTGTCTATAATTTCTCTCTCCTTAAAATCAGCATCTCATGAGAGAGGAAAGAAATGGAAAGCTTGAGGCTGAAACCTTCAAGGCTTTGCCTGGCCTTCTTTATTCCCTTTTGCCAGTTCATATCATTAATTTTAAATTAATTTAAAATAGTATTAATGTGTGTTTGTATATATATATTTTAAAAATAATGTAAAGGGCGAAAAAAAAAATAAAAAAATAAAAACAAAAACAAAAGTTAGGCCCGGTCAGAATACCATAACTATTGGTGACGTGATCATGGGTTTGCTTTTAATTCTCTTGCACTTGGCTTTTATTGATTCATTATTTAGTTTAATTGAATTTAATTATATAACGAGTAACTGAAAGAGAGTGAGAGAGATAGAGAGAAAGAAAAAGAAATTAAAAGAAAGAAAGAAATAAAGAAAAAAGGAACTTTCTGAATCTTTGAAATAGGGGCAAAATTCAAGTCTTATGATTGTTTTGGTAGTTAAAATCCCATCATTTGACAAAATGGAAGTTTGAACATTATTTTGTGCAATGAACAATATTACAGTAACTTTTTAATTTTATTTTTTTTATTTTTTTGAGGGCCAACGAGGGAAATCTCTAGATTGTTATGTTCGTGGAGAGTGGATACATAATGGGATGAATTTGGTCGTTTGGATTTTCTTTTATTTTCTTTCTTTCTTTTCTTTTTTTGTTTATTTTTTACCTCTAATAAACTAAAGAGATTATATGGCAAGAGGGGGGAAATGATTATGATAGTGGGAGTTGACCCCACATAAATTTAGTCAGTAGACCCACCAACTCCTACTCCCAAAACATCATCTTTGATTTACATGCTAGGGCATAAAATTAAGAGATATTTATACTTAAGATTAAAAATAAATAAGTAAACGTCTGCTTTGCTTAAAAAATAAAAAATAAAAAATAAAAAATAAAAAATAAAAAAATAAAAAAAGCGATAAAAATAAATAGGTAAACTCTCTTCGGCATTCCTTCTTTTTATAACACTTTTTATGGACTCTCAATACCAAAACATATGCATCAATATAATAAAAAGAATTAAGGTATATGACTATTTTAATCTGCATCAATATGACTATTTTGATAGGGAAACTGGTTTTGAGAATTATTATTATTATTATTTTTTTAAATACGAGTTAAGTGACCGGAGTCATGTTTATCAGTCGATCAGTTGAGAGCAATGGCGAATCGCCGGGTGTGGGGCTTGTCGCTTTGAGGGGAGTTCCCAACCCGACCCGCAAATCAGAAACCTAGGCCAGTCCAATTTGGATGTCCGTGCCAGCCCCCAAGCCTATCAAATTGGTCTAGATATTAACTTGTAATTTCCATTTCTTGTTATACGATAAATAGTTTCAACAGTATTCTCTAAAAAGATATCAAAATTTTTCAATCTAAATAAAAATTCTCATGTAAGTTATGAAAAACTAAAGTGAATGTTTTTGTTTGTCAAAACTCACACTTTTATTAGATTCATAGTAGATTCTGTCAATTTACGCTTTTTTTTTATTTCAATGTGATTTTAGTCAAATCTAATTTTTAAAAACATGCATTATCGATAGTCATATCTAAGCAAAGAGTTTTTGAGGACAATAAAGCAAAAAAAGGAGAGAGATAGACTAGTCCTAAGAGCATGCAGGTGTTATATACATACATATATATATATATATATATATATTCATTAAGTGCTAATGGCACATGCTTATAGATTCAATTAGGGACTTAAATGAATAAAAGTAAAGTACTAAAAGTTGCGTAAGGAAGGGGCATATAGGAAATGGAGTTGTGTCTTCTTTTGAGGGTGGAAAAATCATGCAAAAGGAACAAATTCACAAAAGTGGCATTATTACCTCCACTTTTTGGTCCCATTGAATGGCAATTTTTATTTTATTTTATTTTATTTTTTGGGGCAGAATGGACCCCTTTAGTGTTTGGTCCTTTGGGCATGTTCCCATAATGGACTGAACACACAATATCTTGAATGTGAAGGAGACTGGAATTCAAAATGTAAGGAAAGGTCATGTCTGCCTACATGACTTAGATTAGCTACATCAATTTTATATACATTATTCTCACTTATTATTAATTGACAGGGTCAATTTGTGAATTATACATCTGATTTAATGTTGATTCTTGACTTTTAATTTTACACAATTAACCCGTGAATTTTTTTACCGTTACGTTAATGGTCTCTCTCTTAATATTCTGTATTAAAAAAAAAAGGAATAAAAATTGAACAAGTTTTAATCACATGAACTTTATTTATAGGTAGTGACATAATTAAATAGTATTTTTAGGAAAATTCTAGCTCTATCAAAAATATTTTGGAAGCAAATTATACCTTATTCCAAGATTTATAATGCAAATATTTGTACTATAATCAAAGATATATAGTATTATAAAACTATTTTGAAGGTACAGTTCTTGACGGAATACTGATATAGGGACAATTTTCGTTATAGTAGAAAATTGTGAGATGGTGTGAAATGTAAACTTAAAAGTCAGGGATCAACTTAAAACTGAGATTATAATTTAGAGACCATTTTTGAAAAATAACCCTAATTGAAATGAACACCTATTCAATTTGGTATATGACTCATGAAATATGTGTAATTCAACATGTGTTTGGTTACACAAGTGTTCCATTACAAGCATTTGAATATTTCATTATTTTACAACCATTCAACTGAAATGTAAATTCTAAATTTTTACTTTTTTAAAATCTGTATCACATTTATTTTTTACATTTACACTATTCAAATATTATTTTTAACAAAAACTATCAAACACATATTTTATTTGAATACAAAATTTACATTATATAGTTAAATGTAAACATTTAAGTTGAATTATATAGTTAAATGTAAAAATTTACATTATATAGTTAAATGTAAACATTTAAGTTGAATTAAACATTGTAATACAAAAGATGATCCAAACTTGTTTATTGAATCGGTTGTGGTGTATCAGTTAGTGTGCAAAAATACTAAAAATTAACTTTCTGCCATCCACACAAATATGTGAACAAAGGGGATGGATACTAAAATTAAGATATATTTTACAAAATTACAGGCTTACTGTCAGTGTAAATTATGGATTATTGTTACCTTCTATTTCTGGAACAAAATTCTAATTAATTACCACATTATTGTTGGAAGATTCTGATGGAACCTAAAATGTAGCCAACAGATTCAGTAACGTGTTTTCTGGCAAATGTGTTTTTGACATGACAGTATCATCATTTATGTTCGTGACCTTGTCCTACTCATCATTATTCATGTACGGTCATTTTTTTTTAAAAAAATTATTTATTTTTATTTTTTGAAAAGATGTGGCTTGAAATATTTCTGTGTAGATGTCTATTATTATTAGGGAACTTTGAATTACTAACAGAAGATAATTAACATCAGAGATCTGACACATCTAAGTTATGTTAACACCTATTAGATCTCTCATCTTATGACAATTACCCCGGATCTCTATATTGTTAATTGAAAATAGAAGAAGAAATACAATAAGCTGAAATATTAACTAAACAAAAGAAAAATCACATAAGGGCCAAGTACGAGCTCTAAAGTAAACAACAAAACAAGCTAAGGGCCTGTTTGGTGCACAAGTTCAGTTTGAGTTGAGTTGAGATTTTTAAGTTTGAATAGTAATTTTTGTTGACTTTTTCAGAAAAGACAAAAAACTTTTTCAGAAACAAAACTTTTCAAAAAACAAACATGATAAAAAAAATACAGTTTAGTTTAAGTGGAGATGGAGAATCAAACGGGCCCTAAATAGCTAACTAAATCCAAATTGATCAGCCAGGAAAGATGCCAGAAAGAAAAGTCAGAACTCGCCTTTTCTTTTATTCCCACGGTAGACCTCATTAAAAATCTTAATTGTAAAATTCAAAGAGAAAAACCTAAGAAGAGAGAAAAGAGTGTCTAAGTTGGTCATGAACAACAAAAGTGACATCAAAATTGGCTTCAAAATCCGGAGGGATTAAAAATCTTGAATCTGTAGTAACGAAGGACCACCATGTCCATGTCCATGTCCAATTTGAAAGCGTGCTGGAAAGATAGAGTAGAGAAGCCAAATGGTCAACAAAACAATTTGCATCTCGAAATTTATGGGAAACCCTTATAGTACGGGAATGAACATATTTGAGAGCCCTAAGCCAACTGTTACGAAACTTCCAAAAAACCAAGTTACTTTAGATCGGAAAAGGAAAACCATGTAATTAAATAGATGCTGCCGCTGCGATTCCCAGATATTTTCAATTGCGAAAATGAAACTTATGAGTTCTAAAAATAACGCCATAACCAGGCGGACATGGTGCTCCACAAGCTGCTCCGTCAACCAAGGATGATATTATCTATATTTTGTTGAAATATCGATACCTAAAGTTTATGGAAATATCAATATTAGTGAAAGTACTAATCATAAAACATAAAAAATATTTTATTAATTTAGGCAATGTCATGTACGTGTCTCTTGATATCTGCCCACTAACCCTCCATATATAGAAAAATGTGAGTTTAAGAGGGAAAAATAATAATAATGTATTTTACTGAATTGAAAATAAATTAAAGAAATTTAATTACCGATGCTTTACGGATAATTTGTTGATATTTATGTAGAAATTTTCATGGTATTATATTATTTTAAACTACACTTTTTTCAGAAATCGATATTTCTATTAAATAAAATCAACATTTACAAAAGTTTATATAGAAATTATGTGATTATTTTGTGGGAAAAAAAAAAGTACATTCATATTTTTAGATCAGTACTTTTCAAATACAAAATTTTTATAAAATAAAATGTCGATAGAAATGTCGAATTCTAAATCTTTGCGTTCCCAATCGGGGGTGAGGGGACGAACCCAATTATGCAGGTGGTTTACTAGAAACATGAAATTTATTTAAAAGTCACAAGATCCAATTGCAAGTTAATACATGTGACCAGTATTAATTGTTTTGGAATGCCAAATAGTGGTCCAAACAAAAACTTTTACAGAGGAAATAGAAATCACATAATCCTCGATCCTATTTATTTAGTTTAAAGTAGGCATGCATGTTTTATGTAAATGCTTTTGGATTTCCGGTGGAATTAAAATAAATAAATATAGGTATATGATATTTGTCTCGGTCCTCAAGTACTAATTATTTTATAAAAATTCCTTCCAATGCTATAACGTCACTAATGTTTAAAAAAAAAAAAAAAAAAGTAAGCTCCATTTTTTTTAGAGGAAATAGAGTCAGCTCATTAATAAAATTTGTTGAGGACATAATATATATATATATATATATACATATATATTTCAAATCTTACAAACAGTCTAGCCAAAATAACGAACATGTGAGAACATTAATATATTGAGAAGAATGGCGATCTCCTGTTGAGACCATTAATTCCGTATACTTTGTCTATACTATGAAGATGTCAATGACATAAAATAAATGCAGAAGAAGAAGATAAAGTAAGATTATCATTCTGTTGAAGTTTATATTTATATGTTTCGACCAAAAAAAAAGAAGAAGTTTATATATATATGTGAAACCCAGGAAAAGATATGCAATTCATAATTGATAAAATAGATACAGAGCTGATATCCTATCATTAACTAATAATTCATGAGTTGGACAATTAATTAACAAGAATATATGTGTTCTTGGTTTAGCTGTTGATCATAGACTTATTGGATTCCACTTAGCTATAGCTTTTTCTCTTCCTTTTACTTTGTGAAAAGTAAAGCTGTTTATAACGAAAAAGACAGTAGTCATGCACCTAATAGTAGTATAGTACTTTATTGCATATATATATAAATATGTGTGTGTGTGTGTGTGTGTCTTTGAGTATATGAATCTTTGAGTATATGAACACTCACGAAACTGCATTTGTAACTTTTTTTTTATTCATTATTATAAATAATACGTTATTTTATTTGTAATAACTAATTCATTTTAATATAATATATTTTTTCAACGACATTTAATTTTTTGAATTAATAATAATTCTAAATAATATAAGTATCAAGTTACAGGATTTTAAATATAAAATTATATGTTAATCAATTAGTAATTATACAATATTAAATAAAAATATCATAACTTGTCCAGTTGTCAAATTTAAACATTATATATATATATATATATGAGTAGAAACAATGGAAATCAATCCTATACTAATTTTGAAAAAAAAAAATCAATATGAAATTAAAAGGGATCTTTTTATTTTATTTTTGTTTATTTATTTTGCGCACGAGCACCAAAGCCAATAAAACAGCAAGCCCTTTTAACTGACAAAAAACTCCCATAAAATGAGATTTTTTTTTTTTTCACATGCCCAAATGGGAAATAGAGTCATAAAAGGTAGCTAGTTGTTGTTGTGAAATTTCAGGGAAGTCGATAAAAAGGAAATATTGGAAAACGAAAAAGAGGAAGAAAATCCAGTTGGCCAGCTCATGCTTTAGCTTTCATAAGCATATATATATGTGTGTATGTGTGTGTGTGTTTATATATATATATATATATATATATATAATTATGCAATGCAGTTGCGTATGATATATTGCAAGGCAGAAGACGTGGTAATTATTAAATGTAGAGCTGACTTGCCGTGTTCAGAAACAAAACAAAATGGAAATTGATGAATAAAGAATTATAATAAGTTGCAACCAAAATTATTATTATTATTTTTTTTAAAAAGAGAAAATAATTATTGAGCATTTGAAAAAAGGAGTATCTATGGTAGAGCACTTTGAGGAGCACAACTATAGAATTCAATACAGCATAATTTTAGAGTCATTTAGATCAAAACGTATGGAGAGAATTGTGTACTTACACAAAATGCCACATGCAAATGGCCATAGATAATAAAATTGATTCATTTGTTTTATGTCCAGTAAAAAAAATAATAAAATTAACTTAAAAAAAAGGCGAACCTAGACGATCCCCCCCCCCCCCCCCAACACCCCACGACACCATCTCCGGCGAGAAAAGGTCTTCTCCTCCCCGCCGGCCCGCGACACCCTTCTAGACCTCTAGTAAAGTTGCCCCCCACCCCCGCCCCCCCGCCCCACCTTCAGCAAATTTGCCCCTAACTCCAGCAAAGTCGCGACCCCTTGAGGCCTCGACGGCCTCCCTACGGCCAAATCCCACCGGCCCGTGAACCCACACCACCCCCCTCCCCCGGCGACGGACCACCCATCCCAACCCCCAATCCACCGACGTCGAGCCCGAGCCCTGCCCCCAAACCTTCCACCGATGAAGAGTTTTTTTTTTTTTAATTTTCTTTCTTTTTTTAAAAATTTTTTGGTCTAGACTATTATGTGATAATGTGTATTATGATTACCATAAATAAGCAATATCTCAATCATTCGATTATATTTAAAAGGTTTAAAAATGAGCTCTACTAGAATGGTTTTACCACAGACTTACCCTTAAAAAAAAGTCAGCCCAAAAGCTTTTATATTATTTTATTTTTATGCAGTGTATAAATCAAATTTTTTTTTTATATAAACAGTGAATAAATTAATTAAACTTTGAGTAATTGGCCTAAATGGTTCCTAAACTATTGAAAAAATTATGATTTGGTTCCTGTTTTTTTTTTACTTTTGGACGAGACGACCCTAAACTCTCTAAATGTTGGCAATTATAGTCATTTACGTCCAAGTTTGTTAAATTTCTAACGGAATGAGTTATGTATAATGCATATGATCTAATTTAAGAGGGTATTTTAGTAATCTAACAATAATTAGTTTAACAATCTCTCTCTCCTTAAAAGCCCAGATTTGGGGGGCCAAGCTTGGCAAGAAACCGGGGGTGGGGAAGGGGGCGGGGGGTGCAAGCCCAAACTGGGGGTGGGGAGAGGAGCGGGGGGCGCGAGCCCAGATCATACATTCTGGGGGCAAGGGGGCTCGAAGGGATGCTAGCCTAGATTGGAGATTCTTGAGGCGGCTCGACGATGGGGTGTAAGCCCATATCCGAGATTTGCGCACAGGGGGCAAGGGGGGAATCCCGACAACTTGTTTTGCGGGGAAGGGGAGGGGCATTCGTCTGGCGGTGCTTAAGCTTGCCACCACTGCTGGGGGGTTGGGGGGCCGCACGCTCGCGACGAAGAAGATAACGTGAAAGGGGGGTGCAAGCCCATATCTTTCGGAGATTTTTTAGGTGGGGAGGGGCGGGGGCTGCTCGGCGACGTTGAAGATAACGCGAGGGGGAGGGGGTGAGGCATGGGTTTCAGTTCCCTCTCCCTGTCCTTTTAAAAAAATGTATATAGGGTATTTTTTTTTTTTTTCAAAAAATAAGGGTATTTTAGTATTTAAATGGGTAATCTAACTTATGTGATGGGTCATATGACATTTTCCATCAAAAACTTAACAGAATTAGATGCAAATGACTAAATTGTCAATATTTAAAGAGTTTAGGGTCATCTTGGTTAAAATTTAAAAAAAAATATAGACCAAACAGTCACATTTTCGATAGTTTAGTGACCATTTAGGTCAATTACTCTTAAACTTTAGCTAATTTGTAAATTCATAGCAAAGGAGTTTTTTTAAGGAATAATTCATGGCAAAGAAGTTACACGACTGGAAAGCTCTCTCTGAGCATGCGTGTACAACTTATAACTAGCACGTGTGAGAAGTGCACATATTTTACAGATATAGAGATCTCAAGAACGGAAGTTCTCCACCGACAGACAGGTAATTTAATATTAAAGACTACGTTATTATCTAGTGTGTGTGTATATTCATATATTAAACTGTGTCCACAGTGAAAGCTCGCCAACAATAAAGAAACCGTTTGTAATCTCACCATGGATGATCAATGATGTACAATAATAAATTAAAGTACAAAATAATAGAGAAGAGAAGAATTTATAGATATTCGCTTTTTTCTTTTTATTTTAATTTATTATTTTGCTGGAAATAGATGTTTTCCTTCTAAATAATAGTAATGATCTCTTTGATGTTGAGGGACGTTTTCACTGTAAAAATCAATTATGTATCTGACATGCTATAACTGCCAAAAAGTGATTAGGAGGCATGAGTAAGATGAGAATGGCTACAAGCAATTGAACAATCACGACACATCAAATGAGTGAATATGGAGAGTGAGATATCTCGAATAGTTCATCTTTGAATCTTTGTTAAATCCTTGTTTCTCCCACAAGTTTAGGGTTAGAAGTATGAAAAATAGGAATAGAAGTTGCTTACCTTAATTTAACCACTCGACACACGCCACGTGTATCCAATCAGTATTTTTCGCTGGGATTCGAGACTCCCATCGATCGATTCATCAGTCTAATCAGATTTCCCTGATCTGATTTAACCACGACTGATGCGACCATCGCTATGTATTATACACTCTATCACGGGTTCGATATCACATCAAACGTTCGACGTAATGGATCTAGCCTTTATAAAAATCTGTTCTGAAGTTGTAGATCTAATTAGCTTGATTTTATAAGTTCTCTCTTTTTATGAAGGAATTGTTTGCAAATTAACATATTCTTTGCCTCACGGCCAAATCCTTAAGAGAATTATGCTAGAAATAGTAAAATTAGGAGGCTAGGGTCCTTCTTCGAACGCCAACTAATTGACATAAAAAATATTTTCCATGACGTACAATTTGCTCATAATATCATCACCGATGATCTCTCACAGAGAACAATAAATTAAAGTACGTATAAAAGTATAGAACATATGATCATTTATAGGGATTCCCCCTGCTAAGGAATGACTATATCCTCTTTGATGTGGAAAGGTTTTTTTCGCTATAAATTTGTGGGCTTTAACTGTCAAAAGTGATTAGGTTTTTTAGGAGGCATGGTGGTTTATTTGTACCCTTCCAAGAGATAATCTTGAAATAATTAAAGATAAAATAACAAAATGTTTGAATAAATGTAGTAGATAACTATCATGCATGTAGCCATGTATATCTCAGACGTCATCTTTATCTCCATACGAGTTAAAAATAATATATAAATAAATAAATAAAAGAGCGGTCATTGTAATTAAGTCTGTCGCGGAATTGTGATGAACTTATCAAAGATGCAATACAACATTGTTTAGTCACAACAAACAGTGTGTTTGGATATTATTTATGTTAGTAACAATCACCTTTTTCGTCCAATTTCATTAACTGGAGACACAAAAACCTCGGGAGGGGTGGCGCCAGATATCTTCTTTATTATTTTTTTTTTCCGGGTATTTTAGATATAGTACTCTTCGTATAAATTTTTTTTGTCTGAATTTGTTAGCCTTTCGACATGGTTTTTTTTTTTTTTTTTTTTTGTTTTGCTTTGTTTTGTTTGGTTTTTAATAATAACGTAGCTTGTTCAACCCTATGTATAAAACTCAATTAAAATAGATATTATAGACATAAATTAATAGTAATATCACGCTTAATTCCACTAAAAAAAAATAGAGTTCGATCCTCTATCTCCAAATTTAATTTCAAAAAAAAAAAAACAGAGTCAAAATAATTAAGAGGGTTTAAAATACCTCATAGCTAGATGTTCTACCTACACACAACATAACTTTTCTCACACTAGTAAATATTTAAATCTTGTTAAATACATCATATTTTATTTCAAATGTAAAGTCTAATCTCGTTTTAATAGACTTGGTGTACATATTTAATTTAATTTATCCATTTAAAATTTGATGCTTTTTTTTTTAACCTAAAGTTTATATATATATCTACCAACTCCTTAACATATGCTAAGATTGAATTATTGTGGATGGATTTGATCTTGACTTAAATTGAATTATTGTAAATAGTGAAATCATTAAAATAGTTAATCATCAATCATACATTTCCTTCAAAGTACGAAAAATTCAAATTGATATGATGATCTAAGCCGGGGTTAAATTTACGATGTTATTGGTACTACAAGTTTTCATGATGTGTCATTAATTATCAGATAATTCAGCCAAACTTGCATCTTTTTTTTTTTTTTTTTGGTTGGCTAAAAGAACTAGCAAATTGTTTGATGACCATTTTATAGATAATTCCTATATAATTAAGCTTTTAGAATTAAGATATACTACCTCTAAACTACAATAACTAATTTAGAGCTAATTTCACCAACGAGGTGAGCATGTATTTATACACACAAACATAAATAAATGTTTTCGGTGGCTTTGGACTTCATGATCCTCAAGATTACCAAGTCGAGCCTGCTTATTCTGTTTGTATAAGTTTGTTTAAAAAATTTTCCAAAAAATATTCTCTAAGATATCATCAACTGGCGCAGTCACTTTTAAAGGGACAGACTATATATTTTTAGCTCCAAAATAATGAAAGTAAACTCATGACTTATATATATATATATATATATATATATATATATATGAATGTATGTATATATTCAAATAATCTTTGTTCGGACTGCAGTTAGCAAATTAAATTAAAAAATCGCCATAAGCTAATTAAATTGGGAAAAAGATGGCTTGCCCGCCAGCCTTGATAGATGTGTACAAGTTATTCGTATAGAAATTAAAATAAGAAGGGAGAAGAGAACACAAAGATATTTAATTAACGTGTTTATATTCACGGACTAGCAATAAAGAGAAGAATTTACTAGTAACAAGCACTATAAATGAGCTCTTAAATTAATGTTATGATAAGTTAAATAAAACTAACAAATCTTCTAAAATCTCTTTTCCTAAATCAAAATAAAGTACAAATTAATTCCTAATACAATTAAATACAAAATAGTAATTTTCCCTAATATAAAATACTAACTTTAGCCAATTATCAGAAATAGTACTAGCAACCACTAATATAATAAAACATTTTTTTTTAAGGAAAAATGTTATAAATTCCCCATGAACTTTGTTATTAGTGTCAATATGCCCCATGAACTAGGAAATGTACCTATTGTATCCCCTAAATTTTAACATATGTGTCAAGTTACTCCCTCAGTTAGTTACCGTTAGTTTTTCCGTTATCTTTAATGTCAAAATACCCCTGAGCTTTGTATTTGTGTCAAAATGTCTCATAATCTTTATAATATTTGTGTCAAACTACCTCATGATCTTTAATATTTATATCAAACTACCCCATGATCTTTAATACTTGTATCAAACTACTCAATTTATATTATTTAAATTATCTAATATTGTGTGTGTATATATATATATATATATTTATTGATATGCATCTTTTTTTAACAAACCTTTTTTTATTTTACTTATTTTAATTCAAGTTTATTTGGGTTATGGGTTTACTTATGCGTAACCATAGTTGGTAGGACTCAGATGCAAGATATAGATTTCAAATATGCTGTTTACTTGGCCTACCTAACTTGAAATCATAGTCGTAGTGAATTCTTTTATGTGTTTGCTTAAACTCATCATGAGAATAAGTATCATAAATTTACTTTGATACTCATTCTTAGTTATATTTTTTAATTTAAAAAACGATTAGTTTGCATATTTTTGTATCAATCATAATTAAACTAAAAATTATAATGTTAGAACAATAAAATAATGAACATAAGTTGTGTAGTTATTCTTGTTTAAGAAAATAAAAATGAATATAAAATTTGAATTAAAATAAGCAAAATTTAATAAACAAATGGGACAGAAAAAGATACATTTCTTTTAGTATAAAAAATAAATTTTTTACCTATTCTAAAAAATTTAGGTAACTATACAATGTTAGATAAATGAAACAAGATAGATGGGATAGTTGGACACAAATATAAAAAATCAAGGAGTATTTTGATACAAATATTAAAGATTAGAGTGTACTTTGACTCAAATAAAAAAGATCAGGGGGCATTTTAATATAAATGCAAAGATCAAGGGGCATTCTGACACAAAAGAAAAGTTCATGGGGTATTTGACATTTAAGATAATAGAAAAACTAACAGCAACTAACTGAGGGGTAATTTGACCCACATGTTAAAGTTCAGAAGGTATAATAGATACATTTCATAATTAATGTGGCATATTAACACTAATAACAAAGTTCATATGATATTTTTTTCTTTCTTTTAATTAATGAATGTTTTCGTTAGTTAGAGTTTTCAATTTGTTTAATAATATTCCAAACTGTCAATATGTATTTACATATATATATATATATATATATATATATATATATACGTGTGTGTGCTAATGAGTCCACTCCGCACTCCCACTTGCAACATTGGGATGAATTATTTTTCTCGGGTTGAATTTATTGAACAATTAATAAAAAAAATCGACATCTCACTCGCTGACGCCATGTGAAAATGTGGTCTCCAAGCTTATCCCGCCACGTTAAAAAAAATATATGTATATAAAAATTTGTTATATATGATGAAAAATTGTCACAAAATATTGCCAACAGTAGAAGATATATATTTTTTTTATCAATTTCTTTATCATTAGGTTAAAAAAAGTCTCATATCATTTTGTTGTTTCTTGGACGTTGCTGAAAACCCAATTCATTCTCTTGTTAACAGAAAATAAAAGGATAAGTGGTTGCAAGCGTAATTTAGCGATAATATCATACATGACTCTATTTTAAGGTGCAGAGTTCGAATCTTCACGTCCCAAGTTTAAAAAAATAAAATAAAATAAAAGGATAAATTTCATTTTTTCCCCGAACTTTAACTCTTATCACAAAATGTCCCCTTAATTTTTATTTTTAATTTCTCTCTCTCGAATTCTGAAAACGTTTGTGAATTTTCCCCTTCAGTTAAATTTTTGACGCATAGTACTCGTTGGCAACATGAGTTAGGGGTATTAAATATGAAACTATGAAGTAGTACTCGTTATTTTTATTAAATGCAAAATTACAAAATTACCCACATATACAAGAAAGGTATGGAAAAAAAAAGACAATCAGCCATAGATGTTTACTCTTTTAACCGAATTATAAGGATAAATATATAATTTCACATTTAATATCCTCAACTCATCATGCTGTCAACGAGTGTTACGTATATATTTTTCGTCAAAAATTTAATTGAGGGAATTCGCAAACTTTAGAAAGTTTGTAGATAAATAATGCTATAAATTGAAATTCATGGTATACATTTTGTGAAAATGCCTAAAATACGGAGGAAAATAGTGAAATTTGTCCAAAAAAACAAATCAATATAGCTATAGCTAGTCCAAAAATAATACTTTTGTCCCTATTTCATATGCTTCAGTTTCTTGGTGGCGTTAAGTTATCTATCATTAGCCATATGTAGGCATTATAATTCATTGCCTGAGGTTGTTCTTGTTTCTTTTTTATATTATTTTGTTATTTTTCCCCACCGAAAAGAAACTTGTAAATGACGTGTTGTTTGGGTTTTATAGGACAACAATAAACTGATTGTCTTTTAACAAAAGCATCCCAAATGTATTTTTCCTGTTATTTTATATTTGTGAATTGGACAAAAAGAGGTGCTAGTCTTAATTCTTTGAACATCCCGGAGTATCTCACCCAATAGACTCTAAGCAAAAACAAAAAAAAAACAAAAAAACAAAAAAAACCCCCATATTGAGTCGAGTTTATCGAAGAATGTCATAGTTCTTATAAGTTTGCACGAAAGGATCATAATCAATACGCTTTCAAGTAATCTACATAATGTCATCGTTCATCCAAGTTTGCACGTAAAATTTAGAAAATCTGAATAAGAAACATGTGGTGGAGGATGCTCGGGCTAAATATATATATATATATATATATATATATATATTGGCAATTTCATGTGAAGCAAGTGTATCTTACAATGTCGAATTCTATTTTTGAACAACACTGATCCAAGAATCTCTCTGTAATAATCCCTACGTTATCACCAACCACAATCACACTCACGGTGTTTGAGAGTTACTAAAACACATAATATTTCATAGCCCAAGAAAAGAGGGAGAGGAGAGAGGGAGAGCGTAAAATATAACGAAAGTGATTTCATCCATATCATTTTGTTTGTTGGATGTGGTCCTCATTTAAAAGACCATCATTAGTTATGGAATAACTGATTAATTGAGAAATCCCACTAATTGAAGAAATTTGATACACATGGGATTTAAAGTGTCAAATTAATATATAATTACAATAATAAATAAAGAGAAAATTACTTAAATGACCATTTTTTTTCATTTTTTGACCAACATGACACAAATTCTCTGTTCTTGACTAACATGATATAAATTTCAGTATATTTTAGTTCAATTTTATATCATATTAGTCTAGTATTATTATTTTTTTTTTATCATATTAGTGTAATGATCTTTAAATTTGCTCGTAGATAAATAATATTGTAGCATGGGCCAAGCTCATTATGCGAGCCCAATTGGGTAATCCGTAGACCCAAAGTCCAACTCCACTCGCACGTAGTGGGCGTACAACCATGCATCCTTCTCATCATCCTCATCACGGTTTTATTCATATTGGGTAAATGGACCATGTGACTATCGAGCCATTTGTAAAGAAAAAGTTTGGAACCAGTATACCAGATGTAGCGGACCATCATATATGACATCCCTATATTTGTCTCGTATGGCCTAGAGTCATTGGGTCACATCAATTCTAGCACCTTCAAATCTCTCAAGTATTTATGTTCACAGTTATATTGTCATCTAAATTATACAACATAACTCACCGGCAGTAAATCATAAATCACAGTGTGTTGCATACTTGCATATGCCTCTATTTAATTGACATTTGTTTACCTAAAGAGTAGTTGCTTGTATATTTAATTCTAGTTATAACATGACAAACGTAATAACTTTTATTACAAACTGAGAGATGATATTTTATTTTCTTTATCTTTTTAATAAACATTCTAATCGAAGGCTGAAATCTCCTGTCTGCAGGGAAGGAAATAAGTCGGCTTTCATCATGAAGGTACATTTGTGCAATCTACTACTATAATATATATATATATATATATATATATTTTAAATTCATTTATGCCCCCTTAAGTGTGACAATGTATGCGCATTTTCCAGGTGTAGATTCACCTGACTTTTTACAAATACATCAAATCTAAAACTCTTCATCGTCCACTGTTGATCTTGTGATGGGTATGGACCATCTCCCCAAATGAGCCGTATAATTTATGCACCGGATAACACCTCTGCTGGCAGGGCCATCGGGAAAATCGATGACACTAACGCTGCCAGTGTCAAGATGAAACGATCCCATCCAGTCCTTTGTCAGATTCAGACAGTGCCCCATAAGTGCAATGTGAATAGCAGGATCGCCAACTACGACGGCAATTTTTTCTTGCTCAATTTCATCAGCTAGTTCCTTTAGCAAATGTTGCCAAGCCTGCTCTGATCGATCCCAGACTGTTGAAAGGGCCGCGTCGTCAAACTGATTTAACCAACCAGGCTGAAGGCTGGGAACTTCACTGGAATCCTGTTATAAAAAGACACAGTAAATACACGAATAAGTTCTCCAGCATGGCTGTAATCTGCATGCATATCATCGATAATTTCAGTCCCGTCATTAGTTTAGCTGTTTTATCCACTTAAAGTATCATTTGCCTAATGCGCCATATTCTTTTAGCATTCATTTTTTGTATACGCTGAAAACATGGATACTAATGGCCCGTTTGGAACATAGCTTGGAGTTGGAATTTTGGAGATGTGTGTTGCAGATAGTGTATTTGTTGAAATGTGAACTGAAAATGAACTATGATATTTGAATAGTGTAAAATTTGAAATGTGTTTGAAAAAAAATAAGCAATATGGATCTTATTCCATTCCTCTCGTTGTTGTGTAGGGTTTAGAGACCAGAATCACAGGTTGGCTTTAGTCGAAATGAAAAAGAGAGAGAGAGAGAGAGAGAGATGTGAGATTTGCACTGTAGCTAGTTGGAGTTGGAGTTGGAGTTTTCGGAAACCAACCTACACAACATAGGTTGGAACCTGTGTTCCAAACAGGCCCTAGAACAACAGAATGGATATTGTTGAAAATTTTACAACCGTAGGCCAAATCTGAAGAGATCCTAAATTTTGGCTTAAAAATATGTGGAGACTTTGAACATCAAGTTTAGATATCTTGCCTTCTTTGATTGCTGAAGGATACTTTCAACATTAAGGTTCTCTATCTGCTTCATTTCCACATAGCGAGGCACACAGTCAGCACCCAAGCAATCTGCAGCTTCTTGTACCTACCATCAACGCAACTAGTGATGAACCTAATTAACATACATTTTCAGGTGAATATACAATTTTCCATTAGAAAGAGTATATGTGATGTCATGATGGAGGCAGAAAATTATGGATCGGCTTACACTAGAGATGGCCGCTGCCGTTTCGACACAGGCTTTCTTTGGACTGCTAATAATGGAACTAACTTTCAAATCAAGAAGTAGCTCGGCAGTCTTTTGGGACTGTCACATCTCCACAGTAGCATAGTCAGATACGGTTCAGATGACATGGTAAACAGAACATAAGAACGCCCCAATACATGTATAAGACATATACCTGTATAACCCCAAGCATGTTCATAGTTTGATCCCCAGAAAAAGGATAGCTAGCCTGTTGACATTGAGGGAAAACTCAGAATCCCATTATTCATATAAGATTCCAGACACAATTTAGTATGTGTAAAACTCAATTGTCATTCTCCCACTATACAAGTTTGCAATCAAAGAAACTAGTTTACTATCTTGTAATTTCAATACATACATCATCGTTAACTATTATAAGCTTGTCTATTTGAATTGAGGTTACAACTATTACTTGAAAATGGAAGCCCAAGCTGTTTTAACCATTGATTAAAAAGGGAAAAAAAATCGTGAACGAGCAGACGAAAACTAAAAGTGCACTTTTTTAGTTATGCTTTCGAACCTCTGTGTTTGTCTGGGTGGATCCATGACACACAAGAATCATCCTCGTGCTGGTTTTCCTTCCTCCAGAACTTCCAGTAGCCACAGGTGAATTTGGTGTCTGCATAATTAATTAACATATTAATAACCATTTAGAGAACAGCCTAACCTATTTTACAACTTAATAGTGATAGCTTGTTAACTTCAACCATTAAGCAAGAGACCACATGTAATTGCCAAAAAACCACAGCCTTGGTGTGTAAATGGATTATAGAAAAAGTTATCCCACAGCTTCCAGAGAAAAGCATTTGGACAGTGATGTTCTCGATTTTAGCCAATTAAACATTTACGATTGTCATTTGTTGCTATACCCTTTCTTCACTAGGTACTATACTTTAACTGTATTATATTTATCCGTAGAGACAAAAAATGTACCTGATTTAGACGATTGAGACAAATAAACGGTGATCCACCCTCAATTCGAGGATTGAAATCCAGCACACTCACTCCGCAATTACTCTGAAGCAATATCCTGAAATACTCTGTTCCTAATCCTGATTGTTGAGAAGGTGAAAAGGGCAATTTAAAATAGCGCCATGGCCAAAACTACATCGGAAAGAACAAACTTTCTATACAGCACGGACAAGAATAGTACCGATAGCAGTTGCAACAAGAGCCTGATTAACAGCATTGTGAGCCACCACGAGAACCGACCTGCCCTCGTGTGCAAGTATTTTTGTCCAGCAATTTCTAGCACGAGCCCACAATTCTCTTACTGGATAATGACCATCGATATTGAAATTCGCGGCATCTGTCTGCCATTGTCGAAAAGCTGCACCAAATTTCGCTCTCCCTTCGTGTTTTAAAAGTCCCTAAAGAAACAAAATCCCACAAAAATTAACCAGCTAGAATACCAAATCATAAAGTGATCTTGAAGCAATTCATGACATAAATTTTTAAAGCAAAAAAGGCTTACTTGAAAGGAATACAGGTCGATTTCTCTCAAATCAGAGTCGGTAACCAACTCCATGTCGCGACTTCCCCATATTATTTCAGCAGTTCTCTTTGATCGTATAAGAGGACTGAGGCCCAAAAATAAAAATTAAAAAAGTAACGTTGAAATTGTAGAGCAATTAAAACTTTGTTGAACAAAGGATCCTGATATTGATATTTTCCCACATGTAGATTAGGAAATCATGAAAACTTTAAGCCAAAGCATTCGGGAAAAAATATATATATATATATATATTTTCATCTATATCTCAGAACTTTAGGGTCACTTTTATTTTACTCCTTGGATTTTAAATTTAACCCCATAACCTCTTCTTTCAGAATTTTAGTTAAAACAGACAGAAAAATAGATAGATTAATCTTACTAAACCCATTCTATGTTAAAAACAAAAGAAAAAAGACTATATAACTGCACTTAACTCATTTTGTGGGTCCATTTTTAAGTGAATTAAGATAAAACGGATATAGTGGGTTAAATTCAAAATTTAGGGGCAAAGTGGGAGTGTAAGGGCATAAATGAGAATAATTCTTAAAAAAAAAAAAAAAAAAAAAAAAAAAGGGACAAAAATGATTAACAAATTCACCACTGAGACAAAGATTACGAGCATTTTGTTAAAGATTAAACCAAATTCCTAAACAAGATAAAACTAAAATTCCTTGTTGCACCCAAAAAAAAAAAATCTCAATTCTATGAATCTCCTATCAGTAGACAGTAGTTCAGTCCAAATCTTAACGAAAACTGAAATCCAAACCCAAACCATTTGAAAACCGAATAAAAATCAGAAACCGAAGAATAACACGAGACCTGGAGAAGCAAACGTCGAAGGAATCATCGATGAGCATTTGACGGGAGGTCTCGGCCTGAGACTCGCCTTTCTTGGTAAGAACAGCGAAATCGGAGCTCCCTTGGATCCTTCCCTCCTCATTCCAAGTGCTCTGGCCGTGCCTCACTAGCACCACCCGCTTCGCCGCCTTGATCGCCGGGAACGGCGCCGACGAGTAGAGCTCCGACCCGAGCTCCGGCCTCTTCGCCGACTTCTCGACGATCTCTTCGAGGCCCGACGAGGACCGAACTGAGAGAGCAGGAGATCTAGGGTTTGAATTGGATCGTCTGGTAGTGAGACTGGCAGTGGTGAAGAAGAAGAAGGTCGGAGTTTTGTGGACGCAGAGAGAGGCCATTTGGATTTTTGTCTTATTTTTTGTTTTAATTTTTGTTTTATTTTAGTTTCGGAGTCTGTTCTTTTTTCGCGCTTTTTCGTTTGTTGAAAGCGGTTTTTTCAGTTGTATTGTATGGTTAACGTTGCTTGTCAAAAAAGAAAAAACAAATAAAAATAAATAAATAAATATTTCTAAAATTATCTAATTCATTCCCTGAATAAATACGTATACATCCAATTCAAGGAAGAGATCCAATTGAACGGATTCAATCCAACTGATTAAAATACTATTTGAGTTAATTTTGTTTCCGACGAAAAATAGATCTATAATGATGTGTCATTAGAAGTTGAAATTATTATGATTCAATGAAATTTTATTTCTATTAATTTTGGAAGGCTATAGTTAGATACAAAGTGATTACAAGCATAGTTTACTGTTAATTTTATATTTGATTTTATTATAAAAAAATAAGTGTTTGAATTTTCCAAAAAATAAAATAAAAAGTAAGACATAAAAAGTTATTGTCAAAGTAAACAATCATTTGATGGAAAGAAACTTATAAAGAAATAAAAGATTTTGAATTCTTCCATTTAGTTGTTTGGTATGAAAAGGTGGAAAAAAAAAAAAAACTAATTTTATATTCTCTTGTTTGGTATTGTAAGTGAAATCAAATAGATGAAAAACTTATCCTACATTTGATGTTTGAGTTTATTTTGAACTCAACTATATTTTATTATTGATTATTTGTCTTTTTTCTGAAAAATCAACAAAATTATAACTAGTTTTTGAAAAGTCAACCAACTTCAACATAAAAATTTCATTTCATTTAAAATTCAACATGAACACTAAACGCACACTTACTATTAGAAATTATTATTTACCATAATACTATTGATCATATTTTTGTTGAAATTTTGATAGACAAGATAAGTGTGTAATTTTACTTCTTTACATTAGTGTCAAATCTTTCCTTCACAAAATCCTACCATATTTAGAAAGATCAATTTTGGTGGGACCCACCAAATATTTCTTCCACCCATTTTTCCTTCCCATCTAAATTTTGTCATACTAAACACTCTCAATTATCAATTTTCATCATAAAACCTCTTATGTGTTTTCTTTCCTTCCACTTTAAACTCATATTAGTTAATTCAAATTAGAGGTGGGCCAACAATTGTATTATATTTCAACATTCCTCCACACGTACAAGGTAAATAATGGCAAACATACAGATAAATATTGATTAAAAGTCCAACACAAATATTTAAGAGAAACTCAAAATATTTTTAAGACCTAACACACAATGATAACAAAAGGGTTATAAAAAGTGTAATTATAGGAGTTAAAATCAAAACCTTGAACTCTAATACCAACTCAAAAAATAGAGAAAATAATTTAATTTCTCATATCATTAGAATAGAACTTTACAACCAATTTATATAGTACAATCATGAAAGAAAAATAGACAACTATCTACACAAGAATCAAGAAACTAATTACCTACAACTTAGCTCTAAATCAGGTAATTAAATCACAGCTATTCAATTCAAAAAATCCTACAATTACAGGAAAAAAAATCTCAACAATACCAAACATAGCCTTATTGTCCAATAGTAGCAAGAGTGTAGCCAAGTTGACTTTTTAAGCTCTAGGATTAGGACTAAGATTATTTATCTTGGCCCCATGTATGTGAAAAAATTCAAATGAATAAATTTGAGCAGTGTTTCAATGAATCAATGGTTTATTTGGATTATAAGTTCCAACTCATGATTTAAATAGCAAATTCAAATTAAAAATATATAAAGGATTAAAATTTTATTAAAAAAAGACAAAATTCATAAATATATCTTTTTTTTAGAGACATAAATATACCTATGTGAATGATTGTTTCATAAGTTTCTAAAAAAGAAAAAATGTCGAAATTCCAAAATAGCATTAAGTTGGCACTTTTGGGGTAGTTTCTCACATTTTCTCTTCTGTTATTGGACTGAAAAAGACCAAGCCCAAATTTACTTAAATCAATTGATCCAATCCAAACGATTCCATTTTGTCCATGTTCTAAAAAATAGTTGGACCGGATCGATTTAGTTTTGTAGATGAAGGATAGTGAATATTTGTTCAGACAACGCCCATTTCTAAGTTTATATACAAAAATATCATAAATTTCACACCTGCTTATATTTAGATCAACTTTGATATTAGGATGGACAAAATTATAAAAGATACTCAAAACATAACTCTCTACCTAATTTTCTCTTATTTCTAGTGAAATACTAAGGATGGCATTTACTGAAACTAGTAACATTTTGGATGAAAACTTTTAAATGATTATATTTCAATAAAACATTTGAATTGTAATTTGAAATGTATTTGGATGTTCACAATTTAAAAGAAACATTTGTACATAGTATTTGAATGTAAGTTTACATAGATATTGAAAACAGTTTAACGAATTATCTGAATCTTCAATGTCAATGATAAATTTGATAGGGTTTTTCTTTATCATTATTATTATTACTTTTTCTAATAATTTTTGATAGGGTATTTGTATAGTTTTGTTCCTCTTTTGCTCTGAACATAGAGAAAAAAATAATCATCTCAATTGAATATGAAACAAAACAAAACAAAAAAGTTATGACATTTTAAAACATAAAATAAACTCGTAAAAGAGAGTGAAATTTATTCACTCTTCGTACTGTGCAAAGCATTTAAATGACTCAGGGGAGCTCAATTATCACTTTGAGCTAATGGAAACATTTCCACATTTTAATGTTCAATTTCAATTTGAATTACCAAATACCAATTCATATTGTCTACTCCATGGAATGATCCGAAAGTTGCAAAAGATTCCCAAATGCTATCTAATAATCACTTTTTTTTTTTCAATAATTAGATTGAAACTTAAGATTGTGTGATTATGTATCATAATTAATAATTAGGGATCTCAACGTTCACGTGTTATTTGCATTTGTTAAAATGTATATATATGACAAGTGTTTTCAAGTGTCAAACCTAACATTCAGAGAGAGAGAGAGAAAAAAAAAAGTGTATATATATATATATATATATCAAACTTACATTATAACTTATGATAGTTTCTTTCCCTCCTATTTTCTTTTCTTCTTATCAAGTGTCAAAGTTTTCATTATTTTGTGAAACATAACAATACTATACATAATAAAAGAAAAAACAAAACAAAGCAAAGGAAAGGTTTCAAAAGAAACTCGTTACAGATGAAAGAGCAAACAAAAAGAACATGATTGAAAAAAAAAAACAAACATAACAAAAACAAAACAAAACAAACAAACAAAACCTGAACTTTTTATTAGAACAGATCGTTATTTTATGCTGATTTAATAGCTAATTTTTTTAATCGTTTAAGGGGCATTATGGGCATTTTAAAATATGTTACAAACTGAGGAGGTATTGCTATAATTATGTTTAGTCAAAAGAGTGTCTTATAGTTAGTAAAAATCACGAATATTTGTGTAATTTTCAAAAATAAATACATAATAAGGGTCACTGTAGACCATCTCTACCAAACGTTCAACGATGCCAGCGTATGATATGGTTGTCCTTCTGCGCCTCAAAGGTCATTTTATACACCTTATCCATGAGTGCCATTCATAAAGTGAGTATTATTTATTAATTTAATTTATTAATGCCAATATAAATTAAATATGCAAGACTTGAGAGAAAGAATTTTCAAAAAAAGAAAAAGAAAAAAGAAACACAGAAGAAGACTGAGAGAAAGAGACCGAGATCGCCATTATTGGTTAGGCCATTGCGTGGAAAAACAATCCAAATAACATCCAACGAAGAATTTTAGCTTTTTTTAAAAATAGAATTTTATGTTTTATTGAAGAAAAAACCCAATTGTTACTATTGATTATACGAAAAAAGCACCTGATACAAATTTAAAGACCATTACAGTAATATGATACAAAAAAATAATATTATATTACATGATACAAAGTTAAACTAAAATTATTAAATTTTGTATTATGTTGATCAAAATGAGAAATTTGTATCATGTGGTCAATAGATTAAAAAAAAGGTTCATTAAGTAATTTTCCCCTATTTTTTAATTTTATTTTATATACTCAATGCTTTGACACCATCTGAATGAATCTAAGCACGTGTTTGGTTGGTTCTCTCCAATTAAATATATTCAATTATTATTTTTTTAAAAATTTAACTCAGTTAATTATTCATATATCAAATTCTAACTTAAAAACTCAAATTTTAAAAGTCCACAACTTTATTCTTTTAAGTCAAAATGAAATGAATTTTTATTAATTATATATAGTTTCAAGAACAACGAAATAAGATACATATTGTTATTTTTTTCAAAAAAAAAAAAAAAAAAAAAAACTTCAAGTTTTTATACTTTTTAACTTCGAACAATTAATTTTTAACCAAATGCATTGTTTAAAAAAAAAAAAACTCAACTCAACTCCAATCAAAATAATTTTAAAACTCCAAGCTGATCAATTAAATGTCCTCTAAATGTTATGTTTCCAAAGGCTCATTAGAAACCGGATATTATGATCATATTGGCCATCAATTTTAGACCAGTTCACACATTTCGCTATCAAACGCCTCCCAAGCTCCAGCGGCAAGCTGAGCTGGTTTGTACTGGGCAACGACTGGGATTTAATTCTTGAGCCAAAATAAATAAATAAATATTAACAAAAATAGCCGTTGCTCGCCCACTCTGGGGTCTCCTCTCCTGTGTTGGATTCCGCCACCCAAGCACCTGACAGGCTGATGCTTACTTCTTATTTCATTCTCTGTCTCTGTCTCTCCTTTTCAATTTCTTCCTTTAATTGTTGTAGCAGTGCAATTAGGGGCCGTTTCGAGACACTTAGAGACGAAATTTTAGATATATTTTGATTGAAAATGAGTTGAGTTTAGACGAAATTTTAGACGAAATTTCTTCCTCGTAATCGCACCCCTAAAAAAATTGACAAATATAACCAAGTAACAATAGGACTAGATTACAAAAAAAAAAAAAAAAAAAAAAAAAAAAAAAAAAAAAAAACTATGTGATAATTTTTATCAACAAAAGAATTATAACTGAAAATTATTACAAAACAATTAGGATCAGAGTTGATCACAGTAATTAGAGATAATAGTCGGTTGAGAATGAGTATAAGAGAGGAGATAAGAGTAAATGAGAGAGAGTGGGAATAGAAGGATATATAGGATTATCTAGGGTATGCTGGTGGGAAAGATGAGTAAGGATAGGGAATTTTGATATATAGATGACCAACATTTCTTGATCCAATATTTTTTTTAACAAAAACTGTAAAAACTCCAGTTGCTAAAATTGTAAAAACTCCCCATATGGTTATTAACATTTTAACGTTTCGGTTAAAAACAGATAAATAAAAAAAGGAGTCAAGTGTCATCATGTGGGGTTTTGTTTTTTTATTTTATTTATTTAATGTTTGTATTAACTGAATCCCTAACATATGGGCTTTAATCAGACTAATTCTCCTCTTTTTCATTTGTCTTTGTAGAGGGTAAAATCTACAGTCAAATCGGATCGAGTCAGGTTAGGGCCTATAACTGTATTGTTAAACCGACTAAGCACGCATTGAGTTAACCTAGTGTGTTAGCTACAAAATAATAGTAAGTAAAGAAAATGAGACAAAAAACACAAGAAATTTATAGAATATCACTCTTAATGTGAGAGTTAGTCCTCTATGGTGACTTCGGGAGTTTCACTATACTTGATAAAAAGTACAGTGAATGTCGTAGTAGTGAGAATAGGAAGAAAAGAGAAGGCGATTGCAAGAAATAGAGAGAGATAGCAGGGAGTTGAGAGAATCAGATGAAGATGCGAGCATTGCGGGAATCCTGTGTTGATTCGGCCTCCTGCGAGATGATCGGAGATGAAGTCGGGATGATCTTGATGTGATCAGAGATGAAGTCTGATTAACTAGGAGGATTTCCAATGATTTCTCTTATGCCTTGGTGAAAAGTCTCTTGTTTGGGCATGATTCTCGGGAAGATGGAATTCCTTGGGTATGTGATTAGATGATTTCCGGATCCCTTGGGCGTATAATGATACCCTCTATTTATAGATAATGATTGTTAGCCGTTTTGGTGTTAAACATGTTGTATTTGGTTAAGGCAAGTTGCCTCTTCTTGATCTTGGTTGACTTTCCTTATTTGGAGAGCTTTTCCGGAAAGGGAAAGTAACTTTTTTGGCTTATTCTTGACCTGATATAGGTTGATCTTGGAGCAATTCTTGTGCAGGGATGAATAAAAAGGTTTCCTGATATTTTTGTGATATGAATTCAAGTAAGTACCTAAATCGATTCTCGAGCTTATTTCTTGAGTCGTTGGGCCTTAGCTCGACCTGACAGGGTCTCGGGTCGATTAGGCTCTCGAGTCGACCTGATGGGCTATTGGGTTGATTCTTGAGTTGATCTCCTTGATTTGCATTACCACGTGGACGGTGAAAGATTAGGTAACGAATTTGACCTCGACAATAAGACCCTCACTCCTTAGTTGATGGAACTTTACTACATGAGTGTCTTGTAGTTGAGCGCACTGGTTCGGCGGATGAGCTAATGACTTGGCTTGATTGTTCTTAGGGACGCCTTATGTGGTGGCTCAGCAATTGATTCCTTGTGGGGCATCGTTGCGAGTCGAGCGGTTGTAGTCCACGATGGAGAATTGTGTAGAGTAAGTCGCGAGGACCAAGGCGCGTTTCCCAGTATTCAAATGATGTCGCCTATATGGGAGTCTTGTCGAGTCGTTGTCAACTCGATCGAGTGTCCTCTCTTGAAGTCAGTTTTCTATGAAATTGTGAATTGTTGTCTTTAGAGGCTTCTGTTGTCCGATGATTCGAAGTGAGATCTGGGCGATCATTGCTTAGAGTTGTCACTAAGTTGGATTGATTACGCTGTGAAATCTGTCACGTGTTGATCTTGAAATTGTTGAAGTGGCAACTGAGGAATGAAGTTTATGTTTGCTTTGGAGACCGCATCCTAACTTGATCACACCTGATTATGTTGAAATTGAAGCAATCATGGTTGTTTGGATGTCGATATCCAGACTGTTTTGCTTGATGTTGAGTAGTTGAGAGGGGATATCCTCATTTTGCTATATAATTCCTAAAGAGCCAGAAATTGTTAGTGAAAAATTTGGGTTCTATATAGGAGCTTACTAAACCAGTTTATGTTGACTCGGTTAGAGCGATGATCATCGGAGATCTATGTTGAGATCAAGTCGATGAGAAAAGAACAGCTGTGAGAGTTGTTTGAACGAGCCCCCGATTTTTGATGTCGTTGAACCTGTAGTTGATTAGGCTGAAGAGTTATCGACTCATTATGCAAGGAGTCCATGTGATAGATGAGAAGATGACCTTTGGTTGGAAAAAGTTGTATTGTCATCCCGAATGGTGAGCATATCACCGAAGGACATAGAACCGATGTTTGACGAGTGAGCCATGAAGCTTGAGTCGATTGGTGACTCATTGAGCTAAATTGGCTTTTTGCTCGAGCATTGCGGACGAGTTAGATGTTGGATTTAATTGCTTTGCAAGAGGAAGTGAAGGATAATTGCTCCTCGAATTGCATAACGACCTACAATGAATCTATGTTAGAGCACAAAGTTGAAACACATACCTCGTGGTAAAATTACCAACGTTTGGCCAAGGCAAGGCCTTTATGAGTGAATCTCCAGTGGTAGGAGATGTTGCGATCGTGGGATCGGCTTGCCAGCGAATGATCAACTCGATTGGTGAGTTGCTTCGAGCCGTGACCATGTGGTTGGTCGGCCTTTGAGTCGTTTTCGTCAAGTTAAGTTGAGATTGCTATGTCAGTGAGAAGTAAATTGAGATGGAAGAATTAATGCATAAATTCTTGGTGTTGTTGAGATGATGGCTTCCCTTAAGACACAAAATTAGACGATCGTGGCCGTTGATATCGCATTGAGTGTGCCCGTCTATTTTGAAATGCGTCTTGGAAAAGGGATTGTTGCCTTATATCTCGTTGTATGGTCGTTGGAGATGTTGGAATTTCTTTTGTTTTTTTCTTGAGAACAAAGACAAAATAAAGGTGAAAGGAAAACAAACTTGAACTCGAGTAGAATATTTACCTCACCATCGTTAGTTTTCTTTTAATGCAAATTGACTTGATAATGGATTTGATCGATTTTAGGATCATGAGGGCTCAATGGAAGTCGGCCCCTTGATAGAAGGGTTATTCGAAGCAAGCCGATGAAAGGCAACTCGGCGGCTTGTGATCATAAGCTTATCGGTTGTGACTTCTTGGTGTCTTGTATTTCCTCTACATTGAGCGACGATGACGTCAAGAGGATGAAGATTGAGTTTAATACCTAGAGAAGGTTAAATTTTGAGCCCCCGAGTTAGGCATGGAAACCGATAGCCTCCGAGAGGAGTGATGGTCGACCTTGTGGAAAGGTTTATCTTCATGTTTGTGTCTTCTCTTGGCAAAGCTAAACAATTCCTTTTGTAAGAAAAAAGATGAGCAAAAGACTTCATGATGTAGATGGCAAATCGAAGAGGAAGACATATAATTCTCTATGGGACCGTCCAGTGGCCAGTTGCAGCTGAGGAAGATGTGTCTCTATCTTGAAGTTGCTAAAGAGCCGATAGAGTCGATTGGAGATACTACTATCGTGTCACTTTGACCCGAATGAGTTACTTGAAGAAGTAGCTGTAAGAGTCAATAAAGAGTGACTCGATTATCCTTTTGGTGCTCTTGTTTGGTATCGGGTTGATTGTTCATCCTACTGTTTGTGTTGATCTCGGGTTGTTGAATGTGTAACCCATATGTTCGAATGCTTGTTGCTTCCGTTGACTCGTTTCCAAGCGCATTTGAAGCTTTTTTGTTTTGAGTCATTTTGTGTCAACTGTATATGCCTTCATGAGTCTGTATGGTAGACTGTAGGTACGGAGTCGTTGATTCGACTTGAGAGATCAACCCCAAAATTAATGTGATGGATCGACTCGGAAGTCAATGCAATCGATCAACTGATGAGTCTATGTAGTTGATTGATTTGAGAGTTGGAATTAGCTCATTGACTCGAGATAGTAGCTGATAGAAATGTAGGTCCTTGTGATTGATCGACTCGCGGAAGTCGATGTTACTAAAAAGTCACGAGTCAATGATCGAATCGAGAGAGTTGCTAATCGATGCAGAAGTCGATGTGGCAGATTGACTTGTGGATCGATGTAATGGATCGTCTTGACTGAAGATTCATGAGTCGCTGATTGACTCAAGAAAGTAGCCGATCGATGCGGGAGTCGAAGAAAGACTTGTGGGCTGACATATCTGATCAACTTGACTGAGGAGTCATGAGTTCATGGTTGACTAGAGAAACCAACTAATCGACACAGGAATTGATGTAATGTAGTTGATAAACATGACTGAAAAGTCATGAGTCGTTGGCTGACTTAAGAATGCTGTTAATTGACACATGAGTCGATGAACACCGTTGACTTGACTAATTAGTCGCGAGTCGCTGATTCGACTTATGCCACGTGTTAATATGCCAATGATTGGCCATTCTTGTATTCTTCTTCCCTAAGTCTTTGTCAAAATGCTCGAATGTTGGGAAAGACTTTGAGCATCGCTTCTTGTTGAATGAGTTTTGACTAGGTACCGTAATCCATGGGTTTTACCCTGTAGTCATCGAGATGCATGTGTGTAGCTAATGATTGGGCTATTTTTTGAAAGTTATATCGATTCTTGATACATAGATCGTTCAAGGTTCTTGGCCTGAATAGGACTTATTGCAATCAAGCGAACTCATTATGTGAGTTGTAGATGGTCGGTGATTCGACATAACCTATTGCCTTTCTTAAGCCCCTACCCTACAATTTAAAATTGAAGGGAACTTAGAAAATCGGGGCTTACAAGAGAGAAAGGACATTTGGATGGTTCAACTGGGGTGATGTCGCCGATCGCTCTTCGACTGTTAAGTCGACACCAACTCAAGGTTGGCATCAGCATGGTGCCAGCATCAATGTGATTGTCGGCTTCGATCCGAAGATCAGCGCATTTACCTTATTTGATGAGGGGTCTGCCCAGTAAAAGGGTCCCTATCCCGTACCAGGACTTCCACAATGGTAGTGGGTGTTCCTTTGGCTTTGACATGCCATATATACTTTGTGCAGGAACACGAGACACGGAGGATATGGCCACCCTTAGAGTGGCTATGCGGATTGTTAATCCAGCCCAGACGCCATACCAGTGGGGTAAATCAATCTTACATTACGCCGTGTGTTTGTGGGGGACCTCACGTGGTTAGAGGAGATTAGTAAGGCAGGTACCTTGTAGCGGTTTAATTAAAGATTCCAGTGATTTGGTCACCCATCATCCAAACTTCCTGTACGGCTGTGCGATACGTCTTACGTCTCTTTCTTATTCATCTCCATTGTTAGAGGGTCTCGGTTTGTGATTGAAGGGATTTGCTCCATGGTTAGAGGCTTTTCACTCCGTGATTAGAGGGTTTTGCTCCATAATTGGAGGCTTTTTGCTCTATGTTTGGAGGCTTTGAGTGATCTCCTGCAGTAGAGAAATTCTTAATAAAGATAAATAACTCAAATAGATTGCATACTTGATTGGTGAGTCTACTGAAACTCGTGCATGGTGAAATTGACCTGAGGTTGTGGTGATCGAGTGGTGTGTTGACTTGACTTGAGTCGTAATAGACTTTTGGGCGTAATGGACCCTGAGATGGCTACAATAGCATAAGATATAAAGCACCATGATTGGCTATTTGATCGTCATCGACTTGCTAGTTGTCTTAGACTATTGGGGAGTTGACTTGAAAGGAGTTGATTGAGTTGATTCGATCTTGGAGGGACCAATTATTAGGTGAATCAATTCCTGTAAAAGCTTATGCATGAAGAGTCGTGTTGCAGCAACTGTAAGAGTTCCTTATCATGGCAACTTGAATGTGATACTAGACATCTTGTGGGGTGTTGTGGTGTCAATCCCATAAGAGGAAATTCTTGCTGAAAGGAAAAACAAAAAACAAATCACTATTTGATAAAAGAATCTCAAGGTGTTATGAAAAAGAGATGAAAAACACAAACTGTTTTGTGAAGTTGGTTCGCATAGAGTTCCCGTTGATTGAGGAGTCGATTATTGGAGAACAGACTAGCTTGTTGTGAAATCAATCAATATTCGAAGGAATCAATGTAGAATGAATTGATCCTATAGGTCTTCATGTGATGTATCAACCTTGGAGTCACTGTAAAAGATTGACCCGTTAATTGATGTCTTGATAGATGCTGAAGCTGATGTGACTAATCAACTCAGGAGTTAATGCAGTTGATCGACTTAGGGGATTGATGTAGTCGACTACCTTGAGAAGTTAATGTGGCTAATCAACCCAGGAGCCGATGTGATAGATCGAGTCAATGTGATCAATCGACATAGTTAGATAAATCAACTTGGAAGTTGATGTGAGGAGTCGTGTAGTAGCAACTGTCATTGGTTGATTTACTCCATGTGCAGCACAAACTCCAAGACCGATGTGTTGGCCTGTCATATAAATCTGCCAATTTGGGTTAAGCCTATTGATTTGTGTGACTTAGGGATGTATGTATCCCAATTCGGTTGATTGGTGGATAGTACTCCTACTTGTTGAGTTGATTATGAGGAGATTCCTTGAGCTTGCTGAAATTTGAAACATTTAAAAACAAGCCACCGAACCAGATAAAAGTCCAACATAATTAAAATAAGATCGGATGGAGACAATAGCTTTCATCATCGTTGAGTTGGTTTGAAGCTTTTGGGAGCCTGAAACTTACTTGTCTAGTGAGGAATGCGTGTGAGTTTCGAGAGGCATAAATTGATTGCTTGTGACGATGTTGATTTAACTCGTTGGTAGCCTTAGCTAATCTTTTGATGAGGGGTCAGTTTTGGTAAGCTTGTTGGGCAAGAGTATGATATTTTGAAAATGCATTGTTTTATGTTCTATGATCGGACTTATTCTTCCATGAGCATGGAAATAGACACTGAGTTGGGCCCTGTAATGGTGTTGCCTCCAATAAGATTTATCCGCATCGCTGAAAATTGAGATTTTGAAAGGCAATCATCAAACTAAAAAAGATGATTACATGATTAAACAAAGATAGGATAGAAACAACCAGAGGCAGTGGAGTTGCTGTAATCCATGCTGAGTCTTATATGAGCTGGAGTCGATTGCTGGAAAATCGCTTGTTTGATCTTGGTAGAATCATGTTGGTTGTGGTGAGTGGAGAAGTCGTCAACTATGAAGTCGACCTGAGGAGACTCATTGCGTCTGCCTTGGTGGGTTGTTAGGAACCCTTGTAATTGGCATCGTCTAGTGCTGAAGACGATTGAATGTTGTCATGGAAGCGCCATATGACTGTGTCATAGCTAGTTGTAGAGTTGACGTCGAGTCACAAGACATAGCGGCTGAAATTGGAGGAATTAACCCGAGTCAATCCAAGTGATGTTGAACTCATTGAGATGGACTCGTGATGGGGCATTCATAAGTGTGAGAGGCAGCATTATGTTGAGAAAGATACTTGGCATGCAATGTTAGGATCGACTGAAACACATGTGGATAGTTGCTTGCAAGCTGTCATGGCGAGTAGTAATTGACGCATGAGTAAAGCGATTAACTTGGGAGTTGGTGTCTCTCGTCTTTCCTAAATTTTGAGTCGAAAGAAGCTCATGATACGTTGAAGTCAACTAGAGGCTACCGCGATTGAACAACGTGTGTTGGCTCGACTCATGAAGAAATCGACTCGTCTTTGCTGCAAAACAAAGCTAGATGGGCAACATAGGATTTTTAGTGATAAGTGGCTACATCCGTTTATAGATCATGGATTGCCATAATACCCATGGGTAGGGATCAAGCTGAATGTAGTTCAATTGTTACAATTTTACTCCTATTTGCAGTTGATTACTAAGAGAAAGTTAGAAAGCTTGAAATACTAGAATGAAAATAGCATAAATAAAGACTGCAAAGAGTAAAATAATATGAAGGATATATGAATCGACTCAAGCAATGGTGTTTTCCATTCAGTCGACGCTAGGTGTGGTGCTTCCAAAGTCACAGTTGTTAGTTGTCTTGTGGAGGATCTTCAAGCTTGTATGCTCTCAATCTTACCGCTTACTTGATCTCTTTATGGTCTCTCTTTGAGATGAGGTTTCTAGCCCTCTTTTCTTTGAAGCGTATGTCTTCGAGTGGTCGTTGTTCCTTGTTCAATCAGCGAGCTGAAGGTCTTGGCAGCTACGATTGAGTCATTCCCTTTTGGTTGATCTTTCGAGCCTTTTGAGTTCAATTAATACTTATGCATGTCCTAAAGCTTCTACGATTGTCTTTATTCGATTATTTCATATCTCATTCAAGAAATTTAATTTAGGCAAGAGCCCCTTCTTTAGGGCGAGTAAGGGCTGCTGTGTCATTGTAGTTGGGGATTTCGACGATTGCCTTGCTAAATCGCTTAATAAAGCCACGAAGCGACTCGTTTGGTTCTTGAATGATCAATAAGAGATCCTCATGAGTAGTTCCGGTGTGGATGTTGATCGAATAGTTCTCCAAAAAGGTCTTGGTCAAATCTTTGAATGAAGTTATCAAACTTGGATAGAGTTGGCAAAATCATTTGATGGCGGTACCCTTAAGGCTTTGAGGAAAGAGTTTGCACATAATGACATCTCTTGACTCCTTCGGCATCATAGTTCCAAGCATGACTTGTTGATATTGACATATATGCTCGTGGGAATCCATTGTTCCATCGAACTTGGTGAAAGTTGGAGTGTAGAACTTGGATGGCAAGGTGGTGTCTACGATCGCTTGAACGAAAGGTGACTGCTCCGTTTCCTCCAACAAGTCTTCATACCTGGCGGGGCGTCTAATTGTTTGGAGCATATGCCTCTCCATGGTCTTTACCTGATTACTTACCACATCAGAGATGGCTTGCTGCAGGTTAGATGCTTCGTTTGAAGGAGTTTCGTAGAGTGGTTGTGATAGTACTATGTTTGGGGGGACTGTTTAAGTCAGCAAGGTAGGAATCGAGACTCCAGTTGAGGTGACTAGGATGGAAGGAGTTGAACCAGGGATGGTTACTCCAATCGAGTTGCTGACGGTGGAGGTTGTTCCTTGAGGCGTCATCAATAAATAGAGTGATGGCATTGAGTGGAGCGAACTGTAGGGCATGAAGGCCATAGTCAGCTGGAAGCCACTCGAGAAGAAGTTTGCAGCCGCTGGACCGGGCTGTGTAGAACACCTAAAGGTTGCAGCGATGGATGGAAACTAAGTGTTGAAGATGGTGGATGCATTGAATCACCTTCGCAGCTCTTCGTTCTCTACCATCAACTTAGTTATCCTCTGATCAATCACTTCTTAGTGTTGGCCTACACCTACATGTTGGAGTCCTGTACCTGAAGCATAATTGTTAGTTGGATGCTGGGATGTTCTTGCACCTCTCGTCAGGTCAGTTGGAGCGGCGTTTGTCTCGGTCATGGCGTCAGTGGTTGCCGTGTTGTCGATGTCTGCAATAGCCATAGGCCCCACGGTGGGTGCCAAACTGTAGAGGGTAAAATCTATAGTCGAATCAGATGGAATTGAGTTAGGGCCTATGGCTATATTGTTGAGCCGACTAAGCGCGTGTTGAGTTAACCGAGCATGTTAGCTAGAAAAAAAATAGTAAAGTAAAGTAAATGAGACAAAGAACATAAGAGATTTATAAATGTTCACTCTCAATGTGAGAGCTAGTCCTCTGTGGTGGCTCCGGGGGTTTCACTATAGTTGATAAAAAATACAGTGAATGTCGTAGCAGTGAGAATGGGAAGAAAAAAGAATGGGATTGCAGGAAATAGATAGAGATAGCAGGGAGTAGAGAGAATCAGGTTAACATGCAGGAATTGCGGAAATCCCAGGTTGATTCGGCCTCCTGCGAGATGATTGGAGATGAAGTCGGGATGATCTTGATGTGGTCGGAGATGAAGTCTGATGAATTAGGAGGATCTCCAATGATTTCTCTTATGCCTTGGGCGAAAAGTCTCTTCTTTGGGCGTGGTTCTTGTGAAGATGGAATCCCTTGGGCATATGATTGGATGATTTTTGGATCTCTAGGGCTTATAATGATACCCTCTATTTATAGATGATGATTGTTGGTCGTTTTGGTGCTGAAGATGCCGTATTTGGTGAAGGCAAGTTGCCTCTTCTTAATATAGGTTGACTTTCTTATTTTGAGAGCTTTTCCAGAAAGGGAAAATAACTTTTTTGGCTGATTCTTGACCTGATATGGGTTGATCTTGGATCGATTCTTGTGCACATATGAATAAGGAATGTTTCCTGATATTTTCGTGTCATGAATTCGGGCAAATGTCTAAATCAATTCTTGAGCTGATTTCGTAAGTCGTGGGGCCTTGGCTCGACCTGACAGGGCCTTGGGTTGATCAGGCTCTCGAGTCGACCTGATGAGCTGTTGGGTTGATTATTGAGTTGATCTCCTTGATTTACGTTATTACGTGGACGGTGAAAGATGAGATACGAATTTTGACCTCAAAAATCTTCAATAAAATATCTAATAAAAGGGGCAAGTGAAACTAATTGAAAATTGACGAGAGAAAGTGAGTTTTTAAATATCAAATAAAAAAAATGGACATGATCTTTAGTTACGGGATTATAAGTGAAATTAATAATTTTTTTTTTTTGTAATTTGTAGATTAGAAAACAAGAAAAATTGTTTAAGCTTCAAGAGTTGTGCTATGGTCCTTTTTGACATTTTTTTATAAATAAAATGTCGTACTATGGTGAAAGTGAGGTAATGGTTCATCCTAAATGCTAGTTGATCAAGATTTCTCCCTCCGTTTTTTTTTTTTTTTTTTTCCCTGTACAAAGTCGTTGTTGAAGGTGATGCCGAGATAGTTATTGATTCTTGCGGATATTATGAATTTTTGAAGAAAATTTATTTTAAGAAAAACACATTTGGACTCCATGTATGAAATTAATGTTGGGTCTCACATAGAGTGGTGAAGACCGTTATTCTGTCTGTGTGAAGCCTTAAGAACTCCAACACTGCGGAACAGCTTAGCATGGCTCTTCTATTAAACTCAATTGCCTAAGCGTGAGATTTTATGATTCGGAAGCTCCTTTTTTTTTTTTTTTTTTTTTTTTACAGGAACGGAATTTTATAGAAGAAATTAGAAATTGTTTTATAGTTCAGATTCTAGCATAAAACAGTGACTACTCTTTGGAAAACTTGGTAAAACATATCATGCAAAGCAGCACCGAAGAATCTGCCACAGACCATGTTAATTTGTGGCACATACCCAAATGCTATTCCCTGGAAAAAGCAATTGCTTTTTAACGAATTGAGGGTTTCACGTGCCGTTAGTAGTTTACAATATTTTTTGTTTGTTTCGAGAGAAAGTCAAAAAGAAAAAAATAGAGCTGAGTAATGCATATATATAGAGCAGATAAATAGTTGGTTGTTTCCATGTTTTCTTTTGAATTTTCTCTGCCACATCAATATCTTATCTTCTGCATCATACTCAGATTTCAAGGGGAATCCCATCTGACCAAATTGGACTTCACAGGAAGACAATAACTTATCTCATTATCTCACTATTCTTACCTCTGTAGAACTTTGAATTTTTGCTTTTGCTTTTTATTACATAGGAGAAGTATGAATGTTTGATTCCAAATCTTTTTTACATAGTTGTGATTTGATCCCAATAATTTTTTTTATGCTTAAAAGTTCCTTCAAAAGGGTGCAAAATTTTTGTTAACAGAAGTTAAAAATTTAACAGAAAATCTTGTATTAATCACACATGATTTAATATTTAATGGTAATTTAGAAAAAACAATTTATATGATTAAATTTACATGTACAATACACATGATCTATTGCATCCAATTTCTAATCTTTATTAGTAAAAATGATCAAATTTGTATCCTTTTAAAGAGTTTAGGGACCTTTAAAAAAAAAAAACAGATATGAATTCAAAGAAGAATTTCATAAAAAAGTTAGGGAATGAACGAATAGATCAGATGAAAATAAATAAATAAAAAGTTTCAAATATAAAAATTGATGAAAATAAAAATATTTGTAGATCAACTCTTGTCTCATATAAAATTGATAGAGCATCCAAAAAGACCATTATTGATAATATAATGCTTTATGAACATTACTATTATCATCTAAATATACCTCGAGAATTAAAAGATTTTCAATTTTGTCAATTATACATGTTGTCATTTGTCGGTTGTGATTCTTTTATGTTTCGTATATTATCACCATGCCAATTAAAACTAAGATACAATTATTATCATATTTTAGGTTAGTATGTAAGGTTGTACTATTTCTAGTCATTCGATATTAAGTTACCTAATATTGTCCATTCCCAAATTTTCCATAGGAGATGTATCACTTTTTGGTCACTCAATATATATATATATATATATATATGTAGCATTTGTGTCCTTTTTCACAGAATTATGCGATCACAAATTGTTATTGCTTATAACTTTTGTTGGTTACATAAACAAAATGTCATTACAAACTAGATAATCTCTTAGGATCAAGTAAAAGGATTATTTATCTTTTTATACTATGTATTTTACTTGAATCTACCCTTTAATCATAGGTCAATTAAAAATATAATTCTACGGGTTCCCCGTAATGCATAACTTTTTCTTTTCTTTTCTTTTTTATTATATTTTATGTTGGGCGGTAATTATTAATAACCCATAATGCATAACTTGTGTTTAGACTTACATGATTATTCTTTGGCTAAAAAGTGTAAATTGGTCAATTTAGGGTTGAAATTAGTTTTTGTTTCGGATATAACCTTGACAAAATTGAGTAATTGAATTAAATAATCTCTGAACTCTTTAAAAGGTTACGGTTTGGTCTCTATATATATATATATATATATATTTTAGCCGTGATGACCCTATGCTCCTATTTTTTTTTCTTTCCATTTTAGTCATTTCTGTCTGGTTTCGTTAAAAAACTTACGGAATGATCACGTAAGAAGCACTTTTATGCTTTTGAAGGAAAATATCCATAAAAGATAAAAATATCTTATTCATATTAATTAAAAAAAGAGTAATTGGTCCAAAGAGTCCCTAAACTCTTTAAAAAGTGACGGTTTAATCCCTATTTTTATTTTTTTATGGTCAAAAAGACCCTGAACTCTTAAAATGTTGGTCATTCGAGTCATTTCCGTCCAAAACCATTAAATTTCTAACAGAATGTTGCTCTAATAATAACTTATATAGTAAAAAGTCCAAAATGCCCTCCAATCTCCCAAAAATTCCCCTACCTTTGTAGGCAACCAGCGACGGCACCCCCCCCACCCCCACCACATAGATTCGTCGTCACCCCCCGTCCCACACAGATTCGCCGTCCCCCCACCCCACCCCCCAAACATATTTGACATGCCCCCCACACACAGATTCGTCGTCGTTTCCCCAACCCCAGATTCGTCGTCTCCCCCTCCTTATAGATTCGTCGTCGCCTCCTTCCCCTCCCAGCCGCCGTTCGCCGAACACACAGCCCCAAAACCCAACCCACCCACTGCCCGTCACCCCCCCCCCCCCCACCCCCAAACCACCCACACACAAATTCGCCGTCGTTTCCCCAACCCCAGATTCGTCGTCTCCACCTCCTTATAGATTCGTCGTCGCCTGCTTCCCCTCCCAGCCGCCGTGCGCCGAACACAGCCCCAAAACCCAACCCACCCACCGCCCGTCACCAAACTCACGCCCCCCTTTTTCTCCGTCGCCGATCGTGCCCCATGCTGGAGGCGGCGTCGAACTGGGTATTGAGAAATGAAGAGAGCGAGAGAGAGAGATAGGGGAGAGAGAAAGGAGTGAATGAGGATTTTTTTTTTTTAATTTTTGTTAAATTAATTGTTGTTAGATTACTAAAATACTCTCACAAATCAGATCACATACATTGCACATGACTCATTCCATTAAAAATTTAACGGATTTGGATGGAAGTGACTATAATGGCCAACATTTTAAGAGTTCAGGGTCTTCTTGGCCAAAAATAAATAAATAAAACATGGATCAAATCGTCACCTTATAAAGAGTTCAATGACTATTTGGGCCAATTATTCACAAAAAATTAAAAAAAAAATTAAAAGAGAGAGAAAGAGAGCTGAATTAAAAGCCCACCCTTCTTTCTCTCTCTCCTCCCTCCCTCCCTCTCTCCCACAGGTCTGATGCCGATGCCGATGCCGATGCCGATGCCGCCATCTCTACCCCCCTCCCCCCCCCTCCCTTGCAGATCCGATGCCAGGAGACTGAGAGACCGTCTCTCTCTCTCTCGCCCCTCCCCCCCTCCCCCCCCCCCGACAACAGATTTGATGCCAGACTGTCGGAGACAACACTTGTCTTCTCCGTCAACTGGCCCCCGCCTTCGCCAACGAGCACGAACGCCCCCCCCCCCCCCCCCACACAACCCATATCTAGGTTTGCTAGCCCCCCCCCCCCCCCCCCCCGCACAACCTAAATCCGGGCGCCCACTTCCGCCGACGAGCTCCCTTCCACCGACGAGCTCTTTTCTCCTTGTGTCGACACCAAAGGAGAGAAAGGATAGAGAAATTCTAGGGTTTTTTTTTTTTTTTGGTTAAATTAAGTTTATCAATATATTACTAAAATGCCCTTTCATATTAGGTCACATATCTTGTACATGATGCGTTCCATTATAAATTTAACAGTTTTGGATGGAAATTACTAAAATGGCCAAGAAAATAGGAGTTTATGGTCATCACGGCAAAAAAAAAAAAAAAAAAGGGACCAAACTGTGACATTTGAAAGAGTTCAGGGATTATTTAAGTCAATTACTCGACAAAATTTTAAAATCTAAAAGAATAATTTTTTTTAATAATCTAAAAGTACAAACTTGAATGCAGGTATAAAATAGTAAATAAGTCAAGTGTGTGTGTGTGTTGAAAAAGCAAGTAGAAGACAACTTCACTTTTTCAGGGAGAAAATAGAAAAGGTCAGACTGTCACATTTACAAGTTCATGCAAAAAATCACGGCTTAGGGCCTGTTTGGTGTTTGAGTTTGAGTTAAGATTTGTACGTTTAAATAGTGATTTTGATTGACTTTTTCAGAAAAGACAAAAAACTTTTGGGAAAAAAGACAAAAATTGAGTTGATGGTGGTGAGTTTAAACTCACCACCCAAACAGGCCCTTAATGAAGTTCTTCAGGGGACTAAGCTCGTGTCAATTTCTTTGATATTTTAGGCGTTTATTTTTCAACAGACAAATGTAGGTTGATCTTTATTTAAAATAAAAATAAAAAATAAAAAACAAAAGGTTGATCTTTACACCTCAAATTATGACTCCCTTTTATTTTTCAGAATATTCTTCATTTTTGGTTCTTTTTTTTTTCTATATTTTTTTAATCCTATCATTATGCATATGTAATGGTGGAGCTATTTGAGGACGAGTGAGTTTTTTGCTCCTGCAAAGATTCAGTTTGAGTTTTTCCGCTCCACTTGAGTTTTTCCATTTTCTAAAATGGAACTTTAAAAAAATTTTGCTCCCACGAAAATTCAGTTTGTGGCTACGTCCCCACTGAATTTTATGTTTTTATTTTTATTTCTATATTTTAATTAAAATAGAAGATTGACTCCGTTATTGTGCATATGCAGGGGTGTTTTTCACACTCATTTTATGTTTAATCTCTTTCCCTCCCATTGTCGTGCTCTTGCATCCTATGATTTGAAATCTTCAAACTTTTTATGCTAAGTTATGTTTAATGTTTTTATGAATTTAAATGAAAAGAGACAGCTTAAAATTATCACATAAATTGTTTTAAAGACTTTGAAAAATTTGCAAGTGTGCTGAAAATTCATTTAAAGAACTTGAAAAGAAAAGAAAGATTTCTTTTTTTAAAGAAAAAAATTTTCCTTACATTGAAAAAAATGAGGGAAAACACCTTAATGATACAAATTAAAAATAATTTTACCAATGTGATAGAAAAATTTAACACTAGACTATTATAGACAAGATATAACTAATTTTTGTGTTATATTAGTCATGAATGAAGAATTTATATAATCTTGATCAATGAATAAAAAATTAAAAATAGAAGGTGGTTATTTGGGTAATTTTCTCATAGAAAAGGGGGTAATGGACAAATGCTACTTTGGGAAAGCAGTGGCTGGTTATACTAGCATGGAATTCAAACAAGAATTTTATGATCACTTTTATCTACTGAGTTTTCCCGTAAAATTGGATCAAATCATTATGTGGGCTATAATTAAATTATGATCTACTAAAACAAAAAAAGGTTTTGTTGCCATTTTCACGCAGATTATGCATATGAAAGTTCAAAATTAAATTTAAACATACAAAAGTAAACTCCAAAAGGGTAGTTCCCATTCCAACAATAGCAAATAAACCATAAGAAGAACAAATACAAAATGGTTGGTGGAGGGTGGTGGCCCATGAAACTTTATGAATGGTCAACTAGCTAGAGACAAGATAAAAGACGGTGTTATTTATGATTTATCATCAAGTTTGTTATCCGAGTGCTTAAATAATGATTCAAATAGAAATTAATCGCCCTTCTAGCATGCTAACAACAATAACAACAACAACAACAACAATAATAATTAATAATAATAATAATAAAAGTCGTATGGATTGGATCAAATTTTATACTTTCTCAAGAATTGTGATCGTAGACGGCAAAATAAATGTTCAATTTATACTTAGGTTCAATGACTGATTCAACATCGATCTAACGGAGATTGCGAATGAGTAGTTAAATAAAGTTTAGAAAGTAAATAAAGAGACACAAGATTTATAAATATTCACCCCGGTCAAAGGAACTATGTCCTCTGTGGTGCTAGGGTTTCATTATTATAAGAGCAAAGTACATTGGATGCCCACAGCATAAAGTAAAACTACACAATGCACTTCGTGATGATACATGAATCATTCACTATCTATTTATAGGATTGGCTTCTTCCTCACCGAATCGGATTGCTTGGATGATGCTTATTCATTTTAAATTTGAATGTGATCAGGTTTCTTATATTTGTCTGATCCTTCTTGTCAAGGATGAAACAATTATGAATAAGATCTTCCGTTATATCAGTATAATTCAAATCATTCAAAATAACATGAATGATTTTTTGGATAATTCTCGTAAAATCGCCGCCTCACCTCCTTGGAGCTGCAAAGAAACTCGCCACTTCCTCATGTCGGAGCTGTCGAGTCTGTCCATAACAACTAGTAAGTGCCTCCTCTACGTGGAGGCTCCATGACTTGCATTGGAACTGGCTCCTTGAGGCTCGACGAGGTCTAGGCGACTTCACGAGGTAGAAAGGCTCAACAAGGCAAATAAGGCTCGTCGAGGCAAATAAGGCTCATTGAGGCAAATAAGGCTCAACAAGGCAGATGCAACTCCTAGAGGTGAAATCGGCTTGACAAGACGGAGATGGTTTAACGAGATGAAAGTATCCATAAACTAATCAAAGTTGATAGTTAAAGACACCTTTGTCAACTCTGATGCCTGGAGGCATTCTCACTCTAAAGATTGGAGTCATTTGACCGTTTCATCCTCATCCAACTTGACACGTGTATAATAGAATTCAAGGGACAAGTTTTGACTCCAACAGGGATAATACGAAGTCATGATATTAGATTACTGAAATGCTATGAATATCAATTCTGATCTCGTATTTTAAGTACCAATCCACGTGATTTGTAAGTAGTCAGTTACTATAACTTATTTTCATTGTTATGAGATAGTGCAAGATTGGACACATAAAATTTCTTAATTTGTTCTTTAGTGGTGTTTGGTAGGAGATAATCTTTAAGCTACGATTGGTATGGTAGAAAAGAGGAAGGAAGAAGTTGGAGGAGGGATTATTGGATAGAAAAATGCTAGACTAATTTGTTTGGTAGGAATGAAGACAAGGGGGAAAGGAAAATTGGGAGAAAAAAAAATTGTAGTGGGAAACACTAATTTTATACTTTTTGGTACATTAGTTTTCTTTCTAAAATTTGATGGTCTGTTTGGTTTGTGTATTTGCTCTTGAAATGAAAAGTTTTCTTGTTTTGAAATGAAAAGTCACTTTTTTTGAAAAATAAATAATGTTAGGATGTGCAATTTTTGTAATTATGAAATAGGTAAAATCTTTAAAATGACTTTTGGATATATGTTAGAAAAAGTCATTTGAAAACCAATTTTTTTTTTAACAAATCTAATAAAAACTAATCATATTTTAATACAATATTGGTATAATATTGTCCTTTGTTTGTTACTAATCATATTTTTATAATAAAATCTAATTAAAATGACCTTGTTTGTTTCTTGATAAATATGTACTCTTTTTTTCTTTTGATATTGTTTTGGTCAAAGGGTTTTTAACGAGGTATATTTGATATTATATTTCAATATGAGAGTTTCGTCTTAATTCTTTGAGATTAATCTCCGGCTACAGGGAGTTTTATTATTATTTTTATTATCCTTAATAGGGTTGTTTTTATTTTTCTCTTGCTTTATTTTCTTCTAAACATTCTTGTATTTTTATTTTTTCATTTATAAAAAATAGAACAGGTAAGGGATGAGGGTGCTAAAGAGGTGCCGACATAATTGAGATGTCTGGGTGCACCTACTGATATTTGTTACCATCATTTAGAGAAAAAAAAAATTGGTATAGATTTTTGTTCTTTTATTAATTATAAACATATTGAAAAAAGAATTGTTTTAATCAGAGATGAAATGAAATTGTTATTGAATTTTAAAACATAAAGCAAATGAGAGTAATTTTTGAATATGAAAATGTTACTGTGCAGAATAGGTTTAAAATGGAAAATGAGTAGAGTAGTTGATTTTGAAAAAAAGGAGCTTTAATCATTTTAATTGGAAATGAAATGAAATTGTTATTGAATTTTATCAAAATGTTTTTTTTTTTTGTGCAAAATAGGTTTGAAATGAAAATAAGTATAATAGTTAATTCTGAAAAAGGAGTTTTTTTTTCTTCCTATATTATTTCTAAAATGAGATGAGTTTTTAGATTTAAACAAACTTTACTTGCGTTTAGTTCACCGGTTGGAGTTAAATTTTTTATATTAGATTTGTTTGACTTTTAAAATCTAGTTAAAATTTTTTGTTGATTTTTCAGAAAAAAAAAAGACAAAAATAAGTTGAAATTGTTCACTTTCAACCTGTAAATCAAACATGTAGTTTCATTTCATTTCTAAAATGAGATGGATAGAGTATGCAAAACATTCACTTTTGAATTTCTAAAAAAATAATATAATCGGAAAAAAAAAAGAAAAAGAATAAAGAAAAGAGTAAATCTGTGGTAAAGCCCTTTTTATATACCCTATCAATAGAGCTCATTTTAAAACTGTTAAGATATAATCGAACGGTTTAAATGTTATTTGTATATCATAATTATCATACACTTAACATCATATTAGTATAGATTAATAAATAATTTTAATTTTTTTTTAAAAAAACCCATCCCTTCCTTTCCTCGACGTTGGCGACGGACCCCCGGATCAGATCTGCCCCTCCCCTACGACGTCGACAAGCCTAGGCGCCCCCCCCCCCTCCTCAAAAACCCCAATGCCTACCAGACCCCCCCACCCCCACGCTCGAGCCCCCTTTTCCCCCACCCTCGACGCCGACCAGAACCCCCCTCCCACCTAGCGTTCGAGCCAACCCCCCCCCCCCCCCCCCCCAAAAAACCCGACGCCGACCAGACTCCCCCCTCCCCTCTGTGCGCTCGAGGCCCTTCATCTCGACCCCGGTGACAGATATTTTTAAGTTTTTTTAATTTCTTAATCAAATACTATTGTAAGTTAAGGTGTATAATAATTACCGTACATAAAGAATATCTGAGCTGTTTAATTATATCTGAATAATTTAAAAATAAGCTATATCGATATGATATATTAAAAAGACTAAAGAATTTTCTGCAAATTTACCCCGAAGAAAATAAGAGGAAGAAACCCACGTTACACGACTAACGCGGTTTTAGGCATCAGAGTCTCCCACCAATATCTTAGTTGTCTCTCTTTTGGCATTTCTCTCACTCTCACTCTCACTCTCCCTTCCCCTCTTCTCTTTGCACTCACTTTCTCACACTTTCTCTCTCTCTCTTTCTCACACTTTCTCGCACTTTCTCTCTCTCTAGGGCTCTTCTAGCTTTTAGCTTCCTCCCCCAAAACCCTCCTCCTCCTTCTCCTCAAATTCTATGTCAGTTTTCTTCACCTCCATTCCTCAAACAACAGCACCAAATACCAGATCTGCTCTTTTATTTTATATGCACCACTAACTTGCCATTTCCCAGTTCGAATTCTCGGACGTTAATGTCCAACTCCGACCCCAAATCCCGCCCTCGTCCTGGCCCATGGCCTCCGGCGCCGGACAACTCCGCATTGCCGCCGTCGTCTTGGGCCAAGCGGACGGGATTCCGGCCCAAGTTCTCCGGCGAGACCAATGCCAGCGATTCCGGCCAGATATCGCTCCCGCCCCGCCCCTCCCCCGCCTCCCGAGAGCCCGACCCCGCTGCCCAGCCCGATCTCGAGGCCGGCCGACCCCGACCGCCGCCGCCGACGGTGAATGGCCAGCCGGAGAAGGAGAAGGAGAAGGAGAAGGCCCAGACCGCGGCGGAGAAAGAGAAGGCAGTGAAGAAGAGGAGCGGCGCAGGCGCCAACGGGAATGCTCCGAATCCGGCGGTGGCAGCGGAGCCCGGTGCGGCGGCACAGCAACGGAGAACCGTCCGGAGTGAGGAGGCGGTGGATGCTTTGCCGCCGCAGAGTGGGGCTGATGATGATGGGGTTATGGGCGGGCACTCTCATATGAAGTATGAGCTTAGAGATACACCTGGTCTAGGCAAGTTCTTATCTTTTCTCTCTCTCTCTCTCTCTCTATATATATATATATATACACACTTATATATCTATTTTAAGTTTAATTTGATGGATAATTCTAGATGGGTATTTAGTAGAATGTATTGTTCTCGTTCGCTTTACTGAAACTTTTTCAGTAGTAGTTATATATTTGATTTTTTTTTCAATAAAAAAAGCTTCAGTTTTTTAATTATTGTTAAAATGGACAATTGGCGTTTAGATTGGTTTTCTTTTATTTTTATTTTTTTTGTTTTTGGTTTTTTTAATGGATTCTGTTCCTTTATATGCGTTCAGATATGATGCTGATAATAATGTTTTAGCGTTAGATATTTCGAAAAGAAAATGTCTATTATATTTAATTAGGAAAAGATGATTCAAAAAATGGGTATTTGGTAAAAATTGAAGCTTTTGATGGGATTAACTGAAAACAGACAAGGAATCGTCTTTTTTGGGGTTCATTTTGGAGCTAAAGTTGATTACTAAACACTTTGAAAGTCGGTTCTAACTAAAATAGTTATTAATAAAAGAGAGAGAGAATGAATATGAAAGCAACAAATTATCCAAGTTTTTAATCCATTTTATCTTATGTGGTATGATTTCAGTTCCAATTGGTCTATATGGGTTCCAGCACTACCTGTCGATATTGGGTTCATTGATTCTCATTCCTCTTGTCATGGTTCCCGCAATGGGTGGCACCCCTGTGAGTCGTTCGTTATATTACAGTTCCCTGGATATATATGTACATGTATATATATATACAAGTGTATTTTCACATATTTATGTCTCTTTTTTAAAATAAAGATACAATCTGGGTAGGTACATTTATTTGACGGGATTTAGTTGGTGTAGGAGGACACTGGAAATGTGGCATCAACAGTGCTGTTTGTGTCCGGAGTAACCACGCTGTTGCACACGTCTTTCGGTTCAAGGTTGCCCTTGATACAGGGTCCATCATTTGTTTTCCTCGCTCCTGCATTGGCGATTATCAACTCCCCGGAATTTCGAGGACTCAATGGAAATGTAATGTTTCAATTCTTGTGCTTTTGCTAGTTAAATAATGCAACCATGTTACAGTTCTTCTGAATTATACTTATCTCTGCTACACTGGGAAAACTTTGTGATGCCACCTAAAATATATTGACTTTAGGGTTCATTGGACGAACAATTAAAAAAGTTGATATATTGAATAGCCGAAGGATTCGGGTTACGTTTTGTATTTCAAAAGAGTAGAATAACTTGTTGCAGTATCAACTTCCTTGATTAGAGATCGTGTTCCTAGGACGTGAAATCGTAGAAAACTTTATATATATATATATATATATATATATATATTCGTCATGTCGCATGATGTTTTGAACTTTTATGATCCCTTTATGGGCCAGATGAAACTAACCACAATAAGTTTGTTAGTAGAAGCAAGAAACATGTTGAATTTGTGCTCTCTTTTGGGAATAAAATGGTATGAGTCTGAGAAATTTCTTTAAAAGTTTTTGTTTTTGTTTTTCAATTGCTATTGTTGATTAACTTTTCCAATCGTTGACTTTTGGAAGCCTCTTTATTCTATTAAGTTTATATGAGATCTGACAAAAAAACAACATGCCAGAGTTTCAAGCATATCATGAAGGAGCTACAGGGGGCTATAATTATAGCATCAGCTTTCCAAGCATTACTTGGATATAGTGGATTGATGTCATTATTTTTGAGGTATGATTGGCATCTTGACAGTTCCTTTTAATGATATATTAATTTCTCTAGAAAAATTAGAAGTCTTTAATTTAATGTTTCATTATAAAAAACTGGTACTATCATAGCATGTGAGAGTTGGCAGTGATTTTAATAGTCCATTGAATTGTCAACAGGAAAATAGTAATTTTTATTCGGTTTTACACTGATTTAGTAATGAATTTCAAATTGCTTATTGGTCTCCTCAATATTGAAATATATATTTCTTTACTATTGCTTTAGATCTAGTATGAAAATGTTTACACGGTGGGTTGTTTTGCTTGCTTGAGAACATATTGCAAATAGTGTGCATCTTTAGCTACTCTAGTATCTCCCTTTTTTGTCTACTCAAAGCACAGGGAATGGGGGACTTAAACCTGTTGGTTTGGTTTGAGGAAAAGAAAAAAGAACCCAAAAAAAAAAAAAAAAAAAGAAAAAACTTTTGGTAAGATTTGAGGCTGTGGTAATTCTTTGTGTGGGTTTGGTTATTTTTCGTGACTCATTTAATATCTAAAGGGCTCAATTTTTATGCAAATGAAAAGAACAATGCTAGGGGCACCATATACCCAGCATTACACACTAATAGAAAGTGGGTCCCATGCTGTGGGACCCACTTTGTATTTGTGTGTAGTGCTCGGTACCTATGGTTCTCGTAAGCATTATTCAAGCATCATTGATTCATTCAGCATAAGAGGGGGGGTGGGGTGTGTGCGGAAGGCTTCAATCGTGCATAATTTTTTTTTTTTTTTTTTAATATCAATCTAGGGTTGCAAATCTTTCTCATGTTGTTTTAAAATTTGGGTTTGTTATTAGGATAGCTCAAAGACCTATCTTACAGGTGGGAACTTTGACATATGCACGGATAAAATGAGTTAAAATAAATAGATAATATTGATTTGTGTCATCGTAGTGCAGGAGTAGGAAGGTAGCTAGAATTCTGTTTTTGCAACAGTTGACAGAGTTTAGATAAAGTACAATGCAACACGATTACTGAACTGTAACAAGGTAACTGATGGAAGCAATGAAAAGTATTGAAGAAATTTAGGTAGCGGTTCGTTTTTAGTGTCTTGTGTGTATGTGTGGAGGGTAGTGGTCAACGAAAGAATTAGGTTCGTAGGGTTTTTCTATGCTAATTATTTAAGAGAAATATGAAATGAGAAACTTCTTGAAGGATGCACAAGTATGTTTCTCAGTATTTTGCAGCCCTGTTTACAGTTAACAGTTCAGTATTTTCAAAATTTCTCCAATTCCTATCTGTAACCCGTAGAGTACAAATGATTTGTCCTATTACAAACAGTCGGGAATCCTCTTTGCGACTTTAGCCTGTCCTAAGTGCAAAGCATTCCTTTAAATGAGATAGGCATGGCCCTTTGAAGTTGATCAACAATTAGTATAATATTCGTTACTGGTATTCTCTCATTGGAAATGATCTGCAGTTGAAATTGATCCTCAAATTTCGGTGTTAAAAAGGAAAAGCCATTTTAGTGGGCGCTTTCATGTGCCAAATTCTCTTCCATGTCAAATATGCATCAGGTGCCCCTTTACGGTCCTTCCCGTAAAGGTTTGAAGTTTTTGCTTCAAACTTCCCATATACGGTCCTTCCCGTTTAGTCTCTTAAATTGTCAAGTAATTTTTTTTTTTTTTTCCTTTCTCTATCTGAGCAAGCAGTTGAGTTGGATTTTGAGTTTATTCATTTATGTTATTGATTTATTAATTTTTTTGTGATCGTTGTTTGCTAGTTTGGTTTGGATGAATGGATAATTTTCGACGTGTCTTGTCAGTTATCACAAGTTTGGTCGCAGAAGATTCTTTCTTACCAAGAATTTTTGGATCGTATTGTACTGAGTACAATAATACAAATTTTTGAAGCATTGTTGTGCAAGTGGCTTTGGAGATTTCCGCTGGAAAAAGAATCGTTATGGAAAAAGGTTATCAAGGTGAAGTAGGGCCTCTTTTTAAATAACTGGGACACTGAGCCTGCCTCTAGAGTTACATTTGGATGCCCGTGGAAAGCCATCACGTAAGTTGCCGAGGTGTTTCTTAGCCATGTGACATATGTCGGGAAGTGGGATAGTATTAGGCTCTGCAATGAAATTTGGTGTGGTGAAGAGGCTTATAACATTATATTCCCTGTATTATATAGGTTATTCTTGATGCATAACCCATAAGGAACTTTGTTCTGGGTTTGAATCCTGATGGGGGGAAGGAGTGCTCTTGGGATCTCAAACTCCCGAGACATTTGACTGATAGGGCAATGGTAGAAGGTTCGGAGTTGCTGTCTCTTTCGGAAGGAGTTCAGGTATGGGAGGGGGGCATGCAGGAGAGGAGGGTGTGGTAGCTAGATAACTCGGGATTTTTCTCTACCAAGTCTATTTTTTCTTTACTTGATCGACGACCTCTTGGGCATTCCTTTTTATTTTCTATGACCTGTGTCTGGAAATCATGTGTTCCTTCTAAAGTTCAAGTATTTTGTTCGCTGCTTGTTATTTGATAAACTAAACACTCACGATTTGATGCAGCGAAGGAAGTCGTATATCTCAATTTCCCCTGGTTGGTGTATTCTTGCAAGAATAGTGCAGAATCTGCTGACCATTTGTTTTTGCACTGTTCTTTTCTTTACGAAATATGGTGTTGTTTGCTCAGAGAGTTGGGCCTTTCCTGGGTTACTCCCACCACTTGCAAACAGTTGTGTGGACTTTCTCTACCCTCTGGTTCTAGCACTAAATATAGGACCTTGTGGGCTACAGCTGTTTTAGCGATCTTTTGGGGGATTTGGTTGGAACAGAATTGAAGAATATTTAATGAGAGTAAGAAAGATAGTGGTGATACTTGGATAGAGAAATCTTGGATCGCTCTATGGGTCGATCGAGATAAAAAGTTTTGTAACACATTCTTGTCTGATTTAGTTAGAAGCTGGAGTTGGGTTTCAAGCTATTTGAGAGTGCCGTTTTTTATCTGTTTTGTTTCTTTATAAGTTGATTAAGGAGGACAAGGAGGACCTCTTTCTTTATTTGTAGGCTTTCAATTTTTAATTAAAGTAACTGTTTCTTTTCCCCCCAAAAAAAAAAAAAAAAAAGAGAGAGAGAGAGAGAGAGAGAGAGAGAGAGAGAGAGAGAAGGTAAGAAGACTAAAATCTCTGGTACCATGGTGCTTTTTTTCCGTTGCAATTCTGGTACTTGGTAGGATGTCACTTAGCAGTGAGTTGTGTGTTGAATCCAGATAGTTGTTTTATCTGATATTTTGTTATTATTGGTCTTCGTGTTCATACGTGCATATGGTGTAGACTTTGGTAGTTTTTGTATCTGATAAGTCTTATCATATCATAAATGTTTGATTGTCTACCTTTATGTTCTGTTTCTTGCCAGTTTGGCGTTGCCATAGTTTACAAGTAATCTTCTTTTTCCTGTGTCAGCGAATATACTACATTGTTATCAATACTATTGTGAATATTTAACTGCTTGGCTTATGAATCACTCTTGAGTTTTTCTTCTCTCTCTCTCTCTCTCTATTTTTGTGTGTCCTTTTCCTTTCATTGCAGTTGTTGTGCTTGGAAAAATATATTTGAACCTTGGCCAGGCTTGTGGAATAGTATACTTTAGAAGTCAGCTGCCTCTCGGGTGAAAGAATCAATCTGGCTTCTGTTTATAAGAAAATTATGCGCTGTATTATATATTTGATTGGCTCCAATGGTTATTCTTTATCGTCCCCAGACCCAGTAGCTAACATTTTTCTGATTTGCATTTTCGTTTCAGGTTGATCAATCCAGTCGTTGTGTCACCAACGATTGCTGCTGTTGGACTTTCGTTTTACAGTTATGGTTTTCCTCTAGTTGGTGATTGTCTTGAGATTGGAGCGGTGCAGATATTATTGGTTGTTTTATTTTCTCTTGTAAGTTTACCAGAGCTACTCTTGATTTCTTTTTAGTCATGGGAATTTTTGTTTCTTATGTAGTTTGATTTTGACTGGAAACTCTTTTTTTTTTTCCCCTCCATCCTCAGTACCTGCGAAAGATATCCATTCTTGGGCACCGCATATTTTTAATTTATGCAGTAAGTTAATTTTTTTTTTTCAGTGATTTTCATTTTGCATTCAGAAAGGCTTTCTCATTCCTTTTGTGAGATTGATGTGTTGGTTATGACTAATACTAGGTTCCGTTGGGTCTGGCAATCACATGGGCAGCCGCTTTCTTACTTACTGAAGCTGGAGCCTATAGCTATAAAGGTTGTGATATAAACGTACCCGCCTCAAATATAGTATCCGAACATTGCAGAAAGCATGTTTCAAGGATGAAGCACTGTCGAGTTGATACTTCTCATGCATTAAAATCTTCCCCATGGTTTAGGTTTCCTTATCCCTTACAATGGGGTACTCCAGTCTTCACCTGGAAAATGGCTTTTGTCATGTGTGTGGTCTCCATAATCGCATCAGTTGATTCGGTTAGTTTCCTCTTGCTTTTAATGAATTGATTTCAGGGATAAATTTTCTGCAATACATATCAGACTTCCATACATTTGTTTTCTTTATTAGTATTTTCTCATCTCTCTTTTTTCTTCTCCCCTCAAATTTAATTTATCTATGGATTGTTATATAATGCTATTAGAATATTTCAATGGTTGATGCATGTGAAGCGAAGAGTTTGCTTTTAGAACCACTGCTTTGCTTTTTTAAGGACTAGTTTTGGAGCTTCCGTTAAATTTTTTGACTTGGTTGAATTATGGAACTAATTTAAACACAAGGAAACTACTTAAAAGCATAATAGCAATTTATTTTCTTTTTGCATTTATCAAAATTATGTATTTCCGTTTGCCATCCTAATCCCCCTAGAGGTTTCCTTGATTTAGATTACTCGAGCTTCATGTATTGTTCCCCTGAAACCATAAATATATTGAGCCGTTTTCTTAATACTATCTTTTTTCCTTAATTTTGTGCTCGCTGTTGGAAGTTCTGTACTTGATATTTCCTCCAAAGCTGTGCAATTACCTTGTTTCAGGTTTTGCTTTGTATTGAAATTTTTAGGTTGGTTCATACCACGCATCCTCATTGTTGGTGGCATCTAGACCTCCTCCCCCAGGAGTCGTTAGTCGAGGGATTGGTTTGGAAGGCATTTCTAGTGTGTTGGCTGGTCTATGGGGTACAGGAACTGGGTCCACAACTTTAACGGAAAATGTACACACTATTGCTGTGACTAAAATGGGAAGTCGCAGGGCGGTTGAATTAGGTGCATGCGTTCTGATAGTCTTATCCCTGGTCGGTAAGTTTCAATAAAGAAGCGTTTTCAATTTTTGTTGATGTGATTGTACCAGCTAAAGCACGGAATCTTCAGAATATGCTTTGTTCTTACTTGTCATTATAACACTAAGGATTTTGTGGAAAACAAGAAAATCTGTACTTTCAGGATATTATATGATGAATATATTTGATAATTTGAAAGATTAATTCTGACTTTCACTCAGATTTTGGGCTGACTGAACATTAAAACCTGTAGGATACCTTGTTTCTGTCTCTTGACTTTTGACTGCTTGGCTTCGGCTTACAGTAATATTTCTCCTTTTCATGCAGGTAAAGTTGGAGGCTTCGTTGCATCAATCCCTGAAGTTATGGTTGCTGCCCTCCTATGCTTCATGTGGGCGATGCTTGCTGCTTTAGGCTTGTCAAATCTACGCTACAGTGAGGCCGGGAGTTCTCGGAATATAATCATAGTAGGGTTATCTTTGTTCTTCTCACTCTCAATACCGGCCTACTTTCAGCAATATGGCATCTCTCCAAGTTCCAATTTGTCTGTTCCGAGTTATTTTCAGCCATACATTGTTGCTTCCCACGGGCCATTCCGTAGCAAATATGGGGGGGTATGTTTCCGATTGACCTTTCTCTGATAGAAAATTTTGTCATGACTTCGGTAAATAAAAAACAGTATTGTCTTTATTTTTATGTTTTATTTTTTATTTTTTTCGAATAAATGTCTTCCATAAGTGGCTACTTTGAGGCATATTTTCACTCCCCTGTTTTTTTTTTTTTTTTTTTTTGTGTGCTTTTTAATGACCGATTGTAAGCAACTTCTGACTGATTTTTTATCCTTTCAGGTAAACTATGTCCTGAATACATTGCTATCTTTACACATGGTGATCGCATTTCTAGTGGCTGTAATTCTAGACAACACCGTACCAGGTAGTCGGCAAGAACGTGGGGTGTATGTATGGTCTGAATCCGACATTGCACGAAGAGAGCCTGCTGTTGCTAAGGATTACGAGTTACCCTTCAGAATTGGTCGGCTTTTCAGATGGGTGAAATGGGTTGGCCTATGATCCAAGGTTTTTGTCATGGTGGGGGAGGCGATGATAATTTATGATATCGTCAACTTGACCGCGATTCTGAAGGAAGGATAGTAGTGTATGTTGATTATAATGCATCATTTTGGGTCAGAATTATGTTCTGGTACGTCTTTAGGATTATAGGTCGTACAGTGATATTTGTGTACATTCAAGGGAAAGTCGGATCTGGCTGTGTTGTATTATTAGATCACGAACATTGTATTTAGTTTTTAGTCATTTGAAAATGTGCGGATCGGACATCTTTCACGTGGTTGAGGGAGCTTTGGTTTTTGTATATGTAATATTTTTTTGTTGGAACGGCTTTTTTTTAATTAATTTATTATTATTATTATTATTATTCCGGAGTGGTGAATTCTCACATCGAAACAAGGCGAAGATTCATTGTGAAAGTCAGGACTGCATTGTGGAATATGGTTTTTTTTTTTTTTTTTTTTTTTTTCCCTGTACATGCTATTTTTTATGAGGTTTGTATTATTATCCTGTAGAATTGGTACCCATAGAAGCTGCAGAAGCCTTCATTCAAGGTGTTGTTTTGGTTATGATTGGTATCATCAAATTTCAGACATAATATACTCGCTTTTTAGTTGTATATTTATTTTTTTGAACTTGCAGGTACGGGGATTCGAAGATTCAAATCATACCGTTAGACTATCTTTACAATTATTTCTATGCTTTTTATTTTAGGGATTATACTGTGAATGAATTGATCAATTAACTCATAAAAAATGTGATGATATGATAATATGTTGAAGCATTAGTGTTAGGGCATACCCTTTTCTTCTCGCATTTTCCCAAAAAAAAAAAAAAAAAAAAAAAAAAGACTTTGATCCATTATCCTATATTTTTAGATTTTTAAAAATCATATTTTAAAACTTTAACCATATCACCGTCATATCTTCAAATTTTGATTTTTTGCTCGACTCTTTACATTTTCTCATCAATAGTCAATTTTGACCAACAAAAAAACTTAAATGCCCTTTAAGAAAAAAAAAAAAAAAGAAAAAAAAAAAAGAAAAGGGAATTCGTCCTATAATTCCTTTTTTTTTTTTTTTTTCGAAATGTCAGGATTTGGATTCTATATCATATGTAGTCAGATATAAAATTATCATTAGTTAAAATCGATCTTTGATCCAAAAAGGTAAGGTTTTGATAACTATCAACGGCCGAGATCGAGTTTGAGAACGTTATAGTAAAATTAACAATTATAATAATGATAATATAAATAAGGATAAATTATTCATTTAGTCCCCAAATTCTTAACATTGTGTAACTTTGGTCCATGAACCTTTTTTTTTTTGTAACTAGAATGTTCCTAAACTTTTAAAATGTTGGTATAATAGTCATTTCCATTATTTTTAAACAAAATATGTTAATAATTTGGTTAAAAAGTGACACTAACTTCGGATTCTGTCAAAAAATTAACCAAAAAAACTAATATAGAATGTTTTTAACAATTTATGATCATTTCAGCTACGAAAGGAAATGCCCCTAAACTATTAAAATGTTCATATAATAGTCATTTTTGTTAAATTTTTAAACGAAATATGTTAGTAATTTGGTCAAAAAGTAATGTTAGCTGACGGATTCCGTCCCAAATTACCATAAAGACTGTGTAGTAATATTTTAAAAGTTTAGGGACATTTCAGCTATCAAAAAAAGAAAATTCAGGGATCAAAATGTATATAAAGTTAAAAATTTAGAGATCAATTTTGTAATTTATCTTAAAATAATAATAAGGGTGGGTCTGTGGTAGAGCCTTTTTTAGGCCATTGATATTTAATCAAACGGTTGAAATATTATTGGTGTATCATACTTATCATACACCTACCTCATATTACCCTCCTATCCAAAGTATTCCTCCGTCGCCGGTGACCTTCCCGCCGCCGGCAACAGATGCTGGCAACCCAACACCGATGGCGGCACCCACCCCTGGCCCCCCCCACTCCCACGGCCCCAGCCCCCCCCCCCCACGCCCCCCCCCCGCAGCACCCCCCCCGACCCCCCCCACGCCTCTGCCTTCCCCCCGACGGGAACCCCCCCCCCCCCTCTTCTCTTCCTAGCTCGCGGCCCCCCCACCCCACCTCCACCCCCACCCCTGACGGGGACCCCCCATCCCCCTCTCTCTCTCTCTTCTCGCGTCGGGGGTTGGGGGGGGGAGGGGCGCGGGCCTAGAAGAGAGAGAGGAGAAGAGAGAGAAAGGGGAATGGGGGGGTCCCCGTCGGGGGGGACGCCGAGACGCCGAGACGCCCGAGGGGGGGGGGGGGGGGAGGGGCGCGGGCCTAGAAGAGAGAGAGGAGAAGAGAGAGAAAGGGGCATGGGGGGTCCCCGTCGGGGGGGACGCCGAGAGGGGGGGGTGGGAGGAGGTCAGGGGAGGGGGACCTGGGTGGGGGGGGGGGTTGCCGGGGCTGGGAAGTGGGGGGCCGCGGCTGGGTGGGGGGTGGCTGGGGCTGGGGTCGGTGGTGGGGGGGGGCCAGGGGTGGGTCACTGGCGTCGGGGTTGGGTTGCCGACGTCGGTCGCCGGGGCGGGAAGGTCGTCGGCGACGGAGAAGGAGAAGACTTTGGATGGAAATGATAATATAAAGTAAGATATATGATAAGCATATTACACCAATAATATTTCAACCGTTCGATTAAATATTAACGACCTAAAAAGATATTGTACCAGTAGAGGCCCTCAAAGGGTCTCTATCACATACCCACCCTAATAATAATATATCTAGTTTTATAGATTCAAATAAATCATGCGATGTTGCGGCTAGATGTTAGGTGAGTCCGCTGTCGTAATGATCACAAGAAACTTTCAAAATTTAATAGTATGCCCTGACTTGGTCGTCCAAGTCTTTTCTGGTCTGCTAATTTTAAGTTAAAATATTGTCTATAAATTACAGATTAGAGTTCAAACATTTTCCATTGTAATAGGATGGTCAGCTATTATGTACGTTTTAGCATATGCTCACTTGACAATATTTAAGTCTTAAGAATATTTTGTGGGATTATTATCTCATATATATTTATTTATTTATTTATTTTCTTCGCTAAGGATTATTATCTGATATTAATTTCACCAGTTTGACGCGAGGGATTGGAATTTAGTTTTTCTTGTTTTGATTTCAAATTTGATTTATCAACTCTAGTCAATACTCATTAACTGAGCTAATCAATTATTTTAATGTGACCAGTATATTAAGTTTTTAAAGTGATTTATATAAAAATAAATCAATTTTGTATGAGATAAAAAAAATAATTAATTAAAATAATCTCTAAACTACTTAAAAATAATGATTTAATTCTTATTTTATTATCATTAATATTTTTATCAAAATATCATAAATTCTCTAAATATTAATCATTATAATTTTTTTCATTCAATTTTATTAAATTTTTAACAATTCTTATTCAAGTAATCATTTTATAATAAAAAGATCAAAATATCATTTAATTTTCTCTTTCTCCAAAGTCCCTCCCCCCTCTGTCTCTCTCTACCTTTGCAGATCCGGCGACAGCCTCCTTCTCCGGCGACGGCTTCCATTTCCGGCGAAGCCAGCCCCCCCCTCTCTCTTACCCATCGCCGAACTCAGCCCCCCACCCCCCAAAAAGGTTTTTTTTTTTTTAATAAACAGGTCAGAGAACCCAGCCCAACCGCCGCCCGCCCCCCCTCCCCGGCGCCGCCGCCGTGCCGAATTTTGACCCCGACCACCCCCCGCCGACGAACCCAAGTCCCCCCCACCCCGGCCGACCAACCCAAGCCCCCCCACCCCGGCCGACGAACCCAGCTTCCCCCCTCAACTCGGAGTCGCGCACCGACCTCAGGCCACCCTCCCAACGGCGCGAACCCATATCTAGGTTCCGCCCTCCCCCTCGCCGTTGATCTGGATTTGCCTCCCCCACCCTCCCGCGGGCGTGACGAAGTCAGGTCCCCCCCCCCCCCCCCCCCGCCCCCCCCGCCCGGCGCTCAACGAACCCAGGCCGGCGATCTGCTGGATCCGCCTCCCCCCAACCCCCTCGCGCGCAAGACGAATCTGGGTTTGCTATTTGGAGAACAGATAGAGAGAAGGATGAGTTTAAATTTTTTAATAATTTTTTTAAATTAATTATTTTTAAAATATTAAAATATCATCTTAAATTAGAACACATATAATAAACATAATTCATTCCGTTAAAAATTAAACGGAATTGGACGAAAATGTCTATATAGCCAACATTTAAAGAGTTTAAGGGTTGTCTCGATTAAAAAAAAAAAATAGAGAATCAAATTGTTATCTTTTAAAAAATGTAGGGATTATTTGAGTCAATTATTTTGGTATAAAATGACAAAAACGTAAAACTTTTGAAAATGAAATTAAAAAAATAAATAAATAAAAGTTCACTATTAACGGAAGTTCCAAAATTGATCATTGATGGTTCCATCACCGTCAATAATAAACTAATTAGGACATGATTGTAAAGTTGTTTTCGTAATGTAAAATCAATAACAAACATAAAGCTTTTAAACGTGAAATTGAAAAAATAAATAAACAAATAAAAGTTCAATAAGAGCAAAAGTCCTCAATTTGATAATAAGCAATTCCATTACTGTCAATAATAAACTAATTAGGACATAGTTATAAAGTGGACTTTATAATGTAAAATCAACGACAACTTCTCTTGATCTTGGTGTCCAGTTCATATATATTCTATTATTATCAATTTTAAAATATAATTTAGATTTTGACTAGGATTATAAGATTCACAACTAAACACCCACTAAAAATATCTTATACTTGGGTGAAGAGAAAAAAACTATAAATATATGTTTTCCCACATGGCTAACTGTAAAATTTGGTAAACGTATCTGACAGTCAGTGCTAGGCATCGAGTACGATTATTTTAAACAAAATTCCGGGAAAATGTTATTCACATGTATATACTAGTTGGGAAGAGCGTGCCTAAGGCACGTTCCCTTATTAAACAGACATTATTTTTTTATAATTATTTTTACAACAATTCCATATGGGATTTCATATGATCACCAAAAATTAATTTTCTATTATTTACCATTACAGAGATATTTCAATAAGTATGTTATACCATAATTCTTTTAAGTCTCGAAGTTGAATAGTTATAACATTGAAAGCCGTTTCTCATTACAGGAAGATATTAATTTTATAATATAAATCTTAGTACATAAGCAATTAATTTTTGAGGGATTACCACATTACTAACATATAAAATAAAAAAAAAAAAAAAAAAAAAAGAGATGTGGCATGATAATTATTTATATAATAATTATTTTACAAAGGCGCAACAAGAATAAAATAAGAGACGAAGTATGACATCTATTTCTAAGATTTTACTTTAGTATAAGCATAAAAAAGAATAAAATTTATGAACTAAAATAATATAAGAAAAACTCAAGGAAATCTTTTAACTTTTTAGAAATATTTCTTCCACAATTGTTTAATATAAATTGAAATAATAAAAATTATTCACCTAAAATGATCTACGATACATATTTCCACTAATATCATGAATTAATTAAAAAAAAAAAGTATATAGTATGAGTGATTTTCTTTCAATTAATCACAAAAGGTTCAAAAACTTAGTGAATAAAAAAATTAAAAATAATAAATTGACATTATTACATACTGTTGTTTTTATAATTAAAGTCCTACAATGAATAACTATAAATAAATAATAAAGCTGATGAAAAAGAGACGAGAACTAAAAATACAAAAAGTAAAAGTAACTAGTTTAATTTATATTGAGCAAAAAAAAAAAAAAAAAAAAAAAAAATCTATTTAGGAATTGAATAGCAAGGTGAATAGATTAGAGGAGAAAAGGACAAAAAAATATGTTAAAGAACCAAAAAAACAAAAAAACAAAACAAAAATGCACCTCACTGTAGATAGAAAGTTGAATACACCTAAATTTAACAAGTGTATTAAGAAAGTTCAAGAAAAAATTTTTTGTCCGTTTATGGTTGAAGTACAAAAACATGAATGAGCTATCCTCCCTTATATATATACAGTTAATAGATATAAATGTATATATAGGTTATATGTAGGGAATATATATACATACTTTCTGTTGATCTCAACATTTTATTCATATTTAGCTTGCCTAGTATCATTGCTTTTTTTTTTTTTTTAATTTTATTGGAAGCCTAGTATCATTGCTTGGGTGAAACGATATAAGCTTTAGGGCCTGTTTGGCAACGGATTTGGTTCAAATTTTTTTTTGTCTTTTTCCCTAAAAGTTTTTGTCTTTTTCTCAAAAATTTTTTTATCTTTTCTGAAAAGTCAACAAAATTTACTATTTAAACTTATAAATCTTAACTCAAACTTACACACCAAACAGGCCCTTAATTATAAAAGCTCATTGAAATATCGAAGTTTTGGTTTTCCCTCTTAAATGCGGGGTGCAAAATTCTCACCTTCTTGAAACTCACCAAAAATAAAAATAAAAAATAATAAAAAATAATTAAAAAAAAATCCTCACCTTCTTCTCATGTTGATTTTTCTAAAGAAAAAAATATATATATTCCAAAGGAATGCGCATATAATCAATATCAATATGTAATTTTATTAGTTAATCATTGATTAATCGGGTAGTTTAATAAACATTTTAATGATTACTACTATTTTTTAAATAAAAAGAGTCCGGTCATTTTTTTTTATTTTTTTTATTTTTAATGTAAGGAGCCGTTGGAACAATATTTCTAAGTATAAATTTACAACTTAACTCTAAAATTTCCAAATATATATCTCACTTTCTCTTTCTTCCATTTTCAAAAAATTCGAATTTCAAAAGTCTATAACATTTTTATTTCAAGTCGAAATGAAATAATTTTTTAAATAATACAAAATTAAGATAAAAATGAAACACGATCTATATTGTATTTTTTTTTCCGAACACATAAAATGTATTTTCAACATTTTAACCAAACACACATTTAAGTTTCAACCTACAAAACCCTGATTCCAACCAATATTCCAAACTGGAAAGTGTTTAAAATTTGTCTATCTACCTAATTTTAAAATGTTGCTAACATAAATATATATATATATATATATATTTCAAGTTTCCTAAAATGAATTAGAGTGTAGAAAACAATTTCACAATTACGAATATTATTATCCTAAAAAAGAATATTATTGTTTGAAACAAGTAAGTTGAGTAGTTAGGACCATTATGACTACATACTTAATGGAGAATACGTAAGAAATAGAAAAATGTGAATGAACAAAACTGATTTCAATAGGCATCCAAATGTTAATAATAAATTGCACGGATGTACCATGTAACTATAAACTAATAACGTAGTACACTGGGTCTAATAATAATTTATCATAATTAGTATTATTACATTTTAGATTATATATAATTGGTGTTTAGTATGAAGTAATCTTTTCTAAGGGATGTGACTCTTGAGAATTTGATTGTTAGATTATAATGTTTTGTTGCATATAATCAAATTTAATAAGATTCATGGAGATGTTAAATTATTATGTTTGGTTGTGCACAAAAATGTTGTTTATTTTTAAAATGTGAACAAAGTTATTCTTAACTAAATTAATACAAATTCAATAGAATTTAATTATAAATGTAATATAGTAATAAATATATCATATAATAATACTACCAAATCTAATGACAAATAATACAAGAAAATACCAGAATCTAGTTGTTCTAGTAAAATCAAGGTGCTCTTCATTATTTGTAATAGAATTATACAAACAAAATAGGTTTGAGAATCCCATTTTAAAAAAATAAAAAATAAAAAATCACATCAAATAATAAAGGTAAAATTTAAACACAGAGAATACGTAACTGTAACAAGCTCTCTCATAGTCTACGCGTCTACCCTTAGATCATCCTAATAACATGAGAACATATAACTTATACAAGTGCAGAAGAAGTTGGTCTTCTCGTGATTCTCGTTCATCATTTTCTCTAATTGTTGCAAGTATTTTGAATGAAACCATTATTTGCTTTCCACTTCCCATTAAATTATTGAGACACAATCGATCCTCTAATATTACACAAAAAGATGTAGGCTAAAAAACTTAATACCTAACGTCAGAATCAGTAACCGAGCTGGATAGAAATTTCAGAGGGGGACGTACACAATTTTTTAAAAACTAAAATAAAATAGCATCAATATATAGAGATAAATATTTTGTTGGGGTGCTATATAGAGATATATAATTTTCAGTGAGAGCAAGGTAAAAAATTAAAAAAAGTTTTGGAGATAAAATTAAAAGGAAAAAAAAAAAAATCATATAAGAACCTTTTTAAACCCCCACTTGCCCATACCTAAATTCGCCCCAGGTCACAATCAGACTCCCTTGCTCTCAAAAACATTCCTCTGCCTCTCCATGTTCAGATCTGAAGCATTTAAATTTTTAATCTCATGAAAAAAAATAGCATTTATTTTTTGGTCGATATCCCTTTATGTATGAATGTTCAAATGGGTTCCTAATAATAGGAGGTTTTTATGAAGTGGGGTTTCGAATTTTCCTATGACTTTGGGAATCCAGATCCGATTTGGAACATAATTAAGGAAGAAAGAGGGTGTCGTGTCTTTCTTTTTTTATTTTTTAAATATATTTTTAAGGACAAAAGTTATATCAAATAACATAATTTTGATCTGTAATGATCCTTTCTCCTAACGGCCGTCTAAAAAATCATAATTTTTTTTTAATTTCTTTTTTCTATCGTTAATCCCTGTAGGCGAAAACAAACCATTTTGCTGACTTGCTTTATGATGAATTAGGCCCAATATGGGATTATTGTGTAATTGAAGCTTAAACTTTAAGATGTGAGTATAACATAATTTATTAGCCCTTAGTAGGGGTGTTCAACCAAACCACAAACCAAACCAAAATATTTTTGGTTTGAAGATTATCAAACCAAACCATTTAAGGAATCAAAACCAAACCAATTGCAATTGGTTTGTTTTGGTTTTTTAATTGGTTTGAACTAATATTCATCAATCTCTTCTTAGTCTTAAGTAAAATATGATCAACATATTATTATGATAAATATTTATGTATTTCTAAATCATACATATTAATGACTGAAAATCGAATATCCAAATTAAATTAAAACACTCATAATTAAAAGTAAAGCATTCTCAGTAAAACTATAAAAACAATTAGATTAGTTATAAATAGTCTTTTAAAATACATAAAATACATTTTAATAACATATAACATATAATATACTAATTATAATTTAAATAATCTAATCAATTACATTTTATACACATACAAAGGTAATTTTAAAAACATACATTTGTAATTTTAATTAGAAATCGATTTGGCTTGGTTTGGTTTTTTTAGGAATAAAACCACTAACCAAATCAATTTAATTGGTTTTTCAAAAAATTCAAATCAAATCAAACCAATAATTGTATGGTTTGGTTTGGTTTGATCAGTTTGATTGGTTTTATCGGTTTGATGAACACCCCTAGTCCGTAGTTTCAACTTAAATATTGAGTTTGATAGGAGGGAAAAGTGAAAGGAATGAGAGGGAAGGGATTAGTGAAAAGATATATATATATATATATATATATATTTTTTTTTTTGATATTTATGATTATTGTTAGAGTAATTTTTTCCACATTAACATCCTTACAATACTATCTGCGTCAAACTCTATCATACTTCTCTATCTCATGCAATTGGGGATACTGGGCTTGTACCGGCGAAGGGCACTTCAACGTTTAAGTCAGATAAAGAGTGATGGAAGTAATAGAGAGAGACAATTTTAATAAACGAAATGACAATTAAGGCTTGTAATTGGGAATGACTTTGCTTTTCAATCGACCAATTCTTTTTCTTTTATATGTGAATGTTATGATCATAACTTGTGGCTTTGCTTTCCTCGAGGGGCTCCTCGATATACAGTAATGTATCTCGTGGGTTCCCACTCCTTTGCCTTGGGACTTTTTGAGATGCACTTCTCGAGCGCTTCCCCTAAAAGTTTATTACTTCGGATTCTCGACGTTTAAGAACATGAACACCTTGATGGCTTTCTGATTAGCTTAAAACTCCTTCTTCCCTTGATTTCACTTGTTTTGTCGCATCTCTCGCTCTTTTCTTTTCTTTTCTTTTCCAAAGGGTCGAAGCCCTCACTTTTCTTTTCTTATCGCTCTCGAAATGAATACATGATGAGAGAAAGAGGAATGAGAAAAACAAATGTCGCTCTTTTAGTATATTCCTCGTTTAGAAGAGGAAAGAGGAACAAAGATTTTAGGGAAGGGATTCTAAATGTTTTAATACATCCGAAGTTTGATCTCTCTTAAACAGGCGAAATTTCTCATTTTCCTCAACTAGGTAATATATCATTCGCTCTTTATTTTCTCTCATTCCTACCAAACATATCTCGTTCATCACATATTATGGTAAAAAGTAAATGATGGGTTGTTTTTCTTTCTTGTTCGTGTGTTTATTTACCAAATTTTGTGTGGTCTATGTAGGGAATGAGAAAAAAAAATGTCCTTCTTAGGTGCTCCTCTTTAGGACTCGGAGTGGTTGGAAACACATTATGTGCTCATCAAACAAGTAGTTTTTTTTTTTTTTTGGTTGTAAATTATGCATAAGAACGCATTTTGGTAATAAAATCGATAAGATTTCTATCCCAATTTTAGTAACGGTTAATGTTTTCCATTTCTTGTAAGTTTCAAATTGCGAATTTTCTAGTGAAGCACACGTTTGAGAAACAAATGGTGACTATAGGGATTTCATAAACTACAAGCTTTGTATGATTATAGTTGAAGATACCTACATACATACATACATATATATATATATATATATATGTCTAAATGGATTCTAGGAACAATATCATAGAAAATATCCATACTTTCCCATTACAAGAAAATATATAGGTATAACATACTTTACTGCGTATATAAAAACTAAAAATAAAAAAATACTAGTAATCATTTGGTAAGTCTCAAATCGGCGTATAGTTAGAATCTAGTATGGTATATAAGTGTTCATGAGTTCTTTCCAATCAGTAATTACCTGAAAGTTGTAATTTAATAGGGTCTACTTTGGTCCACCTAATTCTTTCTCCTAAAACCCCTTGTGATCAATTTACTCTATAAGAAATGATGGATGCACATTTTAAAGTCCATTCTTCTTCTTCACTATTTTTTTTATTGTTATTTTATTTATCTATTCCACACACATAAAGAGATAAAACTTTCTTCGGAGTAGAAAAGGGTGGTCTTCCGGGTAGAAAAGGGTGGTCAATTGAGGCACGTGTGGTACAAAGCGTGATTTGGAAAATAAAAAAGTTTGTGAATATGTAAAACGTGTTGTAGTAGTCTTTGTAGAGTTTGGAATTATTGGGCAGTGTCGTATTTATATAGTGATAGGTCGACAAGTATATGTATATGTGTTGCTAAGGAAGGACCATGACGTTCGTGGTAGTTGAGTAGGAAAGTTTCTCCAAGTTTCCTCACCTAACTTCCTTTTCATCTGCCTAGTAATCCAATCCTTGGTATAAAACGGCTTCAAAGTCATAATAATAATAATATAATAATAATTTAATAATTTGTTAGTATTATTATTTACAAAAAGTGTATCAAGTTCAACATCCGGATCTATCATATAATTATAACGTTTTATTTATAATCTTGTAATTATTAATTGGTGTATATAATTTTGTGTTTAAAATATTATAACGTTACTATTCAGAATTATATCAGTATAAAGATATCGTTAAAAAAAATATTATAATAAAATCAACTGATTGTTATATTAACATAAAAAAAAAATATTTATATTTTTTTAAAAATCAAATATTACACAAACTCTATGCATATATATAATTAAGGATTTTGACCATAGTCCATTCTATTACATGGGTTGATTCTGGGAAGCTTCTCTAGAAGTCAAGTCAATTCTAATCTACATAAACTAATGCCTACATTAACTGACCTTGATGACGTTAAATGAAGTTGCACATCATCTTGGCACATAAAACGAAAACTCAAGTATAACAACAATTTTCAAAAAATTGGGGGAAACGAAGAAGAAAAAAAGTTTATCAATAATATCAAAGCCGATATATACAAATTATAATACACACGTGCTAAATATGCGTAATACCCATATATGATATTAAACTCCGTAGGGTGTGTAAAAAAGAGAAACAAGACAAAAGTGTTAAACAATTATTTTTAAACGTAAAATGATATCGGAAAGGTGCAATATTACAGAGTGTTCATTGTTCTTTTCAATATCATTATTGTATCCAATAAATTTTATATTATATTATATTTCTCCTTTTAAAATATTAAGTTTAAGATTAGACAAATCCTTTTATTAATACAGATATATGTATATATAAATGTGTGTGTGTGTGTGTATAATGTTAAAGGCACATGGGGCTTAACTTTAAATATTCCTTCTCACGTTCATAAATCCCGCGTAAGTGTGATTCATTTTGGCCATTCCGAGTGGGTGTCATAATTGGGGGTTTTTTTTAAATGTTTTTTTTTAATTTGTTTTTATTTGTTTGTTATTTGTTATTTGTTATTTGTTTTGTTTTATTTTTCTTTTTGCTGAAAGAGTATGGATCATAATAGGTTGGTAAAGGGTGCATTCCTAAATATGTGTTCTTTGATTGGATTAACAATAATAATAAATTTTGATGGCCGGTTAAAGTGTATAATCTAGTAAGGAAAAATCAGTGGGTTTATTGTTTAGCATGTGTTAGAGAAATATCACTAAACTTTTGATTTTAGTGTTTAATTTGCACTAGAGAATTTAATAAGAAAAATTGTGGAGCTTTAAGGATGAATTTGATGAAAATCATATCACCTTTAAATAGAAAATATATTTTCATATTTTTTTAATTGTTAAAAGAGGATCCATGATGTGCTTACGTCGTCACCCAATGCCATTTAGGACTATACTAAGATCACATATGAGATGTTAAGGACTCTGATATTTGAACTTTTTTAGTCAGTAGAAGAAGAAAAACAAAAACTGATTTTTCAGTAAATATTTTGAAACCATATTAAAAAAAAAAAAGCTTTTAAGTAAAAATGATTTTAAAGTTTTCTTATAAGTAATAAAAATATTTAAATAATGCTAAAATGTCCACATTAAACTCTTATCAAAGTTTTCAAGTTTAGTTAGAAGAGCTTTTTTCGAAAGTCATATTTTCTAGCTTTGACAGAAAGTTTTTATGAATACAGCTTTGCTAATATATCATTTTATATTTTTAAAAGCAACTTTTGAACTCAGAAAGTTAAAGGTAACTTCTAGAAAATTCTGTCAAACAAGTTGATATAGAGTTCATCAAGGAAAAATTTAATAGTACTTTTTTATCACCATGCCACTATTACCAATATAATGTTAGAGTTTTTCTAATTAGAGCATGTAATACTTTCTGTATTAGGTATTAGATTCTACCAAACAGACAACATTAACGTAAACTAGATCGGTTTGTGACTGAAAAAAGACATGTTTGCTTGCTGAGGTTGTGTAATGTACAATAACATGTTACATTTCACCCGAAAGAAAATAGAGCCAGACAAACCCACCCCCCCCCCCCCCCCCCCCCCCCCCCCTCTCCCGAAACAAAAAAAAAAAAAAAAAAGTGTATGTATAAAGTGAAAGGAAGACCACAAGCCAAGGGTTAGAATTTTGCAATCACGTGAAACATATTGCAAGTAGACAACAAATTAATCAATTTTCAATAGAAATAATACCAAAAAAAAAAAAAGAAAAAAGAAGAAGAAGAAGATAAAGTAGTGGGGCTAGTTCTGCTAGACGTTGGGATTTGATGGGGCGAGACATAGCTAAAAAATAATAAAAATGCTTCAAATAATTGGGACAGATATATTTGATTCTTCTTGTTGGCTTCTCACCTTAATTGTGGTCCTCAAAATGGTTGTCTCTTTTAAAAATATACAAGTTCGAGAGGCGTGGCACGTCCCGTCAGCAAATATATATATATATATATAAATAAATGTTAGAGATACCGATTCTAATTTTAATAAATAAATATATACATATATATTTGTACTTATTTTTTATTAGGAAAAAATATATAGGTAAATATATGAGGGGTGAATTTTAGATTATCCGGAAACGACCTCGCCTTAAAGGACTCAAGGGGAAGTAAGTGAAATGACGATGTTGAAAGAAACCTAACATAAGCAGAACCAAAATGTCTATAAGGCAAAGCAGAGTCTGAATCGTGCCATGTGAGAGAGCAAATAATAAAAGCAAAAGGAAATATCACATGTAAAGCTAAAAACAAGAGGTTGAGACCTAAGAATTAAATCTATAATCTCCGCTAAATTGGACTGCAAATAGGGGGATTTGAAATATGTTCGGTTTTGGAGAGACCTAAGATTTGTTGAGAAAATATAACAGATTTATCTAATTTTGAGAATTCAATAAAACTTTATATCTTGTTGTCATTAGATCCGATATCACCACAAATAATATGTTGATCTAACTTATAATTTTACTGAACTTAACTAGTTAAGGTAATATTTTACATCACTAAGTATAGAAATGTAAGCTTTAACAAATAACACCAACCTGCAGTTGTTTTCAGTTTCAACCCACCTATAATTTTTTTTTCCAGATAAAAACTAATATCATAACCTTTTAACATGTAAAAAAATTATAAATTTAAGATATATATGAAATGCCGGTTGAACAAAAATCTATTAACCTGTGTTATATTTAATGATGCTTGAATTTCTCTACTAAATGTAATATAGATTATGATATATAGATTTACAAGTTAAAATATGTATGAAAATAAAGGGAGAGGCTGTGGTAGAGCCTCTCCCCAAGACTCTATCGGTAGAGTCAGTTTTTTAACCGTTCGATTTAAATCGAACGGTTGATATATCAGAGATGTATCATATTATCATACACCTTACCTCATTTAAATTTTTCCACCCAAAATCTTCTCCGTCGCCGGCGATCTTTCCGTCACCGGCGCCGGATGTCGGACACCGGCGATCTACCCCGACCCCGGCGACTCACCCCCGGCCCTCCCACCACCGGCCGTCCGACGACTCTTCCCCTTTCTCTCTCTTCCCCTCTTTCTCTTCCCCTTTCTCTCTCTTCTCCTCTCTCCTGCGGCCGCCCACCCCCCCCCCCCCCCCCCCCCCCCCCCGTCGGCCCCAGCCCCGGCCACCCCCCACCCAGCCCCGGCCGTTGGCGACCCCACCCCTCTCTCTCTTCCCCTTTCTCTCTCTTCTCTTCTCTCTTTCTCTCTTCCCCTTTCTCTCTCTTCTCCCGCGACCCCCCACCCCCGGCCCCCCACCCAGCCCCGGCCCCAGCTCCTGCTGCCCCCTACCCCCGACCCCCCCCCCACCCAGCCCCCGGCAACCCCCCTAGCCTGCCCCAGCCACCCCGACGAAAGGGGAAGAGAAAGGGGAAGAGAAAGGGGAAGAGGGAGAGGGGGGTGGGGGGCGGCCGGGGCCGGGTGGGGGTTGGCCGGGGCTGGGTGGGGGGCCGGGGCTGGGGGGTCGCGGGAGAAGAGAGAGAAAGGGGAAGAGAGAGAGAGAAGAGAAGAGAGAGAAAGAGGAAGAAAGAGAGAGGGGTGGGGTAGAGAGAGAGAGGGGGGAAGAGAGAGGGGGAGGCGGAGGGGTGGGAGGGGGGCCGCCGGGCAGGGTGGGGGGGCCGGGGGGCGGGCTGAGGGCTGGGGCCGGTGGTGGGGGGGTTGCCGGAGGTGGGTCGGGAGAAGAGAAGAGAAGAGAGAGAAAGGGGAAGAAAGAGGGGAAGAGAGAGAGAAGAGGAGAGAGAAAGGGAAGAGAGAGAGGGGGAGGCGGGGGGGTGGGGAGGCCGGGGGAGGGGGCCGCCGAGCAGGGTGGGGGGCGGGCTACCGGCTGGGGGCCGGCGGGGCCGGTGGTGGGGGGGTTGCCGGAGGTGGGTCGGGAGAAGAGAAGAGAAGAGAGAGAAAGGGGAAGAGAGAGGGGAAGAGAGAGAGAAGAGGAGAGAGAAAGGGGAAGAGAGAGAAAGAGGGGTCGCCGGCGGCCAGTCGGCCGGAGTTGAGGCTGGTGGTGGGAGGCCGGAGGTGAGTCGCCGGCGGCGGAAAGGTCGCCAGCGACGGAAAATACTTGGGGTGAGAAAGATTATATAAGGTAAGGTGTATAATAAATATGATACACCAATAACATTTCAACCGTTCGATTAAATCTCAACGGTTAAAAAAAGGTATGTACCGGTAGAGACCCTCAATCTTTGCCGCAGATTTGTCTGAAAATAAAATAGAAAGTAAGCGTGGGTTATAATTCCCTTTGTTTTGTTTTGTTTTGTTTTTTTTTTTTCTCCTTTGACAGCCTGGGTTATGATTCAGTCCATATTGTAAGCTTCCGATCTGAAAGGCAGTAGTCCAAAGCATTTCACCAGCTGATCGTTTGGTGCTAGGGTTTAAATTCTAAAATTACAATTCAATTTTTGGCTTTCCCTCGATTTTACTATTTATAATTACTAATCACAGTTTTTTAATTCAAACTTTAAAAATTCATAACTTTGCGTATGCAAGTTCAAATGAGATTTTTTTTTTTTAATTTTAAATTACATAGAATTTCGAAACGAACGAAACAAGATCCATATTGATATTTATTTTCCAAACACATTTTAAGTTTAAACACTTTTTAACTCCAGCAATTCAAATGCTTCAACAAATACACAATTCAATTAAAATCTAAATTCTATAATTTAAACCTTTGCACCAAACACTTTAAATAATCTTGTTACAAAAATAACATTTAAAAATTGTTTCACTAGGAACATATTTGATAAAATTTAGGATTTCTCACCAAAAAAAAAAAAAAAAAAAAAGGAAAAGAAAACATAAAAGCAAAAAAAAAAAAAAAAAAGACCAATCAAGCATCTGTTCAACCTTCAAAAATTAAAGGAAAAGATTATAGACAAAAGAGAACAAATTTGAGAAAAATATTAGCAAGGGCAATTAGTTAAAAAACTATTTATTGGAGCCATACTTAATAAAATAATAGTTTAGAAGATTGCATGAATAATGTTTAAATAAGACATGTTCTAAGTAAAATAAGAAGCATTTAAAACTACAACAGTATGGAAATAAAACCCATACACATTTGAGAAGAATTAATTTTAAAGGACAAATTAAAAAATATTTTAATAAGAAACGATTAAAAATACAAGATTCTCAAAAAATTAAAAATAAAATAAAATACATTCTCATGCTTAACATTTCGGGCAACTCTTTCCATAAATTTACCTTTAGATACATGTAAGATTCCCCGGATCCAAAATACTAAAATAAATGAAAATAAAAATGTGTAGAGAAAAAAAGAAGGTACCATCATTGTCTCAATCAACAAATATTTGGTAGATGTTGGTGTGGGTAAAGCTGCGGTAAAGTTTTTTTTATCTATCATATTAATAGAGTTTATTTTTAAACCGTTTAGATGCAATTGAACAACTGAGATATTGTTTGTGTGCGGTAATTATCATACACCTTATCTCATATTAGTATAGATTAATTAAAAAAATTAAAAAAGACCAATCACTTCACTTCCTTCCCCGATGCTGGTGACTTCCCTGCTGATGCCGGCAATGCACCCCTCCCCCCGAGCCAGATATGCCCCGTCACTGGGGGGCGCAGATCTGGTAGGGGGAGCCGGGTCCGTCGCTGGCGTCAGGGGGGAGGCGGGGCATATCTGGCTTGGGAGGAGGGGGTCCATTGCCGGCGTCGGCGAGGAAGTCGCCGGCGTCAGGGAAGGGAAGGGGTTGGTATTTTTTTAAAAAAATTTATTTTATTATTTTATTATTTTAAATTTTATTTATTTATTAATCCATACTAATATGAAGTAAGGTGTATAATAATTACCGTACACAAGCAACATTTCAACCATTTGATTACAACTGAATGGTTTAAAAATGAACTCTATCGATAAGGTATATAAAAAGGATTTTACTACAGTTTTATCCTGTTAATGTATATATTTTCATGAAAAAGTGAATCCATTTTATTCTTATTCTAATTCTTATTCGATACAGATCACTCTCTAATAACATTGTCAAACTGCCATGTAACATGTGTATAATATGTTAGAATTGAAGGCCAAAATATAAATTAGGAAAAAAGGGTAGCAAGATTATCTTCCGATCGCCTGGAAGGGACAAAAGAAACATCTTGTTCGTTCTTCAACTTTTAACCCAACAGAGTGTGGTCAAGTCTGAAAGCAACTATTTGTTTTATTCCCTTTTCTTGACAAACAGAGTGTGGTCTTAATAACATATGTATTTTATACCCACATGTTCTTATGTTTTGTCTGAGAGGAATCCTATTTCTTCCAATTGAGTACATAAATATCTCTTATTCAACTTTATGTCAAAATACAAGTGTTTTGTGTTTTACTATAGGTCATTTGGTCTCGATCGTTGAAAAAATTTTCATCAATAATTGATATACCATTTCGATTTCTTAGTATTGTTGAAATTTGGTATACATTTTATCCCATTATATGTTTTGTTAGAATTTACAGGAGAATCAAATCTATAATTGCGATTAGATTTTTTTATGTTTTATATAAGATCATTCAAGTTAGTATTAATATTCGTATTTTCTTCATTCGAAATACAATTACTTCTTAAAAAAAAAAATCATCAGATTATTATATTAGATATTAATTTGGTATCATTTATACTAGATTTCTTTTTTCATGTATTAGCAATGAAAAACTACCGCGTATTAATTTGGTATTGTTCTCGTCAGTGATAAACTGGCTGGATTTTCTTATGCAGAAAAAGGTTAACATTTAATTAGTACAAACTATCAGTATCTTTTTGTTGGCCTTCGGTAAGAACTATATTGTTACAAATGTAAAAAATAAAAAATAAATAAAAATAAAAACCTATGAAAATAGCAAAAAGAAAAAAAATTATACTACTAAAAATGTATGTTAGATATTAATATACTTTTTTTTTTGGCTGAATAATTAATATACTATTCACACATGCATACGGACACATCTCTCCAAATACCACTTGTGTAATAATTAGATTTGAAAGATTAGTCTCCCTTTTTATTTTTTATTTTTTATTTTTTATTTTTTTTTTTACTTTTCTTTTTTCCAATTGACGTGCCTTTTTCATAAGATGGGATTCCCAATGTCTTCGAAACTATTTTATCATATCATTTAAATTTAAAAATTTAATTATATAATAAATAATAAATATTAAAAATATTTTAACAATTAATCAAATTGTAAAAACAGTATTGAAAAAAAAAACAGTTAATAAAATGGAAAAAATAAAACAGATAACTTAATTCTTCTTAATATACAATGGAAGAGAAATAAAAAGTCTTTATGATAATTGAGAACGACATTTACAATAATCCTCACCTTGCTTTTATATACCTCTAAAAGAGAATATCTCAGACAATCATACTGATGGAGTTAGAAATTCTTGTTACTAGAATCTAACAATTAAAAGTAAAATTATGTTAAAAATAATAATAATTTCATTCTTTCTTCTTTCTTTCTAAATTAAAGGCCTTTAAATGTATCAAGTTATTGGGATATTGGAAAAACTACGTTAAATGACGACTATAAGTTTAAAATTAAACAATTTTTAATGAGAGTTTTGTGAGTATTAATATAAAATAATATATACTTCTTTGTAATAAAAAATAAATTGGGTGGGGACTTGAGACCTTACTGGACTTATATTAGCTCCATGGCTGCGGACAAGTGTCCACAATTACGAAAATGGCCCCTCCAAAGTACCTCTATACTCATACACCAAACATAATATTATATTTTATATATATATGGCTGCATATTCGTATCCTTTCATTCCCTTAATTATAGAAGTAGTCACATAATGTGACCAGCACCAACCCACTAAACGTTGTCCAAATTATTTATTAGAAGAACTAAAATGGTGTGAATGGTTTTTACTCGAAAAACAATGACGAATAGTTGTTCCTCTTTTAATATTAATATTAATATTATTTTTATTTTTTGATAAATCCTCTTTGACGTTTTTAAAGTGATTAAAACTCGTGACAGCTTTTCGAGAGCATATTCTTGTGTCATTGAGAGAACATTTGATAAGAGTCATTAGTACTTAGGAGATGTTTGGTGTGTAAGTTTGAGTTGAAATATTTTAATTTTAATAGTAAATTTTTTTGAATTATCAGAAAAAAATAAAAATTTTTTTGAGAAAAGACAAAAATTGAGTTAAAATATTTTAATTTGAGTGAAAGTGTCAAATAAACCCTTAATGTTTTAACCCTACTAGAACTAGTTCAGCGAGTGGAAAAAAAAAAAAAAAAAAAAGGATTTGTGTAAGAATTTTTAAGTTCAAAATATAAAGTTATTAACAATTTTATTTAATAAATTGGAGTTATTGACCATCTACTATAATATGTATGTGTATATATATTTTCAGACCTATCCGGTAGTTTTAACATTCTATATAAAATCTTATAACTACTTGTTGAGTTACATATATAACTTTTTATTAACAATATTAAAACATGATTATTTAGAATTATTAATGTAAATAATAAATATCACTAAAAAAAATAATAATATAAAAAAATTATTTTTTGGTATGATTTTTTTTTCTTTCTTACATATAGCCGTAACGTATAGCATAAATCTAACAATAACTTGTCCTATTTGTAGAAAAGTAGCATTCTAGTATTATAGTACTTCTTTCTTTAAATGTTCTAATTAAAAAAAATGGATTTATCATGTTCAAAACCGTAAAAGCTCTAAATTAGGTTCTATAAGTCAACGTCCTCGTACCTTCAAAGTACTCTCCGTTGAAAATATCCTTTTTTTTTTTTTTTTTCCTTTTTTTTTTTTTCAAAGTTTGGATGTGGTTGAGATTTTCTCTATACTGAATGCCCTTTTTATTTGAAGCATATCTAGGCACAAATTTGAGATTTTTTCAACCAAAATCTTCACCTTCACTCCTATTTTTCTTTAGAGTATATATATATATATATATATATATATATATATATAGTGCATGGTAGGAAGGGGAAATTCAGTGTTGAATTAAAAAAAAAAAAAAAAAGAAAAAAAAAAGAAAAGAAAGAAGGAACGATAAACTCAACCACTACTTTTGAAGTCTAACACATTTTAAATTTTCATTAACAATTTAGATGGAAAGAGACAGTATATTTTCAATGCTTAGTGGCTGTTTGGCAAACCAGCTCAAGCTGGTATTTATCAGTTCAGTTCAAATTGAACTGGTTTGGAGGGTCAGTCCAGTTTGAGTGAGCAACTGAACCGTTGCACAGTAAACCCAATTGGGTTTACTGTTCAGCTCTGCTCCCTCTGCACTGAGCTTCACGCGTGCCTCATCTCCTGTTCATCTCTTTCGATTTTCTCCCCATCGGCGCCCATGTGGTGGTGTCAGTTTTGCTTTTGCCTCTGAACCCGAACCCATTTCTGACCATCTGCAGGTGAGCAGGAGGTCTGTTGACTGCTTTGATTCCCTATCTCTCTCAGGTAACGTTATATCCTTTAGGTTTTGGCTTTCTTCCCCCCCCCCCCCCCCGCGTGAATCAGATGCAGGCGTCAGGTTGGGGATCTCGCACCGAAAACTGAACCATTGGCCGGATTAACGCTTATTTTCGAGTTCTAGGATCTTCCCGGATACCCATTAAATCTTACCCTAATCCAACGACTTCCCCTGTATACTAATCCTCCGGTTCGAATTCCGTTAGCCTAGTATGTATTTCATCCCTAATTTCTGAAACATTTTTCGTCTTTAAACGTCTTTAAAGTGTTGATCTGTTTATTGGTGTTTAAAATCTCATATTGGTCTTATTTGGGTTCGGCTGAAGCATGTTTGGTTTTCGTTTTTTGATTTTGCTCATTTCGAAATGTAAGTTGCATTGGAAACTGGGTTTGTGTTGCATTTGTGATTGTTTGGGTATATGGTATTTAAGGTGAGAAACGAAAATAAAATTGATTCTTGGGCATATTTTTGGGTTCGGCTGAAGCATGTTTGTTGTTCATTTTTTGATTCTACTCATTTGGAAATGTAAGTTGCAGGTTTGAAACTTGGTTTGTGTTTCATTTGTGATTGAAAGTTGTTCGTAGATGTTGTTTATGGTGAGAAACGAAATTATTTTCTCTCTTGGCCATGTTTTTGGGTTCAGGTGAAGCATGTTTGTTGTTCGTTTTTTGATTTTCTCATTTGGAAATGTAAGTTGCAGGTTTGAAACTTGGTTTGCATTGCATTTATGATTGCTTGACATCCGTAGACGGTGTTTAGGGTGAGAAACGCCAATAATTTCTCCACTATGCATGTTTTGGGTTCGGGTGAAGCATGTTTGTTGTTCGTTTTTTGATTTTCTCATTTGGAAATATAAGTTGCAGGTTTGAAACTTGGTTTGTGTTGCATTTGTGATTGCTTGACATCCGTAGACTGGTGTTTAGGGTGAGAAACGCCAATAATTTCTCAACTAGGCATGTTTTGGGTTCGGGTGAAGCATGTTTGTTGTTTGTTTTTGATTTTCTCATTTGGAAATGTAATTTGCAGGTTTGAAACTGGGTTTGTGTTGAATTTGTGATTGTTTGAAATTCGTAAATGATTTTTAAATAGAGAAAATGATCAGTTTGATGCTCGACATTATTCTTGGGTACGGCTGAACCGCTTTCTATCAAGTTGGCGATGATGTATACAGTAAATAAACATATATTGTAATGTAATCTGACTGGTGAGTTAGTTACCCGATATTTAATGTCAGTTACCGGTATATAAGCACATGCTTATTGTAACAGGGGTTAATTTAATGTTATGCTACGCATAAACCTTTTTTTCCCCTACTACATTGTTTATATGCCATGGCAGCTGTATATGTATCGGGTGCTTGACATGCCTCAGATCAAATCTGTCAACCGATTTATACTGAGCCAACTCATATGCATTTGCAAATTTGTGTGTTTGTTAAGTCAATTTATATGTTTTTGTTATCACTTCGTTAAGGAAATGTTACGGAAAGCCTCGGGTGAGACCTACGTTTGGGATCCCGTTAAGGAAAAAAATTTCTAGAAAAACTTGATGAATACCTGGCTACCACTGGCAGTAAACAACCCACCTTAGCAGTCCTAAATATTTGGGCTGCACAGTTTAATGCTGAGTTTGAAGGAGTACATGCCTTTGGAACAACATTATCTCAAAAGAAGGACAGAATGAAGAAAATTTATAAGGGCTGGAAGGTGTTACAAACTCGTACAGGCCTAGGATACGATTCTATGACGGATCGAGTCATATGCTCTGACGAAGAGTGGGAGAGCTTTGTTCAAGTAATCGTGCTGTCTAATATATGGACTTACATTATTATGTTTGATCACGCGATGGTTAGATTTGTATGATGATATAATTCATCTGCAGGTTCACAAGGAGTGTAAACATCTCAGGCACGAGGGACTACGCAACAAGGAGCTTTATTATAGTGTTTTCGATAAATATCATGCTGCAGGTGCCTCGGGGTATGGGTCCGTCACGATGCCAGATGAAAATCCATCGTACTTCGACTTCGATGCTTCAATGGATAACTCAGCGTACCGGCCGATATTAGAAGAGGATGGAACGCCAACCACGGGTCCGCATAACTTGAACAACATGCAATCAGGGAGGCAATGCAGGTCGCGTCGCGGTCAAGGGGAAGTTCTAGAAAGAGGAAGGTAAGAGACGAAGCGGATGAGATGACATTCCTAGCAATGCAGGAAATTGTCACCCATTTCCGTGACGGATCGCAATCGGGAGCAAGTTATGAGCAATCGAGCCAAACGGATCACATGCTGCGCTGTATGAATATTATATCAGAGATGGATATCCCACCCAATCATCGGGCAATAATGTGGCACTACTTTGATGCTCATCAATGTCTCCAACGTTCCTTCCATCAGCTGCCCGATGTCGATCGTCGAGAAATTATTGCATTTGTTGTTCAGTCACATCGACCACCCCCCGATTGATTTTCTCGTTTTAGTTTGAATTGTATTTCATTTTTTAATTCTTCGTATTAGATTTGGCATTATTTTTTCGACTTGATTGTGTTAATATATTTATTTCGATACAAGATATTCTCAACTCTATCGATGTTGGTCTCATTTGGAAATTTAATGGTTTTACATATATGCATATCTCAATTACGTTAACCATACTTGGAAAAAATGATCCAGAAATTTCAATCGTATTATGAAGGTATTTCGTGTAAATAATTTAATGTTAATTAAGTTGGCTAACATATATTTACAACCAGGTAAACCTAGAATTGTAGAGAAGATCGCAATCTAATCTCAAGATGAACGACGGTAGTTCTGGATCTAACCGGGAAGAAGATGTTGACGACACTGATAACGAGAATATCAACCATGACGAATATCTTGTCAAGGCAGTGGTAGCAGCGATAGCTAGAAGCCGTAACAGGCGAAGAGCTCCACAACCCATGCATAATTCAATACTGAATGGCAGTATGCGTGTGGAAGAGCTATTAAACGGGCATGAAGATATAATTCAAAGGGTTAATAAGTATGAAATCAGATGCATTTAGATCCTTGAGTAACCTATTAGGTAGTCGGGGATTATTGATGCCGACGTGTAACATGAATGTGAACGAGCAATTGTTCATTTTTTTATCAATATGTTCTCAAGGCGCTACCAACCGACACATTTCTTATTTATTCCAGCATTCAAGAGAGACAACGTCCCGTTGGTTCTTTCAAGTTTTGCAGGTTATTTGTCTATTAAAGGAAAAATTCATAAGACCACCCGACTGCACAACGGTTCAACATTTGATTATGGAGTATGCGGACAAATATAGGTCATGGTTTGATGTACGTTATCAATGTAACCTACTAGGCATTATCGTAAATATTATTCTAGAAATTTTTTTTATTGTTAATTATGGAACGCAAATTAAATATTTTACAAATTTATGTAGGGTTGTATTGGCGTGATAGATGACACACACATCCCTTGTGTCCCCCGGCACGAAAATGCTGACGCTTGGATTAATCGCAAAGGGTTTCATTCGCAGAATGTATTAGCAGCATGTTCGTTTGACATGAAATTCACATACATGTTGGCCGGGTATGAGGGATCTTGTCACGATTATGGAGCATGCGGACAAATATAGGCCATGGTTTGATGTACGTTATCAATGTAACCTACTAGGCATTATCGTAAATATTATTCTAGAAAATTTTTTTTACTGTTAATTATGGAACGCAAATTAAATATTTTACAAATTTATGCAGGGTTGTATTGGCGTGATAGATGGCACACACATCCCTTGTGTCCCCCGGCACGAAAATGCTGACGCTTGGATTAATCGCAAAGGGTTTCATTCGCAGAATGTATTAGCAGCATGTTCGTTTGACATGAAATTCACATACATGTTGGCCGGGTATGAGGGATCTTGTCACGATGCCAGAATGTTAGAAGAGGCAACAGCATTCCATGGATTCCCATTACCTCCACCAGGTAAGCATGTTTGCTCAATATAGCAGTAGTTACATATATTTAATTAGTTAATGAATATTGAACATTTACTTCATATTGGGATGATTTTTTTGTAGGAAAATTTTATCTAGCAGATTCAGGCTACGCCAATAAGGAAGGTTTCCTGAGCCCATATCGACGAGAGACGTATTATTTATCGGAATATCGAAGACATACCGTCGGGCTAGGCAACAGGAAGGAAGTGTTCAACTATACGCACTCCTCGCTGCGTAATTGTATTGAGAGAACATTTGGTGTCTGGAAGGCTAGATTTAAAATACTGAAATGCATGACCAGCTATCCAATGGACAAACAAAAAATGATCCCCGTGGCGTGTGCGGTTGTACATAATTTCATAAGGATGATGCAGGTTGGGGATCCTTTCTTGAGGAGTATGTGGCGGATTGTGTGCTTGTAGGGGCAATGTCTGTTAACGCGGATTACGTGTTAGATGACGGGATCGATGACACTGGCCCAAGTATCGGAACGCAGCCACATGAATCGAGTCGGGGTGCAATTAATCGGATGAGAGATGTTATAGCTGATGAAATGTGGGAAAGATATCAAGCATCTCCTTGGTATAAATTTACGTAAAAGCAAGCTAATTTGTATCTTCTTGAACAACTGTATATTTTCATTAACTTTTAATTTGATTTTATCAACTTCAACTGACCAACTTTTTATTTTTTGTTGGTGTATTTTATGTAAATTTATTGGAAATTTTACAAAAGCTTTTGATGTCTCAAGTTGATTGGTGTTATTTATTGAGGGTATTAACTTTTTTTGAATTTCTTTAAATTTTCAGAAAAGACAAAAAAAATTTGGGAAAAGCACAATCTTTTTTGGGAAAAAGACAAAACAAATTTGAATTGAATGGTTTGAGTTGGTGAAACCAACACCCCTAGAATGTTAATTAAAAAAAAAAATTGGTTCTTCTCAGATTTTGTTTTGCCAAACAGGGCCCTTGTTTTTTTTTTAACTTTTAAACTTAAACTTTTCACCAAACACTCAACTCAACTTAAACTTTTCAACTCAAATTTTTTACCAAACACTCAACTTTTAAACTCAACTTAACTTAACTCAATCTAAACTTCAAAATCCCAACTTAAACTACTCCACCAAACTCCCCCTTACACTTCGTTTGATAAGAATGAAGAAAATTAGATGAAAAGAAAAATTATAACAGATAGAAAATAGTAATGATGGAGATAATTTTAGTTTTCCTTTAGGCTGATTGATAAAAATAAAGGAAAGAAAACAAGAAAGTTATACAATTATTATTCTGTCCACTTAATTATATATTTAAGTTTAAAAATAAGGATAAAAATGAACTTTAGACAACATTCAATGAATTTTAATTTTTCACCCAATGTAATTCGGTAGTAAATGTATCATTTTCTAATTTTTAGGGGATAATATCACAAATACTGTTGTTTAGTGGAAATTCTACAAGACTTGTTCTATCTAAAACTTTGACAGATTTGGAAGTGAGGGAAAATTTTGACACTTTTAATATAAGTTTATTTATTTATTTATTTATTTTGAAATGTCTTTTAATATAAGTTTAAAGAGTACGAAAAAGGCACATTTTTAAAATTTAGAAAGCACATCGCAAGTGTCTAAGTTCAAGGTACAATTTAACGTTATAGAAATGTTAAAGATCTCCAGTAGTTATGTATCTTTATGTGAACACAAAAAATTGGACCAAATCCTAGTTTTTTCAAAGGGGCCAAGTCATGGAATAAGTCTACTTTCTATAAATAATTCACGTAATGACCTAACAATTAACAGTCCATCGCAAGGTATAAAATTCATAATGTTCCACCTTTGAGTTAAATAAAAAATAAATAAAAAATCCCTTATACACTAGAAAAAGAAAGGGCATTTCACAACTATTTCATGAGTTACTTCTTCTTCTTCTTTTTTTCTTTTTTCTTTTTTTTTTTTAATAATAAATCACAAAGCTCACATTTGATAATGAGGATATGAGCAACAATTTTCTTTATTCTCTTTTTCTTTATTTGCCATAACCACTATTATTGAAAGTAGAAACCCTATTTATTTGCAGGCACTAAAAGATTATTGTCTACCTTAAAATAAACTTTTGCTTTTGTTAATTTGATTGTTAAAATTGTTGTGTAAATTGGAGGCTAATTGTTTTTTTTTTTTTTTTTTTTTTTTTTTTTTCCCTATCCTTAACTTTTACAAATGTGTTCCCTTCAAGAATTCACCACAAGAAAACGTTTCAATGTGGCCACGTATGGTAGTTTCCTTGTATTGAAGGAAAGCTTTCGATGAATAATTCTATCAAACAATTTTGGAATATGATCCGACTCATGGAAGCAAAGAAGTAAGGGAAAACAAAAATTTCTGAACTCGGGTATGCTTGGCATATAACTTTGAAAAAGAAAATTTGAAAAAGGGTTATTATGTATTTTTCTTTTATTCAAAAAATATGAATTTTTACAATTTTATTACCCTCAAATTACATTTAATATATAAATCTATATAATTTATTGGTCAACACATAATTTTGATCTTAAACTACCTACCCTTCAACACAAAAACTAAAACTAAGTATTATTTACATTTTTATACTATGTCTTAATTTTTCTTCAAAAAGCATACCTCAATGCTACAGAATACTGATTTTCAATCGGAATATTTCATCAGTTGTCAAGCATTTTTATAATGAGCATTATACATGTTCGATTATTGATGTACCGAGATATTTTCTCATTGTTAAATTTCGGTATATGCCCTTTTTCTTGAGTTTGTCATATTTAATTGAGAAAACTGGTCCAGTTAAGAGTTTTAATTTGTGTATTACGATGATGTTTGTATGTATTATTTAGTTTGAACATAATTTCTCCTTCTAAAAAAATAATAATAAAAGCAGACAACAACGAAGACCAATATTTTTTCTTGGCTTTTCCTTTATATTCATTAAGTAATTTCTCTACAGACAACAACTATTGGTGGGGCCAAAAGAACAACCTACCAAAATTGACAGGCTGAGCAAATAATTTGAAGCTGTAAGACGATATGGGGTAGAAGAGTCACAAAGGGTACACTTTATTTTGAGTTGAAAAAGACAGAAGGCACCCATTATACCGTGTTATGTGAGATATTGTAATAAACAGGTAATTTTAATATAATATTTTTTAAAAAATATTTATCTTTTATATTAATATAAAAATAATATTATCTATCAAAAAATATCTAAATAATATTATATTATTTAAAATTCTATATTTAAAAAATTGTGTATAAATCAACTAATTTTCCTTTTAAAAAATAACCAATTTTTTTTTTTTAAAATTTAAATAAAAGTTATAACTTTCTAATGTATCCGCACATAGAGAATACAAGACTTTTCTTGGTGTGTTTGAAATAAAGGTCAAACTAGTTTTCGGCTGAATTTTTACTTTTTATCTTTTAAAAATATCAAATAAAAGGTCCAAACTAGTTTTACACTGAATTTTTATTTTTTATTTTTTAAAAATATCAATAAAAAAGTATATTTAATTTTAAAAATGTTATCAACTTTCAACTGAATTTACATATTCGTTATTTTGTGGAAGCTATTGAATTACAGTTCACACGTTGAGCGGTACTCTTCTGTCTTATCAAGAATCATTTATTACCTATTCAGCGAAGAAAAAGAATATACCATTTATCACCTTAAAAACGGTTTTTTTTTTTTTAATTTCTTGTTTTTCATAAGAGCGAACCTGGAAAACGTACGTTATAACGTTTTTAACAACTGATGATTCTTGTTTTATCCATTTCATGATAATCGTTTTGTTGTCTGGATAAAGATGAAGATCCTATGGCAGATCTTTTGAATCTGATGCCAAAAGACTTATTTATTTCACCTTCCAAATTAGCTATATTACTCGTCCATATAACTAAGGTAAAAAGTAATAAAAAAAAAAAAAAAAAAAAACATGTCTTGCATTGCACGCCATTTCTCTGGTTTTTTTTTTTTTTTTTTTTTTTTCGAGGAAACACGCCATTTCTCTTTAATTAAAAATTATTACAAATGTTGGTTTGCATGAAAAAAATGCTCTCTAAATTTTTCAGTTTTATGAGTTCAAGTGTCAAGCGCTAACCAAAAAAAAAAAAAAAAAAAAACTACTTTGAGATCATATTTCTTTGAGCTAGGACAGAATAGTAAATGAACATTCACTAATTTTTCATGTAATTTGTATTAGTGCATCCCAAAGTTCTCATCATTTACAAATTGAACATTTAGGACACCCACCTGTTTGGCACATTTGTTCCAACCAAATAATTCTAATTGTTTTTTAATTTTTCTTCAAAAGTAAATTAAGTTTTGTTATACCATAATTCGAGACTCACTCCTTATCTGTGAGAAGAACCTATACCTCATCGCTCATGGGAGAGGGATAAGTAATAAAGTTTGGCAAGATCCTATTCATGATTGCTTGGGGGAGAGGGATAAATAACGCAGTAAGTTTTGCTCCAACACCTAGTAGGAGAGGCTATTCCCCAAAGGGAAAGGTTGAGTTTAGCCAAGCGGGAGAAGAGTGAATTAGATCTTCTCAACGCTCTACGCCGAGTACATCACGGATGAGGCGAAGTGACAACTCATCACACTCCCAAGAATCATGGGATTCGGTTATAAGAATCGTTAGTATTTGAAATTCAAACTCAACAAACTGCGAATTACTCTCCACGGAGATCTCGGAAGCAATTCAAATTACGGGCTAGGGATACTCACTAGGTTTTATTTATTGTAAATGAATTATTGTAATTATCCAAAGTGAGCCTATAAATAAAGGTCATTCTCCCCATTTGGAAAGACACGGTGCTATTTTTGCACACCAAAGCCAAGAGCGACCACTTGTAATCTCCCTGAAAAATAGTGAATCCCCAGCACCAACAGAGGGTGTAGCCAAAGAGATTCCAGCGAACCTCCATAAACCAAACCTCCGATCATCTTGTTCCAATCCATAACCAAAGAAGAAGAAGAGTCCTCACCATGGTCCGAGGAAGACAAGCTGATGACCCTCAGCCCTTGTAGGATGCCCCTCCTACTAGAGGTAAAAGGAGACCTTCACACACCACCACCTTTGAGCAATGCGACAAAGAATTGACGGGTTTAGCCTACACTCTTGCTAAAAGCGTGGCACATCTGGTAGGAGGCAATTACCCAATGGTCATTGTAGGTGATGACCCGGCAGACATTGCAACTCCTAACGATCTCCCTAACGGGGATAACCAAAAGGAGAAAGTAGAGGGAACCAAAGAGACTAGCGGTGACAACAATCATCCCCCTTCCGAGAGGCCTGCGTAAAGCAATTTGAGGGGAAGTTGTCAAAGGAGAGCTGAAAGGTGAGTCCAGACGCAAGTGGCGATTGGTCCTACTTCGAGAGAAAAGGAACGCGGAGGGAATCCCCATTGCCTAATTGACCTCCCGTGAGAGATGAGTATTTTGACAATGTAAACGAAGGGAGACACCCTATGCCTCATCGACCTCCCGCGAGAGATGAGTATTTCGAGAATGCATCCACTATTAGCCAATTCCCTCACCCTGAGGGAGACCTAAGAGACCACCTTAGAGCTCATCGAAGAAAGGTGCATAGTGAGGATTCAAGGAGATTTGTCCAAGAAGCCACACAAATGATGCAACAATATGGTGTTCGCCTTAGGGCGCTGGAAAGCGCCATGCATATAGAGCACAAGGCCAAGCCAAAGCACATTCATCAATTCACTCAAGAGATAATGAATATTCCATTACCTGAGCGATTCAAGATGCCTAAGGGAAGACGAATCCTAATGATCACATCTAGATCTCCATTGGATACAGGAGAATAAAGACTTCAGAGCTTTTCTTATACTATTTTGCTTTGACTACTACGAAATACTACTACGATGTCAACGATATTGAGGGTAAAATATTCAATACCATGTCTAAAAAAACATGTCAATGACTCTAATTTAGACAGGGGGCACATATCCCCTACGTTCTACATCAAACAGCGACAAGCAACGTCATCGAACTACAACATCAAGTGATGAGTCTAAAAGACTTGGAAAATTCCAAAATTTTGCTTATTGAGCATATAGAGTACTACTACTCTCCCCGCATGGTAAAGGCTAAAACTTGATGAGTTTTCAAAGAAAACATCACTTAGCCTCTCCTCGATGTGGAGAGGCTAAAAAAAAAAAAAAAACAACAACATAGTTGTCCTCTTCCCCTAGGGGTTAACTTACAATATATATATATATATATATATATATGCAACAAATTTATCCTCACCCCACAGGGGTTATTTTTAAAATATATATATATATATATATATATATATAAATAAAGGCAACAAGGTTGTCTTCTCTCTACAGGGGTTACCTTTAAAAACAAAAAATAGAGACAACAAAGTTGTCATCTCCCTCAAAGGTACCTTTTTAAAAAAATAGAGGCAACCAAGTTGTCCTCTCCCCACAGGGGTTAGCTTTAACAATAAAATGTTATAATGGGGAGAATAAAAAACAAAACAAGTCTCAAGAAAAATTGACGACCGTCTATTCTCTCCTTATTGGAAAGAATCTTAAAAAAAAAAAAAGATCATCTTAAAACAAACTATGGAGAGGTCAAAATACTTGGTAAAAATTTCAAAAAAATTATGCATTAGTCCTCTCCCATGAGCAATAATCGAAGAAGACCAACAATTTAGTTCCCGACGTATAGGAATGCTACTAAAATCCAAAGGTACATCTTTTATGTTTTTTTCATCCCATTTTTAACCCTTTATTTATTTATTTATTTATTTATTTTTTTTTGTAGGAAATAAACAGAAGTCCACATAACACTAGAGAATAAAAAGCGAAAAAAGAGAGGTTTTAACCTCCATTTATAAGCCAAATGGCCTCATCCTCTAGCCATCGATCTGAAAACTGAAGATCTAGTGGTAGAGGCGAAAAGCCACGGGTCTAAATTTTTCCTTACCTGTGAGGACATGACGATTCACTTTTTTAAGGTGACACTTGATGGATTGAAGTGATTGTTGCATTTTCCGAGATGCCTCTTCACACAGAGCTGCCACCACTATCCCCTTTGGGAGACAAGACGTCACACTTCATCACACTCCTAATAGAAGAACATTAATCAGTCTTAGACTACAAGGGCACGAAGTAACTCAACAGAGTCACTCCTTACTAAGGGGCAAATGTTATATCATAATTTGAGACTGACTCCTCACCTGTGAGAAGGACCTATAGCTCATCGCTCATGGGAGAGGGATGAGCAATGAAGTTTGGCAAGATCCTATTCCTGATTGCTCGGGTGAGAGGGATAAATAATGAAGTAAGTTTTGCTCCAACACCTAGTAGGAGAGGCTGTTCCCCAAAAGGAAAGGTTGAGTTTAGCCAAGCGGGAAAGGAATGAATTAGATCTTCTCAACACTCTAAGCCGAGTACATCACGGATGAGGTGAAGTGACAGCTCATCACACTCCCGAGAATCATGGGATTTGGTTATGAGAATCTTCAGTATTTGAAATTCAAACTCAGCAAACCGCGAATTACTCTCCACGGAGATATCAGAAGTAATTCAAATTACGGGCTAGGGATAGTCACTAGATTTTATTTATTTTATTTGAATTTATTGTAATTATCCAAAGTGAGCCTACAAATAAAAGTCATTCTTACCCTTTGGAAAGACACGGTGCTATTTCTGCACACCAAAGCCAAGAGCTACCAATTGTAATCTCCCTGAAAAATAGTGAATCCCCAACACCAAGAGAGGATGTAGCCAAAGAGATTCCGGCTAACCTCTATAATATCCCTTGTGTTCTCTACCTTCTGCAAATTTACCTTTATTGTTCATCGAGAGTCGGAGTGTAATGAGGATAATTCCGAGTTGACGAATTTTCACTGTCAACAAGTTTCACTATTCATATCTCAAAATCTTTTTCTAAAAATTCAAAACTTTAAAAAGTTCATAATTTTGTTATTTCAAGTCGAAATAAAATGATTTCTTTTTAATTGCATATAATTTTTACAGTAACGAAACAAGATCCATATTGATATTTTTTTCAAACACATTTCAAGTTTTTATACCTTTTAACTCCAAACAGTAATAGTTCATTTTTAAGCAAACACACACTTATAAAACTCAACTCAACTGCAATAAAAATAACTCCAAAACTCCAACACTCAAGTAAACCTACCAAATAGAGGCTTAAGGTTTTAATTTTTGGCATTTTAATGCTAAATTCAAACGTCCCAAAAAAAAAAAAAAAAAACATGGTAATTTTATATGCTAGTATATTGGTCCATCTTTAGCCTTTATGAAATCACTAGTTGGATTGACCGCATGCAGAATAGATAATGACGTGATACTACGTAATTGTCATGTGACAAGTAAGGAAGACATGACCAAAAGAGCCAACGGAGAAATTTCTTTTTTAATGTCTATAATTTATACAGTAAATTACTAGGTTGGTTCATGAACTTTTAACTTTGTATAATTTTGGTCCTTAAACTTTTTTTTATTTTTTTTATTTTTTTATTTTATAGCAGGAATCCTCTTAAACTTTTAAAATATTGATACAATAGTCATTTAGGTTAATTTTTGGACGGAATCTGTTAGTTAACATCAATTTTTGACCAAATCATAACAGATTCCGTTTAAACAATAATAAAAATGACTATAATAATAATAATTTAATAGTTTACGAGTATTCCATATTCTTTTTTTTGGTAACTGGAATGACTAAAAATTATTAAAAATGTTACTATAATTGTCTTTTGCGTTAATTTTTAGATGCAATTTGTAATTAGCATAATTTTTTTATTAAATTACTAATAGATTTCGTTTAAAAATTAATGGAAATGATTATTATAGTGATATTTTAAAATTTAAAAAGTATTCTAACTAAAAAAAATTAGGATCAAAATTATATAAAATTAAAAATTTAATAATTAAATGAATAATTTATCCTAATTTATGTACAATCTAAAGAAAATAAAAATAGTCACTGGATTTGACCAAGAAACTCAGCCGATGGCTTATCCAAGGGACCATTAATTTTCCTTTCTTTTTCTTTTTGTTGTTTTTTATTCCCCCACTCACGAGTTATACAATCATAAAATAATATAATTTCAAAACAAGAAATTTTTTTTTTTTTTTCCTTCACCATACCCTAATTTAGAGAGAGAAAGAGAGCGGGGGTAGGTGTGAGATTGACCGAACCACCAACGCACACGTACACCATCCCCTCCATTTCCCCATATACTTGTCTCCTACTCTCTCTCTCCTCCCTCTTCCTCTCTTTTCATTTCCTCTCTCTCCACTATATAAACCCTTCCTAATCCCCACCCCCTTTCTCAGCTTGCCGTTCCCTTCCTCCAAGAGAACTGCCAAGCTTCAAACCAAAACCCAAAAAAAAAAAAAAAAAAGTTTTCAGAAAACAAAAATAAAAAAAAAGAAAACAATTTCAGATTTTTAATTATCTATCTTCTTCACTGTCTTTGTTGAGCCTTCATTTGTGTATTTTTTTTTTAATAGAATTCAGAGCTCATCGGTAAACATGCAGGCCATTACGCCGTGTTCTTCACCCAACAATCTCAAGCCGCTAATCCGGCCGAGCCGGTCCCCGCTCGTCCGGTTCAGCCCGACTAGAATCTCCTGCGCTTACCGATCCGACTCCGTCAGCTTTCCAAATGGCGTCGGAACGAGCCGCGCTGACTGGCAAAGCTCCTGCGCCATTCTCGCCAGCAAGGTCGTCTCCCAAGAGCAGCCGACGGAGAATCCCTCCGGTGGCGGCGCCGACCACATCGCCTCCGTCAACGGCCACAAGTCCTCCTCCATCGACCTCAACCTCGTCCCGATCGAAAAAGTCTCCACCGACAGCAACAACAACAAGCCGGTCCCCAAGCCGTTGACTATCACTGACCTCTCTCCGGCGCCGATGCACGGCTCTCAGCTGCGCGTGGCCTACCAGGGAGTCCCCGGCGCGTACTCTGAGGCGGCCGCCGGAAAAGCCTATCCGAACTGCGAGGCCATACCTTGCGACCAGTTCGAAGTCGCCTTCCAAGCCGTGGAGCTCTGGATCGCCGATCGCGCCGTTCTCCCCGTCGAGAACTCCCTCGGCGGCTCGATCCACCGGAACTACGACCTCCTCCTCCGCCACCGCCTCCACATCGTCGGAGAGGTTCAGCTCCCCGTCCACCACTGCCTCCTCGCGCTGCCAGGAGTCCGCAAGGAGTATCTAACGCGCGTGATCTCACACCCTCAGGCACTCGCGCAGTGCGAGCTAACTCTGACGAAGCTCGGCCTTAACGTCGCGCGTGAGGCTGTGGACGACACCGCCGGCGCGGCGGAGTTCGTGGCGGCGAATAATCTGAGAGACACGGCTGCGATCGCGAGCGCACGCGCCGCCGAGCTGTACGGGATGAACATCCTGGCGGACGGGATCCAGGACGACTCGAGCAATGTGACGAGGTTCGTGATGCTGGCGAGGGAGCCGATCATCCCGAGGACCGACCGGCCGTTCAAGACGAGCATCGTGTTCGCGCACGACAAGGGGACGTCGGTGCTGTTCAAGGTCTTGTCGGCGTTCGCGTTCCGGAACATCAGTCTGACGAAGATCGAGTCGAGGCCTCACCGGAACCGGCCGATCAGGCTCGTCGACGACGCCAACGTTGGGACGGCGAAGCACTTCGAGTACATGTTCTACGTGGATTTCGAGGCGTCCATGGCGGAGGTCAGGGCACAGAACGCGCTGGCTGAGGTTCAGGAGTTCACGTCCTTCTTGAGGGTCTTGGGGAGTTATCCAATGGACATGACGCCTTGGATCCCTTCCCGGGGAGATTAGCATTATTCCCCCCACCCCACCCCCAACCCTTTCTTTTTTATTTATTTGTTTTTCTTTTTATGAGAAAAAAATTGTTATTATTATTTTGCACACCAAGAAAAATTTAATTGGAATATTTCTCTCTCTCTCTCTCTGTTATAATTATTTTTACAAATTTGTAAATTTTTAATTGTTCTAAGCAGAAATTGGAAGAAGATGTTTTGGGTACGTAAATTTAGAAGTGTTATTATTATGTAAAAAAAAGGGAATTTTAGTTGAAAAAGTCCATAAAGGGTAGTTGGTGGCCGTTACGTGTAAGAATTCGTGGTCTGATGAAAAACACGTCTTCGTCTTCGTCTTCTCCTCTCAGCCACCTGTTGGGACTTGGGTATGTTTTTATGCTGCTTCGAAAGTTGAAAAGTATAACCGATTGTTGTTCAACTTTAATTAAATTATATTTTTTAATTTTAATTTTAATTTTTTTTAAATAAATAAAAATTATAATTACTTTTTAAAAAATCGATTCTAATTTTAATTTAAAAGTTTTATTTCCAATCGGTGAATTAATAGTATGTTTTATTTTTCTTTCTCAATGAATTTTTTGTTTGATAAATTTTCTTCGAAGATTAAAAAGTAGTAATTTGTACTTAAAAATGTTTTTTATTTGTGTCATGTAGTTTAAAGTACTTTTTCAATGTTTGACCTAAAAGGTACTTTTTCAATGTAGATTTTAGCAGAGTTGTGATCTTATATCCAAATTTTGTTACAGTGCCAATGTCCTAACTAGGGGTGCACTGCCATTTTTGTGTCATATGGTTAACCCTCCAAACCGTGGTTTCAATCTGTCCAGCCTATAATGTAGAATAGGTAGTTTTGGCTTAAGTTTTTCTCAAACCCTTCTTTTACAAAACCAAACCATCCTGTCCCGCCCCACCAGTTATTTATTATTTCTTTTTCCTATTCTTTGTGTTGGGATTTTCTTAAATACGAAGGATATTTGATATTTAAAATTTTTAAAAAAAATTTGATGATCCTTTTTTACTTAAAAGTTATGGTTCGTTTGGAAGATACATTCATTTTGTATTGTAATGTATGCGAATGTAATATACAATATATAAGATGCATTTGGATGTCTATGTATACATTATATTTAAATATAATGTGTGTTTGAATTGTTTATATTTGATTAGTCATTCGTGTATTTTGTGTGAGTGAGAGAGAGAGAGAGATAATTTGTGATATGATTGAAAAAAATAGATTAAAAAAAAATAAGTGGATGAATAGGATTTTGAGTTAATTTACTGGTCAAATGTATTTGTATTTGAATAATATAAGGCAAACACACATTGTACTGCATTAGGATATAACATATAATAAATGTTATTTCTAAACGCACAATTATTAATAGTTAAAATAAACATAATAAAAGAACAACCATAAAATTTCCTTTTAAAGATTTTATGTGTTTCACGTTTTTTCTCGTAAGGATCAATTAGGACCAAACCGCCCGTAGACTGTCTGCCAAAAAACCATCTCGCCCTTCATGTTCAATGGTGTTTTTGGTTTGGTTTTTCCCATTGAACAAAACCGCACTACACCACCTGAAAACTACCAAACCGTCCGTCTGTTCACCCCTATTACACTTATTCAGCAATTTGCTGATTATTCATAGCAGTTACATCAACAATTTGCTGATTGTTCTATTACTTCCCAATGGTGGTATTGGGTTGGTTTTTCTCATTGTACAAAATCGCACCGCCCTGCCTGAAAACTGCCAAACCGTCCATCTGTGTACCCCTATTACACTTCTTCAACAATTTGCTGATTGTTCATAGCGGTTACATTTTATAAATATATTTTTTATTTGATAAAATTTTCATGTGATTTGTTAGATTTTTGTTCTGTTTATAAGAGTGATTTATTAGAATTGCATCATGCTAATGGTGTTTTTTTTTCCCCTTCCCTTACCAGCTATCACTGAATTCTCTTATTGCACGTTTTTAGTTTCATATTTGTTCATATTATTAATTTTACGTTGAAATTTTAGAATTACGATGCCTTTAAACACTTTTTGTAAGATAACATATTTGAACTCGTGTGTGTCTTGATTTCGCATCCATTTTGAACATCTAGAGCTATTGATACCTCCACTATAGTTGGTAAACGAGCGGGGAACTTTTCACAATTTAGCAAATTAAGATTCGTGCATTTAGCCTCCATTCTTGTACCTACCTTTATGAGTTATTTCTGTCCCGCCAATAGATTTACTCAACAAGACGTAAGATACAATTAGCTTCGTAGCTTGTTTATTAACCTCTTATTAGAAGCAGGGGTTTAGGATATGAAAGTGTCGGGAAAATTTCCCCATGTTCCATAAGATGACATGTGTCGCGGATTTGCTTCGAGAGGCGATGAGAAAAGAAGAATGGGGGACCCTCGAGGTGTTAAGTCTATCGGAAGCCTCGAGGTGTTTGTAATAAGTATTCCTCGAGGTCAAGAATCTAAAGAGATAATTTTGAGGTGGAGGCGTTCAAAGAGTGTATATGGAGGAGCTCCAAATAAAGTAGTGGGACCCCACGAGATATGCTGTTGTCGAGGGACCCCTTCAGAAAAACTAAGATACGAGTCATGTAACATGTATTATAATTATTTTGTGAAAGCGAGAAGCCGAGAACCCTTATGATAATCTATCAGACTGGAAAAAAAAAATAAAAGGAAAAAAGAAAAAAAGAACTCCTAGAAGTCTCCACATCAGCAAATTGGAGGGATTCCCAATTTGGGCTAATGAGGAGCATCAGACACCAATGTGTCAAGATTAAAGGGTTTAAGAAAGCCATATGATCATGACATTCACCTTTAAATAGAAAAAGAACACGCCAATTAAGGGCTAAGCCTTTTATCGTTACTCCAAATAAAAAACTCTCTCTCTATTTTCTTCATAGATTTTTTGTCTAATTTGAGTCATTTGAGATTTCAAAGGTCAATGTTGATGCCAGAAATGGTTCCGGCAGCAACACCCAATGAGATCGGATATTCCGACTAACACTCGCCGGTCACTCCGCCGTCGATCACCTGCAAAATGGAAGCACTTCGGAATGATGGGGACACCGGTGTGGTGTCTACCGTGGGCACTCCGATGCTTAAGTCAGTAAGGGTACTGATGCAAGGGGAGAGGCAGAGTTTCGGCAAGGCAAAAAAATGACCATACCTGGAAGTGAGGGTTTTTCCTCTATTTATAGGTGTTCTTAGTGGGCCCGGGTGCTCGGGGCGACCCGGTCGGGTTGGCTGCCTAGGGTACCGGGTGGATAGGTAGGCCTGCAGGGGCTACCAGCCCAATGGATGGGTGCCACGTGGCCTTAGGCGTTGCGCAGTGAGCAGCAAGACGCAATGGGCGTCACCGGCAGGGGGGCAACAGTGCCTGTCAGAGCGGGGGACAGAAGGGTGGTTGTCTCTGACGGTAGATCCTGCTAGGGCAGGTGGCGGTTGTTGGTGATGTGATGTGCTGCAGAAGTGGGGGGATGGTCTCTGTGGCTGACAGGTACAGGAGCAAGGCTGGCTTTACTACCCGGATCCAGGTGCTCAGAGCACCACACCGTCCGAGCACGTGCCTGTTCCGACGAGAACGGGGGAGGTGGTCGGCCAAAGGACCTATTCTCGGAGAACGTCCGGCTTTAAACACTGCCGAGTACCTTCAGAGACAGTATTTTGTGGTCGGAGAATATGTCGATATCAACATAAGCCCCTCAGCATCTCTGGGCTGACGTGGCCGGGGATGCTATTGTAGTCGTCTGGTCGGTATGTGCTCGGCCATGTTTCCAGTAGTCGGAACGTGGTCGGCGTATTGGGCAACAAACAGCTTCCGGGGAAGCGCACCCTCGTGCCACGTGTCGCTTGCCTCGCGCCGCTGGTGCCGCGTGGCACACCACCACGGGCGGGAAGGCGAAGCGGCACTTTGAATTTTGAAATTTCAAACTTCGAACTCAAAGGGGAAGTTGGCGGGAAGTCCAAACGCCGTCTCGAAAACCGCACCCGGGTTTTACGCTCGACCCTCGCCTATAAATAGCGAGGGGCGGTCCGCATTTTCCACCATTGCTTACGAGAATTCAAGTTGTTGCCGAGAGCTGCCGAAGACTGCCGAGGACTATCAAGCGAAGGATCCAGAAGACCAGTGCCGACAACTTCTGAGAAGGTAATAATTTACGTTTTTGCGATCATGAGTGATATATCTGACTCCGAGAACGTCGGTTTGTCCGAGAGTGTGGATGCCGCTTCAGCCTCTAGTATTAGCTCGTCGTCGTCCGGAGAAGCAACGGGCCCTAGGGAACGGACACCCGACCACCTGTCGGGACTCTCGGATATTCCGTCCGGGAGCGAACATGCTACACCGACCAGTCGAGGACCGGAGGGCGCTGCCCGACTGGAAGAGATTCTGCAAGTGGGTCCGAGCACTGCCCCTGATCGCCGATTCGTCGAAGATTTGGGCAGGGCAGCCCAGGCGCGACCGGCCCCAGTCGCCGGCCCCGCGGCCGAGGGGGGGAACGCCGCGGAGAGGACCGCCAGCCAGGCCAGTACATCTGGTCGGAGTGGCGATGTGGCGTCCGACAGCACCGACCAGTCCGGGGAGGAGATCCACGCCCGCCAACGGCTTCGTACCCGGGGGTCGCGCGTCAACGACATGAGGGTGTACCGCAGGGCGGACGCGGAGATGATCGAACTGGCAGGAGATCGTCCAGTGTACACGGCAGATTATTACACCTCTGCCGTTACTCCGAGGTATCTGGCTGCGCTTCGCCGAGAATTCAGCATCCCAGACGAAGTCGACCTCGTGGTGCCCGGACCAAACGACCTCCCATCTCGTCCACCTTCCGGCCATATCGCGCTGTCAGCCGAGTACTTCCGAGCCGGCCTACGCCTTCCGTTTCATCCGTTCTTGAGGCGAGCGCTGACAAGTTTCAACGTCTCCCCCGCTCAGTTGAACGCGAACGCCTACCGCATCCTGATTGGTTGCTACGTTCTCTGGGCGGCGAAGTTCTCGGAGACGCTCCCGCTCTTCGCGTTCCAGAACCTCTACCGGATGAAGACGGCTCCTTCGTCCAAGGGGTTCTACTACTTCCAAGGCTTCAAGGGGACGTTCATCACGGGGTGCTCGGACTCTGACAAGCAGTTCAAGCACCTGTGGTTCTACGCAGGTGGTCGGTGGCTGCACGGGGATCTCTCTTACTTCGAACTTCCCCCGTCGGAGAGAGTCCCCGTTGCGTTCATGAGAGGCTACGTGTGGACCCGAGCACCACATGCCCCTGCACAGACCCTATCAAAGATAGAGGAGCTCCGGGAGCTATCCGACCCGGAACGGAGCCAGCACAAGTTGCTCTCGGAGGGCAACTTGAAGGAGTATTGGGTCGGCTCCTCTTCGACGTCCGGGCGCCCTGACGACCAGCCGAGGACAGCACCGCCTGGGGTTACAATCGCATCTATGCCGGAGCCAGCAGCCCGATACCAGTCTCGGACAAGCCGCCCAATCGCGTCGGCGGACATTCGATCCGGGGTCCCCCGGGGGGTGCCCGAGGTCATAGGCCATGGGTCTTCGTCAGGCGACCCGACCTCTGGAGCCTGGGGTCCTCGGGTCGCCGACGAAGATTTGGACCTGGTGATCCGGGAGCTCTGCCCGGCAAGAGGCCTCCGGATCGAAGGTCGCTATTTATTTACTTTTGTATTTTGCAGTCTCTGGTCCGGGTACTAACTCACTGTGTTTTGCAGAACCAATGGCTGATCGTCGCGGAACTAAACGCCCGAGCAACGAGGAGAGGATCGCCCGGCTCCAGAAGAACGCGAGGCTCGGGAAGGGCAAGGGCAAGGAGGGTGCGACTGCCCCAAGCGGCGGGGCAACGTCCACAGCTGCTCCGGTTAAAACAGCCGCGCTCCCGGTGGCGCAGTCCAGCCGACCACCGAGCCACCCGGAATCGCGCTCCGACCGGCCTCGAGAGGAGCAGCCCAGGGAAGAACGGCCTCGGGAGGAACGGCAGCGGGAGGACCGCCCGTCAAGCCGCCATGAGGTTCGCTCGGGCCGTTCCCGGGAGGACCGACTAGCCGTTCTTCCGCCCGCGCCACGCAGCGGCCGGGACGAGTCCTCAGTACACCGAGCGTTGGTTTCAAAATTTTCCGACCAGCTGAGCACTGAGGTGGCTGAGTCGTCGAAGCGCTCCGATCACGTGGCTGCCATTGACGACTCCACGGCCAAGCTGATCGAGGTAGGCACGGCTACGGAATTTTCCTTTTCTCCTCTCTTTCTTTTTTTTTTTTTTTTTAAAAACACATTTCCTTTGAATCTTTTGGTCGGCAGACTGTCTGCATCCTCTTCTCCGGGAGCGCGGCAGCAAAGGCGCACGCCAACCGGATGGCAGACGAGATTAAGTCCGCCGAGGCTGACGCTCGTACCGCCCGGAGGTCCGAGAAGGATGCGAAGGTCACAAGGAACGCCGCCGAGGAGGCCAAAAGGGAGGCCGAGGCACGCGCACAGGCCGCGGAGGAAGAGCTGAGACGCGCCGAGGAATGGGCTAAGAAGGCCGAGCGGGATAGGGAGGAGGCCGAGACATCGCGGCTGGAGATGGAGGCTGCGAAGAAGAAAGCCGAGCAGGAGCTCGCGGCAGCCCGCGCTGAGCACCAGCGGTACCTCGAGGTCGCCTTTCCAGCCGCACTCGCCAATGCCCGGGCCGAAGCGGTAGAAGAGTTCCTCCGCTCCGAGGACTTCGAGGCCCGCCTTGTCTCCGAGTACCAGGAAGGTATGCGGGACATGAAGGCCGGTTTTATTTCGGCCAACCCCTCCTTGGTCGACGTGAACTGGTCTTTTGTGCCCGAGGAGTCGGAGGAACCCGCTGTCGAAGGGGCAGCGGAAGAGGGCGAGGTGACGGGCGCTGCTCCTGCCCCAGAAAATTTGGTGGTCATCGACGACCCGGATCAGCCCGAGGCACCCGCTCAGCCTGAGGCGCCCGACCAGCCTGCTGCCGCCGAGCAACCCGCTAATGACCAGCCGACCTTTCCTGGACTCGACGTGTCGATAAGCGATTTGTTCCCGGACCAACTAGACTGAGGGTCCTTTTTGTGTGTTTTTTGTATTTTTGGGTTCGGGGGTGCCCAACTTGTACCTCCCTTCGAATTTTGGAAATTAATAGAAAGATTTTCATTTCATCGCTGCCTTCATTTTCTTTTTTTTTTTTTTCTTTTTTTTTTTTTTCATCTTCTAGTGTGCTCTCCCCCCCCTCTAGTTGGTTTGGGTGTTTCTCACCCAACTCCAACTTTGGTCGGTGCCCGGTCATAAGACCTGTGGTCCGAGAACTATAGGGGTTAGGTGCCAGCAAGGGCAGGTGGGTCCTGGTCGGGCACGTCCAATTCTGGTCGGTGCCCGGTCAAAAGACCTGTGGTCCGAGAACCATATAAGTTGGGTGCCTGCAAGGGTAGGTGGGTCCTGGTCGGGCACGTCCAATTCTGGTCGGTGCCCGGTCATAAGACATGTGGTCTGAGAACCATATAAGTTGGAAAAAATAACAAAAATTGGAAAAAATACCGTTGTATAAATCAACCCGGCTTTTACATTGCGTTAACTAAAAATAAATAAATAATTGAAAAATTATTGGTAGAAACGCTTCAGGTGATCGGCGTTCCACGGGAGCCCTAAGTTTCTACCATCTTGGTCGGACAGCCGATAGGTTCCGAGTCTGACAACGCCGGTGATGGTGTAGGGCCCGTTCCACTTGGGGCCAAAGGAGCCGAGCCCAGGTTCTTGGACAAGTACCCGCTTCATCACCAGGTCCCCTACTCGGAAAACTCTTGGTCGGAACTTCTTGTCGTAATACCTGGCCACAACTTGGTTGCGGGCGGCCGTTCGGATCAGGGCTTGCTCTCGTTTTTCTTCGACCAGGTCTAGCTCGGGCATAATCCGACCAGAATTGTCTTCTTCACCGTAGTTCTCAACTCGAAAATTCGGCAACCCGACCTCGACCGGGATGACTGCTTCTACGCCGAAGGCCATGGCGAAAGGTGTTTCCCCGGTCGCGGTACGCTTAGTGGTCCGGTACGCCCAGAGTACTCGGGGGAGCTCGTCTATCCAGGCCCCTTTGTGTTTTTCAAGGTTTTTTTTAAGATTTTTCTTGATCGTTTTGTTGGCGGCCTCTACCTGTCCGTTACTTTGAGGATGCCCAAGGGAGGAGAAGACTTTCTTGATCCCAAACTGCTCACATAATGCGAGGAACTTGTCCCCGAATTGTTTCCCATTGTCCGTGACTACAGTGTCGGGGAGGCTGAACCGACAGATGATGCTCTTCCACAGAAAACCCGTGCACTTTGCCTCGGTTTGTTGAGCCAAGGGCTCCACTTCGATCCACTTGGTGAGGTAGTCAATCGCCACTAGACAGTAGCGAAGCTGCGACCGGGCCATCGGGAGTGGTCCGATCAAATCGATTGCCCACTTCGCGAATGGCCATGCAGATACTACCGAAGTGAGCCTCTCGGGGTGAGACTTAATAGCCTTGGCGAACTGTTGGCATTTCATACACTTTCGGGCAAACTCCACGGCGTCTCTGCGCATGGTCGGCCAGTAGTATCCCTGTCGGAGACACTTAAACGATAGGGCATCCCCCCCTGAGTGATTCCCGCATACTCCGCTGTGGATCTCTTTCATAATGTACTCGGCCTTGGTCGGCCCAACACAACGCAGGTATGGGGCCGAGTACCCCCGGCGGTACAGTTTTCCATCGATTAACGTATACCTTGCCGAGGTGTTCCGGATCCTCCGGGCTTCTTCCCTGTTCTCGGGCAGCTGGGACTCGGCGAGGTAACGGACGATCGGGTCCATCCAAGTCACGACGTTCTCGGAACAGAGGACCTCTTCTCGCTCGATGCTCGGTTGGTCTAGCCGCTCAATGGGAAATGAGACGAGACCGTCTAAGTCATTCCCCGAGGCGAGCCGAGCGAGAGAGTCTGCCTCAATGTTCTCCGAACGAGGTATCCGGGTAATGAGCGAATACTTGAATTGGCCGAGAAGGGTTTTCACCTTATTCAAGTACTTGGCCATTCTTTCCTCTTTCGCCTGGAACTCCCCGGTTACCTGATTGACGATGAGCATTGAGTCGCTGAATACCTCGATGTCCTGCACACCGAGTTCCCGGGCCAAGCCGAGCCTTGCAATAACAGCTTCGTACTCCGCTTCGTTGTTTGACGCTTTGAAGTTGAAGCGGAGTGCCTGGCTAGTCTTGTACTGGTCTGGGCTCACAAGTACAAGACCTGCCACGGTACCACCCGAGTTGGAGGCTCCGTCCACAAACAGCTTCCACCTTTGGCCACTTTGTCCGCTAGTTGCCGGGTCGTTTCCCCTGGGTGCCTCGATCGACTTTTCCGGGATCCCTATAGCCGGTTCAGGCGTGCCCGAGAACTCGGCTACAAAGTCGGCTAAGGCTTGCGCCTTAATCGCAGTGCGTGGGACGTACTCGATGTCGAATTCTCCGAGCTCGACGGCCCACTTAGCGATTCGCCCTGATAATTCGGGGTTCTGAAGGACTTGGTGAAGTGGGTAGCTGGTCGGTACACGGATTGGGTGACCCTGGAAGTATGGCCTCAGCTTGCGTGCCGACGTGACCAGCGCCAATGCCAACTTCTCCAGAGGGGTATACCTCCCCTCTGCTCCTTGGAACGCTTTGCCGCTGTAGTAGACGGGGAACTGCACCTTTCCGTCTTCTCGGATCAATACTGAGCTGACGGCCTTCTCGGAGACAGCTAGGTAGACGTACAGTGTTTCCCCGGGAAGTGGTTTTGACAGCAACGGTGGGCTGGCTACGTACCTCTTCAGGTCTCCGAAGGCTTTCTCACACTTGTTATCCCAGCTAATCTTGCCTTGGCCTTTGAGCGCCTGGAAGAATGGGAAGCACTTGTCGGTCGACCGGGACACGAACCGGGATAGGGCAGCAACCATCCCGGTTAATCTCTGTACCTCCTTGGTTGTCCGCGTCGGCTGGAGATCCGCAACTGCCTGGGCCTTGGCGGGATTAATCTCAATCCCCCGGTGGTTGACCATAAACCCTAGGAACTTCCCAGATTCCACCCCAAAGGCACACTTGGCAGGGTTTAGCTTCATCCTGTACTGGCGTAGGGTTGCAAAGCAATCTCCGAGGTCTCTGACGTGGTCGGCAGTGACCCGGCTCTTCACCAGCATGTCGTCCACGTAGACCTCCATAGACCTTCCGATGAGCGGGGCGAACATTTTGTTCATCAACCGTTGGTAGGTCGCCCCGGCGTTCTTCAGGCCAAACGGCATGACCTGGTAACAGTATAGACCCTGGTCGGTGGTGAAGGCCGTTTTAGCCTGGTCAGATCTGCTGAGGGGTATCTGGTTGTACCCCGAGTACGCATCCATGAAGCTGAGCAGCTCGTGCCCGGCCGTCGCGTCTACGAGCTGGTCGATCCGGGGAAGCGGGAAGCAGTCTTTCGGGCACGCCTTGTTCAGGTCCGTGTAGTCTATGCAGACTCGCCACTTCCCGATGGTCTTCTTGACCAGGACCACGTTGGCCAGCCACTCCGGGTAGGTCACTTCCCGGATGAATCCTGCCGCGAGCAGCTTCTTTACCTCTTCGTTGATGGCGGCATACCTCTCCGGGTTAAAGGCTCTCCTCTTCTGGATCACGGGTTTGTGTCTCGGGTTGACGCTCAGCTGGTGGCACATCACAGCCGGGTCAATTCCGGGCATATCCTCGTGCGACCAGGCGAAGACATCCTTGTGCTCCGTGAGGAACTCTTCAAAGGCTGCTCGAGTTCCCGGGTCGAGTCTCGATCCGAGCATCACCGTCCTCTCCGGGTGCTCAGGGTCAAGGTTGTAGGGGACCAGGTCCTCGACCGGGTGTGCCCGGATCTCCTCCTCGGGTATTCTGGGGTCCAAGTCACTCAGCCGAGCGACATCTCCGCTCGGGGCTTCGGCTTCGTCCACCGTGAAGACGGTTGCCACAGTGATCGGGACAGGGGCCTTCCGGCACACTTTGTTGACCGCCTCCATGTAGCACTTTCTCGCGCCCTCCTGGTTTCCCCGGAACACGCCGACCCCTCCATCGGCGGGGAACTTCATGGCCAGGTGGTAGGTGGAGACCACGGCCTTTATCGCGTTTAGGGTTGGCCTTCCCAGGATGACGTTATAGACAGACGGTCGGTCCACAACAATGAACTCGACCATCCGCGTCACCCTCTCTGGGCCATCTCCGATCGTGACCGGGAGGCTGACGGTACCGGCCGCTCGGACGCATTCCCCCGAGAACCCGTACAGAGGTGTTCGGGCGGGTGTGAGCGCAACACCCTCAATCTTGAGCCTCGAGAATGCGTCCATGAACATGATGTCGGCCGAGCTCCCATTGTCTATCAGGACGCGACGGATGACGTTGCCGGCTACTCGGATCTCCCCGATCAGTGCGTCGTTGTGGGGGTGGAGTAGCCGGTCAGCCTCATCATCCGTGAAGGTGATCGGGGCACTGTCCTGGCGGCATATCTTGGAGATATGCTCAGCCATGTTAATGTACTCCCCACGAGCGTACTGGCGTGCCTCGCGGACATAGCTCCTCCGGCTACTCGGTGTGTCCCCGGTAGCCGTTCCACCAAAGATGGTGTGGACTATGTGCTCCTGCTCCTGCTCGTCAGTCTGATCGCTCGGCCTCGGGTTCCGTCTGGCGGCCTGCGCAGGTCTGCTCGGACCTGCCGGGGTAATTAGCCTCTCCACGAACTCCCGCAAGTGGCCATCGCGGATCAGCAGCTCGATCTGGTCTCGGAGCTGAATGCAGTCCTTTGTGTCGTGGCCCACGTCCTTGTGGAAGTTGCAGTACTTATTCTGATTTCTCCGGGCACGGTCTGCCCGGATCGGTGGAGGGTCTCGGAGCAGTCCCCGCCCAGTCACCTGGTTGAGGACATGCTCAATGGTTGTCACCAGCGGGGTGTACTACTGGAACCTCCCCGCTGGTGTCCTCGGGCTAGGATTGGACCCCGAGTTGTCCACGACCACGGCCTTCCCCTTATCTTGTCGGCCCTGGTCGATTTGATTCTTCTCCGACCTCCTTCCGGGAGGCCGGGATTGTTCTCCGGACGCAAGCCCACGTCCCCTGACGTACTCGTCAGCTTCGGCGTGCCTCCAAGCGATCCCCCTCAGTTGCGCGAAGGTGGGTGGCCTGTCGTAGGCTAGCGTCCAAACGAGACGCGGGTCCTTGATGCCTTCTCGGAACGCCTGCATCAGGGTCTCGTCAGTGCAGCTTTCGACCTGCACGACGGCTCTGTCGAAGCGCTCAAGATACTTCTTTAACGCCTCGGTTTCTCCTTGCTTGATGCCGAACAGGTGGGACACTCCTAGCTTCCTCGCCTTCGAGCTTAAGAACGCGGCTGCGAAGGCATCGGCCAGCTGCTTAAAGCAGTCTATCGACCCGGGGGCTAGCCTCCGGTACCACTGGCGAGCTGCCCCGGTTAAGGTCAAACAAAACGATTTGCACAGGGCTGCCTCGTTGGCGTTCTGGATCAGCATATGGGCCTGGTAGTTCTCGATATGCTCATCTGCGTCCGTGGAGCCGTCGTAAGGGTTCATGGATGGCATCTTGAACCTGGTCGGGTACGGAGACGCCATGATGAACGGGGTAAGCCACCGCCCCAAGCTGGTCCATCCCGTACTGCTGGCCCACGAGCTGGTCGAGCTGCCGCTGGAGCTGGTCCGGCCTATTTTGGTTATAGTCTTCATCCTTCGCAGGCTTGTCGACAGAGCGTTCTCGGCCTATGCGGCGATGGACTCCGGGCCTACCCAGGCGGTTGAAGACGGAGGTGGTGCTTCCCCTGACGTTTATGGTCTCCCGTGCTCGACCACCCGGCATACCGCCGGTCGCGGCCGGCGGCTCGGCAGCGGCCGAACGGGTAGCCTGGGAGTGGCGACTCCTCGACCGCACTCTACTCGGATCAACCCGCTCCTGCTGCTGCCGTCTCGGGCTCTCGCGGCGCGTCCTATCACTCCCTCGGGCGCTGGTCGGCGAGGGGTTACGCGGTTGGCTGGCCGACCTGGGAGGTCTGCTAGGCGTGGACTCGGCCGCCTCAGGTGGTTGCTCGGGGAACTGAACAACGTTGGTGTCCCGGTGGTTATCCACCAGCGTCCTTACAAGCTCGGTTAGGTCCCTAACGTTCCCGGCTAGAATCTCGGTCTGAGAGGGCCTACGTCGTCCTCGGGCGCCTCTTCCACGCTGGGTCCTCTGAGTCCCCCTCGAGCCTAAGGGAGCCTGGTCGTCATCATGGAAGTCCTGATTATCTTGCTCTGTCATGGCTTGAGATTGAGCCCTTTGGGAGCGTTCTCTGTGAAAGGTTTGAGTTGCTGGACCTTCAAGTCGCCCTCCTTCTAGCGCCAAAATGTTGATGCCAGAAATGGTTCCGGCAGCAACACCCAATGAGATCGGATATTCCGACTAACACTCGCCGGTCACTCCGCCGTCGATCACCTGCAAAATGGAAGCACTTCGGAATAATGGGGACACCGGTGTGGTGTCTGCCGTGGGTACTCCGATGCTTAAGTCAGTAAGGGTACTGATGCAAGGGGAGAGGCAGAGTTTCGGCAAGGCAAAAAAATGACCATACCTGGAAGTGAGGGTTTTTCCTCTATTTATAGGTGTTCTTAGTGGGCCTGGGTGCTCGGGGCGACCCGGTCGGGTTGGCTGCCTAGGGTACCGGGTGGATAGGTAGGCCTGCAGGGGCTACCAGCCCAATGGATGGGTGCCACGTGGCCTTAGGCGTTGCGCAGTGAGCAGCAAGACGCAATGGGCGTCACCGGCAGGGGGGCAACAGTGCCTGTCAGAGCGGGGGACAGAAGGGTGGTTGTCTCTGACGGTAGATCCTGCTAGGGCAGGTGGCGGTTGTTGGTGATGTGATGTGCTGCAGAAGTAGGGGGATGGTCTCTGTGGCTGACAGGTACAGGAGCAAGGCTGGCTTTACTACCCGGATCCAGGTGCTCAGAGCACCACACCGTCCGAGCACGTGCCTGTTCCGACGAGAACGGGGGAGGTGGTCGGCCAAAGGACCTATTCTCGGAGAACGTCCGGCTTTAAACACTGCCGAGTACCTTCAAAGACAGTATTTTGTGGTCGGAGAATATGTCGATATCAACAGTCAATTACATGTTATAAGTTTATGGATCCTTTATTTGTCACAAGTTATCTGTGGGTCATCTCGTGTTAGCCTATCAAGAAAACAGATCAAGCTAATTTTTTCTAACATTTTCATGTCATGTTTTACATCTGAACTAACCGAAAACATACAAATAATTGACCTCAACCTAATATGAACACATAGTCGTGACAAGATTTTTCTTTTTTTTAGTCATTTGAGATTTCATAGGTCAATTATATGTTACGAATTTATGGATCCTTTATATATCACAAATTATTTGTGGGCCACGTCGTGTCAACTCATTAAGAAAACATATCGAGCTTATGTTTTCTAAAATTTTCATGTCGTAATTTTACATTTGGGACTAACCAAAAAGTTACAAACAATTGGCCTCAACCTGATATAAGTACAGAGTTGTGACAATATGTTTTTCGTGGAACAACATAAATTTTGCCTTTGGAGCATACACTTCAGTTGGAGTTTTCTAAATGTTTTTTTTTTTTCCCTCCAAAAGTAAAACCAGTTAATTTTACTATTCAAATCTCTAAGTATCTCTTTTTGATTTTCAAAAAACTCAAATTTTAAAAGTTCGTAACTCTCTTATTTCAAATCGAAAGAGATGATTTGTTTAAATTGCATAGAATACAAAGAGAAACAAAACATGATTCATATTATTATTTTTTTCAATTATATTTCAAGTTTTTATACTTCTTAACTATCACAATTGATTTTCAACTAAACACACAACTTTAAACATTCACTCATAATTTCCAACAAAAACAAAAAAAATTCTAAAACTTCAGTTGGAGTGTACGTTCCAGACAAGAAGTAATAAGTTGGATTTTGCCTAAATTCTTTTCTTAAAAAAAAAAAAAAAAAAAAGTTGGAAATTGCTTAAGATTCCCCTCATCGAATAAGATACCCAATTAATTGTCTCTAGTGGATGGTAGTAGGTGAGTGTTGCTTGTATTCTACTCCAAAATGTTATTGCTTTCATTTATCCAAAAAAAAAAATTTTTTTGATTGCTTTGCCGCTCATGTTTAACCCTAACCTTATATTTTCCTACTTTTTACCTAACAGAAAATATTTTGCACTGGAAAAATATTCAGATGTTCATTTGTTTCAAAATTTACTTTTTCCCAAAGTTTTTTTAATATTTGAGAAATTTTAATTTATTTGTACTTTTTTTTTTCTGCATAAATAACTTTTTAGAATTTCTAAAAATATACAGTAATACATATTTTCCCAATCTCCTATTGAATTTAAAATTTATTTAATAGATTCCTCTTAAACTATACACCTTCATTCATTTTGCTTGCTAAATTTTCAAAATCTTTCAAAATACCTCCTATTGGATACAAAACCATTTAAAATGCTCATTTCATCCATTTCTGTCTATATAACTAACGGATATATTGACGTGACATTAATTGTGACTTTGAGAGGCTAACACTTTCATTCATTTTACCTCGTGAATTCTTAAAATCATTTAAAACACCCCCTCATGTATAGAAAACTTTTCAACATGCCCCCTTTGTCCCTTTTCGTCTATATACCTAATAGATTTACTGACTTACATTAATTGTAATTACAAATTCTAATTCCCACATAATTAAAAAAATTAAAAAGATACCCTCCAAAGTTACAATTAAAAAGGGGAAGTCGAGGATAAATCAACCGGGTATCAGTACAAATGGGATACCACAATTCTATAAATGAACTGAGAGATTTTCTACAATAAAATCTCTTATTTCACACTATTGAAAAAAACTATTGACTTAATTGTTTGATTAATTTTTAACAATCTAACTAAGAGTACATATTGTAAATTTTTAACATAGAGACTTATAAAACATACAATTAAGAAACCGATCTAATAATTAAAATTATTTTTTTTAATACTGCAAGAAATATTGTGCTATCGAAGCTTTTTTGAATTAAACATGACTGCGTATTTGTGAGCTGTCACATATTATTATGAAATATTAGGATTAATTTTATTTATGTTATCTAAATTTTAAGATTATTTTCACTTTATCTCATAAATTTAAATAACTCTCACTTGACCTTATAAACTTTGAATTTGTCCTATTTTACTAAAATTTTGGTTAAAAACATAAGGAAACAAGGTATTATGTTTTGATTTAAAATTCAAATTAAATGTTAAATGTGTTGCAAAATAAAGTGAAATTTATTACATAAACAAAAACAAACTGGTTGTACACCTATTACTTTTTACTACCACAATAAAGGGTACGAGAAGTATTTTTATTTGTGGAGTGGATGATAAGAAGACCGTCCCGTTTTGAATCCGCCTCATTGCCATCCGTCCGATTCAGAAAAAGGTGCCACCTCAGTGCAATGAAGTGGCAGATTCAAATTGGAACTGGTCCCCCAGTTTTGAATTGGGGGACTGAAGAAAGGTCCTTCTTCTCCCCAACTAACACAGCCCGAGGCTTTGCCATTCTATCACTAGCCGCCTTTCTTTTTCCACCTTTGTATCTCAGGCTCAGCTGACGTAAAGCTGCATCCGAATTGTTCATGTATTTTTAAACTTTTTTTTTAATCCCATTTAAGCTACAAATTACAATTCTTGTCCTTTTTACTTTACCTACACAATTGAGGAATGAATTTTTTTTTTTTTTTTTTTTTGGGGAGAAAAATGATTGAACTAAGAATATATGTTGGATCGGCCCTAGATATATAATTGACATTTATACAAAAGAGTATAGGTAGACGAATAAATTAAAAAAGAAGTATAAAAATATCAGATTTATTCAATTAATAACAATCAATATAAGTATTAATATTAAGTATAAAGTAAAAAAAAACAAGCTTAATCCTTTGTTTTTTTATTTGTTAGGATAAATTATCATTTAAAGTGAAAACTTATAAAAAAATATGAAGAATATTTATTTTAAATGCATAAAAATTGTAAATATTTTTATTTTATAGAAATATCATTTATGATATCAGACATCACCGTTTAAAGTTTTTAACAAAAATTCTAATGTAAGAGGTCAGGACAAGTTTTTAAAGAATGGGGATAAAGGGGAAATACGTGTAAAAAAAAAAAAAGAAAAAAGAAAAAAGAAAAGCGGCACAACGAAGAATAATGTGTTTTAAACGTTTTAGGTTTAAATAGTAATAGATTTTTTTAATGCAACTTTGTAGCGAGGTTGCAAATATATATATTTTTTAAAATTTTGAATGCTTTTTTTTTTTTGTTTTGTTTTTTTTTTTTTTTGTCTCTAGCTCTCTAACGAGCTTTATTTTTATTGTAGAAACACATGCCTTACCAACTAAAATTGGAAATTTTTGTTTCAAAAGTTGGCACCAAAAAGTTGGCGCATGTGATATATTATAGGAATATGTTGGTCAATAATATTTTTCTAAGAAGGTTTTTATTTTTTATTTATTTTTTAAATAAAATTAGTCTAAGATGGTTTTTATTAAATGACTGAAATTTGGCAAATGATTGATCAATATTAAAATGTACTTTTTTCTGATTAATGACTATTTTCCTTTAAAAAAAATGGCCGTTACTTAAATAAGTATTTAAAACTGTATATTATTTAATTTTCTATATATATTTTTTTAATTTTAAGGTAGAGAATATTTAAAAAATTTCCCATACTATTTAGCTATTGTTAATTCGGTTAATTAATTAATTTTTATATGTGTGTTTTAAAAGGGAAGAGTGATGCAACACTTTAATTGTGGTGGGTAAAGCAAGTGCGTCGTGAATTGAATCTATCAAATTAAGGACATAGAAATAGAGAGAGAATCATGGTCTTGGGGTAGTTGAAAAAGCCTTTTTGAGCATGCTCTCACCAACCAAGCCAAGTGTTTTATCATTTTCAATGGCTTTTGAGTATGAATAAGTCGGTTGAATAAAAAAAACCCTTGGCTTTCTTTGCATTCCTTTTCGTATTTTGCTTCGCTTCCCACCAACCAAATGAATTTAAAAAATCGTGTCTTTGCTTCAAATTTCAATATGATTTCTTATCTTTCTAAAACCTAACTCATCTTTAATCTAAGCAATAATCAACGTTAAAGCCAAAACCTGGCCCGTGCATTTAGATTTACATTGTCGTGCAATTTTTCTTTATTTGGAAGGAGAAAGATTAATCCACCCAAGGGTTGTATTTAAAACATTTCCAAATGAATCATTAATTAGTGCTAATTGCTAAATTTTAATATTTAAGTAGGAAATTCACTAATATAAGATTCTTTTCGGGCTAAATTTAACATATATTATACGTTAAGTGTCAAATTTGAAACCAAATATAACACAAATCAAATATCGATAATTAACTTTAATTAATTGATGTATTGACTTTTCATTTTTATTAATTTTACTTTTTTCACTAAATAGTATTGTAATATCATTTTTGAATTATTTTAAAATTAAAAGTTTACTTAACAAGTTTTATATTAGGATTTCCCTTTTTCTCTCTCCCTCTTTTTCTCTCAAATTTCTCATATACTAGGGTTTCCTTTTGTGTGGGAATTATGCCGCTGTTGTGGCTGACGAGGTGATCGGCAATTCAATGATATCGACGGGGATGGAGTCGGATGGTCCTAATTAGGAGTTTCTCGACCAAATCTAGTCTGATGAGCTTCCAGCAGTTTGGGATCCAGTGAGACCTTGGTAATCCGATAGTTGGTGCGACGATCTCATACCTCTAGTCGAGCTAATTGATTTCCTTTGTGTTGTGGTGTGTTGCGAGGTGGTTGTTCCATGTGGGGTAAGAATTTTGCGGTTAATGTTATTTTATATTCATTATTTGTTTTTGTGTTTTAGTTTTAATTTTATAATAAATGAGGTAGTTCCCCTACCTCCGATTATTATTTTTTATTTATTCCGCTTGAGTCATTTTCTGACGTATATATCTACTGGTTCCGTTAGTATTATGGTTAAACGGAGTTTGTTGCAGTCTTTATGCTACGAGAAATTGTCTCTCGACCAATCGGAATATTCTATCAATTGTAGATGTTTTTTCAAAAAGAGCTTTGTACATGCTCGATTATAGTATAGCCGAAGAATTCGAGGAATTTTCCTATCACTCGGTCTCGGTTTATGTCCTCCTCAATAAGCTTTATCATATTTTACTGATAGAATTAGTCTTAGTCGAGGGTTATTTTTCCTATACCATATGGTTATTTTATCTTTGATATTGGTGTTTGTTTTCAATTTTAATTTGAAGGATCATTTCCATTTCAAAAAAATTTCAGATTATTATAATTGTATGAAAAGTAGAGCAACATATCACATGTGTCTAACATTGAAATGTGTTAAGATTGTCTAAATAGGGCAGGAGTTCAATGACATTAGCTTCGGTTTTTGGTTGAAAGCTAAGTGGATTGTCTAAATTTAGAGCCTGATAACAACTATTTTATTATCACAATAATGATAATACAAAACGTGTAAAAAAAATTGAGAGAAAAATAGTAAAACACATTTAAATTTTCCTAAATATAATGGTTTCTAGCTAAATGAGATGTACAATTGACACACGTTAAGGTTGTGATTAATTATTATTATTATTTTAATTTAGGGTACAAGAATTCAAACTTAATGATTTCTGTTGAAATTAAACGTAAAATTATCGTTAAATTAGTGAAATTAAATGTGAAACTATAGTTGCAATATAGAATGTCATGATTAACTATCTACTCTATTTTCTTATGATGTGAAGGAAATAGGGGGTTTGGTGGGAATAATGTTGGGAAGTGGTAGGTGAGGATTGTAGTTGAGAACTACTACACTTCACAATTTTATATGATTCCTTTCCTACATCGGCTTGGCGCTTTCGTCGGCATTTCCCTTATGTTTTTGGTTGGTTTTCTAAAATTTTTGTGATTTTATTGTAATTTTCTTTCGGTTAGCAACCCCACGCGCAATGCACTCACGTGTTGCACCCCGTGACTTACTTATTTAATTTTATTTTTATTACAAAAAATTGTACTCAAGTATATTGATTAAAACAATCGAAGTAAATAATAGGGATAAATTACTTTTTTAACAAGTTTTTTAATAAATAATCAATGTTTTGTAAAATTAACAAAATGACCGTTTTAAAAAATGTTAATTGACTGATTGATCATGGTTAATATGTGATTAATAAATGATAAATTGTATTTTTCATTGATTGACATTTATTTTCTTAAATAAAAAATCTTGACCATTTATTTAAACAAGTGTTTAATAATTGCCTATTTACTTAATTTTTTTTTTCTAGAAATGTTTTAAAATATTTGAAATAAATAACAAACTTACAAGGTAAATAAAAAATTCACTGAATAAATAATTAATTTACTAGATGCAACTACTTATTTTAAATATTTTTAAAACCATATTTACTTGAATTTTCATATAAAATCACTATTTTCTTCTTCTTTTTTTTAATATAAAATTACTATTTTCTTCTTTCTTTCTTTTTTACATTTTTAAGGAGAAAGTACCTTAATAACATAAATTTGAATGCCATTGTACCAGCATGACATGAAAAAGTAACATTAGATCAATATGACACAAAATTAAACTAACGTAAACTAAAGTTTATGTCATATTGGTCAAAATAAGGGAGTTTGTGTTATGTTGGTCAATAGATAGAAAACAAGTGGTTATTTGGGTAATTTTCTCTATTTTTAAAGATGAAGAGGCCTTCATCTCTATGCATATTGATTACATTTGTCCAATTAAGATATTTGATTGAGGGAAAAAATCAGGAAGTATACCACAAAAATAAGTAGTGGATTAATTTTTGTCATAAGAGAAAAAAATTTGTAAAAAATACAATAAGATGATGTCATAAATATATATATATATATAATTATAATTTTTCTCTCTCTTCTCTCCTCTCTCCTCTCTCCTCTCTCCCCCACACGCAAACCGTGACCATCATCAGTCCCTATAAGAAAAAGAGTAAGCTCCTAATGATATGAGTTCCTTTGGGGTAAATCCTAAGAGCAAAACTGTAAGGACACAAAACTCAAAACGGACAATAACATACCAAAGGAAGGCATGAGTCATTATAAATAGTATCAAAGCATACACCTAACTGGAAGTGTAGCCAACGAGGATGTTGGGCCTCAAAAGGAGGGATGGTTGTGACAGTCATCCGTCACTATAAGAAAAATGGTAAGCTGTGCAGTTTTATATCACTTAAGAATGGATATATGTGATGGTTCATAAGTCAAAAGACCATCTCCTAATAGTATGAAGCCTTTTAGGGTAAAACCCAAGAGCAAAACTATGTACGCATGAGTCCCAAAGTGGGCAATATCATATCAAAAGGAGGCATGAGTTGTTACAAATGGTATCAGAGCCAATACGTAATCAGAAGTGTAGCCAATGAGGATGTTGGGCCCCAAAAGGATGGGTGATTGTGACAGTCATCAGTCCCTATAAGGAAAATTGTAAGCTTTGCAGTCCTACATCACTTAGGAATGGATATATGTGATAATTCATAAATAAACATACTACCACCTAATGGTCTGAGGCCTTTTGAGATTAAGCTCAAGACCAAAATCGTGCGAGCATAAGACCCAAAGCGAACAATATCGTATCAAAGGGAGGCATGGATTGTTAGCCAAACCCATCCCTTTTTCTCTCTCTACTCTCGTTCTCTCCACAGGACTAAGTCGACTCCACATCGCTGGGAAGACCATTCTCCAGCACAATCTTCCATCTCCACACCGTCGCCGAACTGCGAGAAATCGTGGGTAATGCCCATCTCCTCCGATGCTAATAACTGGATCTCTTCCTTGTGGCTCCAGTTTCCTCACAATTCTGGCGAGATCTAGCACTGATCGTTCACTATTGCTCTCTCCTTACTACAATCTCCTCCATTTGGTCACCAGTTCTTTTCTTCGTTAGATCGCCATACTCTCTTGTGCCACCTCTAACGCCAATTGCAAGCTCCAACTCCTTCGTGGGCGTTCTCCTACATGGCCACAAGATTTCAGGCATGGCCTTGCGAGCTTACTGAGATCTCCACCATACGATTTTTGCATTGGCTGCACTAGCTTCGTTGTTTCTCTTCACCGAGTCTCTTCACTGGATCTTGTGTTTTTGTTTTGTTTTTTTTTGCATATGATGGGGATTGTAAATTTTTCTGATTATGTGGATATGTTGTGGATCTGTTGGTATATGTGAATGTAATGACTTTTCATTATTTTTTCACTAATCCAGTGATAAAATCAATTTTTTTTAGGGAAAATATTTGGTTTTATTTATTGGATTTGGTGGATTTTGAAATTTGATGTGAATTCTGAGTTTTGTGGATTGTTGGTGAATTTTTTAGTATTTCAGTTATAAATTCAAGTGTTTATTTTTTTTTTTTAATTTCAGTGACAGAACCTAGAAAAATCCGACGGAAGCTAATAGTTACCCATCGGCAGTGGTGGTTTCTAATCAGAAACTCAGTTACTGTCGGTAACCAGTTGGTTACCATTAGGTAACTCAGGTGATAACATCATGGATATCAATTAGAAATTATAATTCATTTAAAATAAGTAGCGTTCGCCAAACACCTCTGTGTGCAAATAAATCTACGAAAGTGTAAGTGATCGAAAAAGTAATATAGTAGTGAGTAAAGTACTGTCTCCACTAGGATTGAATTACTAAAAATTAATTACGAAAACCAAATGTTCAAAAATAATTTGAAGAGTGAATTAAGTACTAAAATTTGTAATAAATGATGAAAGTAAATGGGTGTGATTAAAATGCAAACAAAAGGCAAGACTTAGCAAGATCTAAGCTACAGGCTGTGAATCAATGATGGGTATAAGCTAGAATTACTGATTTTCCCTCAGTTTGCAAATCTAACTGCGAATGCTGTAGTAATGCTATAGCAAAATTAATCCAGTCAACCTAAAATTCTGCATAATCCTCTATCCAAATGATTTATACCTTCAGTTCCTTAAACCAAAATTAACATATTCCTATACATTTCAGTTTTCAAAACCTAAAGTTAAGCGTCAATTTTACTGGGTTGTACAAGTTAATAATATATTACTATATCATTCATTTGTATTATCCAAGCTAGATCTAACTAAAACCAACCTTCCCATAATTAATTTTAGTTTATGTTCTCCACCAACTGATAGCCAGTCAATCAACAAAGATTAAACATACGATACACTTGAATAAACATAATGAAAATTACTAAGCAATTAAAATAACAATTAAATCTTCATTGCAACTTCGGTTCCATCAATAATCCTAGCTATAGAAATTTAGTTCATGTTCAGTTCAATATAATTAAAAATAACAATCACAACTAGTGGTTTCATGATTCACAGAGAGATAGCGAAGAAATTCCAAAAGGATTGGGTGAGCTAAAATCAGAAAATCCCGAGTTGAGCGTGCGTGCTATCCTGCGTCTCCTTGCCCAGCCAATAGTCCAAGGGCCGTGCTATACTGCTCGCCTCTGAAGTTTCAGATCTCTCCCCATTTTTGTCCCGATGTACCTCTTTCCTTTTCTTTCCTCTCTCAGTTTGTTTTTCTGAATTCGTGCATCTACCTCCTCTTTGTACAATCATTTTTTAACCTTTTATACTAGGGCAAATTGAGGTGCCCTAGTTACATGTGTGCTCTAATAGCCAAGGCTAGTGGCCACCTTAGATATAGCTGTTCTATTCAAACAAAGTCAACAAGTGGACCAGCTACCAGCTGTAAAGAAAGAATTGTGTCAGCATATGCTTTTGGTTGTTTCTTTGCTGCTGCAGTATTGCTGTAGCATCAGGTGTATTTCAGCTTTCTATTTCATTGCTTTCGCTTTTCCAGTGTGCCTTCACTAATTCTTCACTTGGACCTCCTGAATGGGAAAGCACAAAATTAACATTTTTTATTAAAGTTGAAGACTGAGTTAATGATTAGGACGAGAGTTTTCCACAATTATCAACCTTTTTCAACTAAAGAAAAACTTCATACTATTATGTAAAATACTGAAAACTGAGGTACTTTACCTTGAGACATCGACAATTATTAAGCCTAAAAGCATGATAAATAACTATATTTCATAGAGTTATCACACCCCCAAACTTGAGTCATTGCTCGTCCTCGAGTAATGCCACAAACAACAAAAGATGAAACACACAAAAAGATTTAATGCACAAAATAGAAAATTGCTCTAGTTGCTAAACAAGTTGATTCTACATTCTCACAAATGCTTCTTAATTCCCAGCTCATTTTCAAAATCAGCACTCATTAAATATCAGCTCCATCTTTTATAAGCTCACTCCCAAATGAGGTTCCTCTATAGGTGTGTGTGTGTGAGACTATAGCTAAGCATCTTTAAATCACCTAAGTCACTTGGATCACGATCATTGAGCCTAGTTTATGATCTAATAAGCTGATTGTTTGGTTCCCTCTCCACTAACATCAGTAAACGAAACACCTAGAGTTAGACATATTCCACAGATTGTTCCTTAGGGCATTGGACTGGGTGTACGTATTTATTTATTTTATCATCATAACACTGTTACCTTATAACGCGAATGCCAACATAGGTGATGAAGACACTCAGTTACTCAACAATGTCACATTTCAGAATTGCTATAGCATACTCATATTCTGAACCGCTGTTTAACGCAAAAGTACACATGGGGTTCATGTTACTCCTGGTTACCACGCAGCTCAGAATAACGGAGTTCTTTATTCATAAGAGGATTTTTTTTTTAATAACAGGACACCCTTAAACATTAGCCCTTTTCAAGATCTTTTTACTTTTAATGCACATCTATTCTCCCCAAAATGCTTGGCTCCCTAAAGATTCACCTCAAAGGTTTCACACAATCAGTTCTCAAATCCTAAATTCTCACATTGATTCGAAATTTCCTAGGCCTTTCACAAGAAAACAAAGCTGTAGTCTATTGTGCAACATTTCGAGTAATCTCACTCAAAGAGCAAACAAATAACAAACATCACCAATGCTCAATTCATGCCAATTCATTCCATAAGCTAAAAATTCCAAAACACTACTACTCTTCATTGAATTTCCTCAAACCAACAATGTTGTAGCAAAACCAGAGCATTTTTTTCACACATAACCAAAATATTGAACTTAATTTTAATCTAATTTTTTCTAATATAAAATCACCTAATCAAACCATAAAAATAAAATAGACAAAGAAGAACAAAACAAAACCAAACCTACTTAAATAGACCTTACTAAAACAAACCTAATCAAACCTTGACAGCCCCAAACTTGAACTAAGCAGTGTCCTCACTGCTTAGTTCAAGTTTGGGGCTGTCAAGGTTTGTGCTTAGGGAACAAAACACGAATAACCAAAATGAAACAAAACAAAACAAGACAAAAGGAGTAAAGGTTGGAACTCCGTGTGGAGGTGGGCAGGTGACCTATCCTCTTAGTCCTCTTCGTCATCCTCTTCAACATCTTCTGTGTCCTCCTCAATAGCAACCGGCTCCAGCACACTCTCTGGAAACTCAGGAAATGAAAATATGGGCTTCGTGAAATTTTTCTGCAGGGATTTCTGCAAAGCAAAATCCCTATGTTAGGCATAAGCCCAATATTACTGTTGTTGTTTGTGCTTATGTTGTAACATTTCCATGGCCTAATACTGTTGAATCTCCTGAAGGTTTATTCATTGTTCCAGCATTTTCAGTGACTGGGTCAGCTTGGCAGGTATGGGTCCTCTGCTACCCGATGCTACGCCACCTCTGCTAGTGGTGGGCTGTGGTGCTGGGTCTTGCTCTTCTTCATCAGTGGGAGGCTGCTCCTGATTTCCTCTACTCACTTTGATTTACGTTATCCTTGCTATAGCAATAGTGGTGATGGCTGCTTTTAATGATAACCGTTCCTCAGTGTCAAACACCGACACACCAACACTAAAGCATAATCCGGTGATGAGGGATGGAAACCACAAGCTGCCACCCTGCTTGCTAGCACAAGCACAGAGCTCTTGGTAAATGATTTTACCCTTGTCGATGGGGTGGCCTAAGATGATGGACTGCAACAGTAACACTCCATCTTTTGACACCGTCTGAACGTGCGTGGATGGCATCAGACGAGTCTTGAGGAAATGATACCACACATTGCATTGTGGTGTAAGACTATTCCTTGGAATTGTCATTGCTCCTTGGGCAGAAACATTTCAGACGGTCCCCTCAACACAGATGCGTTCCAGCATAGTTTGCAGCTATGTTGCATCAGCATTTTCGGCGAACTCCGTATGCAAATCTTCAGCCCGTAAAACCTGTTAATGGTATCCTTGTCAATCGGCACCTGCACACTGTGAACATACACCGTCTTCTGCCCTTCCTTTATGAGATGGGCGTAAAATTCCCTAACTATCGGCACAACAGCAGCAGTGGGGTGGGAACAAAATTGTCTCCATTTGTGCTTGTAATCACTAGTGTATAAATTCATCATACCCCACAGTGGGGGTGTCTTGCAACAGAAACCCTTTCTCAGGGCAAAATGATCGTTCGGAAGTGAATGTCTCATACCTATCCTCAGCTTCTTTGGATTGAAATGTTCGAAAGCTTGTGGTGGTCTCTTTTGGCCTCCTACCTGCTTGCTTGTGGGCCAATTTCTTTGTTCGTACCATAGTGACACAGAGGAATATTCGAAGATGGATTTGTCTGTGGAATGACAACGGGCACCCCCAAACTTGCGAAGCACGATCAAGAGAAAGACACTATAAAATACGTGGAACAAAAGAAGAGAATGGAGATTGGACAATTCTGCAACGAATGGCTGGAGTCCTCAGTTTCGTGGGGAGTTGAGGATGGTATGGGTCTAGGCACCTTTGCGATGGCAGGCGGATGGCAGGTGAATGGTAGGAATGGACGGCAGGTGAACGGCAGAGGTGGTCAGTGCGGGTGGACGGCAGGGATGGACGGCGGTTGAACGGTAGGTGAAGGGCAGAGATCAGTTCTTTGATGCGGTGGCTGTGCCCTTGCTTTTGGGTTGATGGTGCAGAGGAGAAAAGTGGGGTATGCTAGGGTTCCTTTTTGAATAAAATAAGGAGAAAGTGATCTTGCTTTTGTCATTTTCCCTTATTTATCACTTTTTTTTTTACCAACACCTGAGATCCTCGTGAAGTCTTTCTACATTCTCACTGCTGCACGAATTGCTACAGCATTTCTTCATGATGAATAATTTTGCTACAGCAAAACCACCAAAGTACCGCCTATGTCATGTGAATCCGGTTTTCCTCTTTCTGCTACCACTATCCCTGTACAACACCAAAGCTGCTCAAAACTCAAAGCATAACAGGAAATAAACAGAAAACAAATCAAAAGTAATTTCAAAAATAAAAGTATAGGGTTGCCTCCCTCAAGCACTTGTTTTAGAGTCTTCAGCCTGATTATGCTACCATTCAGGCATCTTGTAGCGAGATGGAGGTTTTCTGATAGTTGAGCTCATAACCCCAGTAATGCTTAAGTCTCTGACTGTTGACTTTGAAAGTTCTCCCTAAATTTTCTACAGCAATCTCCACTACTCCATGTGGGTAGGCTTGAACTACTACAAAGGGCCCTGACCACCGTGATTTGAGCTTCCCTAGAAACAGCTTCAATCTTGAGTTGAAGAGTAGAACTTACTGCCCAGTCTCAAATTGCCTTTAATTCTGTTGTCGTGCCACTTCTTTGTTTTCTTTTTGTACAACCTGGCATTCTCATAAGCGTGCAAATGGAATTCCTCCAACTCATTCAGTTGCAACAAACGCTTCTCTCCTGCCAGTTAGAGGTCCATGTTCAACTGCTTGATTGCCTAGTAAGCCTTGTGCTCCAACTCCACCGGTAAATGACATGCCTTCCCGAAAACTAATCAGAATGGTGACATTCCCAGTGGTGTTTTAGATGTTGTACTGTATGCCTAGAGTGCGTCATCCAACCTAAGCGACCAGTCTTTGCGATTTGGGTTGACCACTTTCTCCAAAATCCGCTTTATCTCTCTGTTTGAGATTTCTACCTGCCCACTGGTTTGTGGGTGGTATACTATAACAATCTTATGTTTCACACCATACCTACCCAAGAGATTCTCAAATTGCCTGCTGTTAAAATAAGTTCCTTCGTCATTGATGATTACTCTGGGTGTCCCAAAGCGGGTAAAAATATTCTTGTGAACGAATTTTACCACTACCTTGCAATCATTTGTTTGGAGTGCGACAGCTTCCTCCCACTTTGAGACATAGTCAACAGCTACCAAAATATATGGTTTCCATAAGATGGAAGAAATGGCCTCATGAAATCAATGCTCTACACATTAAATAGTTCAACCTCCAGAATGTTGTTCAAAGGCATTTCATGTCTGCGGGAGATATTGCCAACCCTTTGACACCAATCGCACGACTTAGTGAACTCGTGAGCATCTTTAAACATAGAAGAATAGTAAAATCCTAATTGTAGGATCTTGGTAGCTGTTCTTGTTCCTCCAAAATGTCCACCGTAAGGGGATGAATGACAGTGCTGCAAAATGCTCTTTAATTCCTCCTCTGGATCACATCTCCTGATAATCTGATAGTCACACTGTTTATAGAGAAAAGGCTTATCCCATGAATAGAATTTTACCTCCTGAAGGAATGTCTTCCGTCTCCGGCTAGTCATCTCTGGTGGAAACAGCTCACTGACTATGTAATTAACGAAATCTGTATACGAGGGGGCAGTAGCTTGTTGCAGGGTCAAAAGTCGCTCATCAGGGAATGTCTCACGAATGAATTCCTTCTTCTCAACTTCAGTCCCTACCTCAAGCCTTGATAAATTATCCGCAACCAGATTTTCTGAACCCTTCATGTCTCTGATCTACAAATCAAATTCTTTTAAGAGCAATATCCACCCGATCAATCGTGGTTTAGCATCCTACTTGGCAATTAGGTACTTAATCGCTGAATGGTCTGTGTAAATTATCACTTTGATGCCCACTAGATATGCTCTGAACTTATCGAATGCAAATACCACAGCCAAGAGCTCTTTCTTAGTGGTAATATAATTCAAGTAGGCCTTTGTCAGTGTCTTGCTTGCATAATAAATTGAGTGAAACACCTTCTCATGCCGTTGTCCCAACACTGAACCTACTGCGTTGTCGCTAGCGTCGCACATCAACTCAAAGGGCAATGACCAATCAGGTGAAATGATGATGGGTGCGGAAACTAACTGCCTTTTCAACTCCAAGAATGCCTATTGAAATTCCTTACCAAAATCAAAAAGTCGATTTTGTTCAAGTAAAGTGCACAACGGCTTAAAATCTTTTAAGAAGTCTCTCATGAATCTTCTATAAAAACCTGCATGGCCCAGAAAACTTTTAATCCCCTTTACTGATGTAAGTGGTGGTAGCTTGTCAATTACTTCAATCTTTGCTTTGTCCACCTCGATGCCCTTGTTGGAAACCTTGTGGCCCAAAACGATGCCCTCTTGTACCATGAAATAACACTTTTTCCAGTTGAGGACTAAATTGGTTTTTTCACACCTCATCAAAACTTGTTCCAAATTCGCTAGGCAGTCACCAAAAGAATCACCGAACACCGAAAAGTCATCCATAAAAACCTCCAGTGATTTCTCCACTATATCAGTGAAAATAGACATCATGCACCTCTAAAATGTTGCTGGAGCATTACAGAGTCCGAACGGCATCTGCCTGAAAGCAAAAGTCCCATATGGACAGTGAAAGTTGTCTTTTCCTGATCCTCTAGTGCTATAGCAATCTAGTTATAGTCTGAGTATCTGTCCAATAAGCAGTAGTATTCCTTTCCTGCAAATCTGTCAAGCATCTGGTCAATGAACGGCAGAGGGAAATGATCATTCCTAGTTGTTTTGCTTAGCTTCATGTAGTCCATACATACCCTCCACCCAGTTACTATTCTTGTAAGAATTAGCTCATTGTTGTCGTTTGCAAGCACAGTGACTCCTACTTTCTTTGGCACAAATTGAACTGGGCTGACCCAAGAGCTGTTTGAGACAAGATAGATAATCCCTACATCTAGCCACTTAATCACCTCCTTCTTCACAACTTCTTTCATGATTGGGTTCAGCCTCATTTGTTGTTCAACAGAATTATTGTAGCATTCCTCCAACAAAATTTTATGCATACAGATCGATGGGCTGATTCCTTTAATATTAGCAATAGTCCACCCAATTACCCTTTTGAGCCTCTTCAGCACATCTAGTAGTTGAGTCTCCAGTACCCCAGTCAATCCAGAAGAAATAATCACGAGCAAAGTGTCTGAATCACCCAAATAAGCATACCTCAAATGTGAAGGTAAATGTTTCAGTTCCAAAGCGGGTGGTTCTTCAACAGATGGTTTATGCGATCTGAGGGGCCTTTATGATAACTCAAGTTACTCGAATTGCCTTCCAGATCTAGCTGACGCGTGCCTACCCCCCATCCAGGATACTTGATTATCATTATTATCCTCATCTACTTCAGAATCAGTCAGGTCATCTTCTTTTGTCAGCTTTGTAAAGCATGTCTTCTCAAACTCTGTAGCCACTAGTGAATCCAGAACATTGATAGCCGAGCACTCCTCAACATCATCAGCAAAATGCATCGCCTTGAATACGTTGAAGGTAACCTGCTGATCTTGGACTCTCATGGTCAGTTCACCCTTCTGCACATCTATTAATGTTTTGCCTGTAGCTAAAAAAGGTTTTCCCAGGATAATTGGTACCTCCTTGTTGCTTCATAATCCAGTACAATGATATTTGCTGGAAAAATGAATTTGTCTACCCTCACTAGCACATCTTCAATTTTCCCTTCTGGATGAACAAATAACATGTCAACTAATTGCAGAGTGACTATGGTGGGTCTTGTTTCCCCAATTCCCAACTTTTTGAAGATAGGTATAGGTATCAGATTTATACTTGCCCCCAAGTCACACAATGCTTTTCCAAAGTACTGATTACTAATGGAGCACAGTATGGTGAAGCTACTAGGATCTTTCAACTTAGGTGGCAACTTGTTCTTCAGTATCGTACTGCACTCTTCGGTTAGCGTTACCGTCTCAAACTCACCTAGTCTATGTTTCTTCGAAAGAATGTCTTTCATGAATTTAATGTAGCTAGGTATCTGCTCCAATGCCTCCACCAGTGGAATGTTGATTTGTAGTTGCTTCAATATGTCTAAGAACCTTCTGAACTGCTTATCATGCTTTTGACTCTGATATCTCTGAGGAAATGGTGGCGGAAGTCTCTTTGATCCACTTTGCTTCAATGTTCTTTGCCATCTCTCCTAGGGTTTTTCGTATCACTAGGAATCGATCCTTGAGGCCTATTGTTCAAAGCATTAGCTAGTTGCCCCACTTGATTCGCTAAAGTCCTCAATGATGCAGCTTGACTCTGAATAATGGCTGATTGATTCTGAATGATAGCATCATTTTTCGCCACGTATTCTTTAAGTAGTGCCTCAATGCGATTTGATTGTTCTTGAGACTGTTGTCTTTGGTGTTGATGCTATTGGAAACCTGGTGGGTGTGTTGGTTTGCTTGGCCCTGCTGAAGAATTAGCTCCCTGATTTGTCCAAGAAAAATTTGGATACGGCCTCCACCCTGAATTGTAGGTGTTGGAATATGGATTATTATTCCTATTAAAGTTGTTTACGTAGCATACCGAGATTGGGTTGGCTGGGTAGTTTTCAAATGAATGCCCCTCACCGTAATAAACACAAGCAATGTCAACAACTTGCACCGAACTTGCTCCTGCTACCATGTTCATGGATTTCAATATGTTGGACAATGAAGAAACTTGAGCTATCAATGTTGTCACAGCATCCACTTCATGAACTCCAGCCACACGTTATCCTGCAGCAACTCTCTTAATAGGCCACTTGTAGTTGTTGTTATACATTCTCTCCATGATATCATAGGCCTCATTGTAAGACTTTACAAGAAGGGCTCCATTAGCTGATGCATCCGTAATACATCGGGTTTGAGCATTGAGTCCATTGTAAAAGGTCTCCATTTGTATCCAATGGGGAAGTCCGTGGTATGGGCATTTCCTTAGCAGCTCTTTAAAGCGCTCCCATGCTTCATATAAAGCTTCTCCCTCCAACTGCTGGAATGATGTGATATCATTTCTGAGCTTGGCATTTTTGTTTGAAAGGAAGTATTTCACTAAGAATTTCTCGGCCAAGTCATTCCACGTTGTTACCGAATCTGGTGATAGAGAAATCAACCATGCTCTAGCTATGTCCCTTAGAGAAAAAGGAAATAACTTGAGACAAAGAGCTTCTTCAGTTACACCTGGCAGCTTAAAAGAATCACTCACTTCAATGAATAATTTGAGATGAAGATGAGGATCTTCAGTCGGCATCCCACTAAATTGTCCCACCGTTTGGAGCATCTGACACAAAACAGGCTTCAACTCAAATTGTTGTGCTTGAATTTCTGGTCTAACAATGCTTGGATGCAGCCCGTGTAACATGGGTATAGCGTAATCTCTTATCGCTATGTCTCTGTCATTTGTCATTGCTGCAACATTGTTAACATTATTATTGGCTACTACTCCCTCAACCATTTCTTCCATTCTTGCAACACCCTGTTGTTCCCTTCTTCTTGCTCTGAAGGTTCTTTCAATTTCTGGATCTAAGGGAACTAAGTCTGCGTCCCTCGGCCTATTCATGCAAGAAAGTTACACCTGGCAAAGAAACAACCAAAGTTGAATGAGACTAAGGAAAGCAAAATAAATGAAAAAGAAGATAAATTTGGTTCCTATAATAATAATTTTCAATAATCACAATCCCCGACAACGGTGTCAAAAACTTGTTCGTCAAAAACCTATGTGGGCAAATAAATCTACGCAATTGTACGTAATCGAACAAGTAATATAGTAGTGAGTAAAGTATCGTCTTCACAGGGATTGAATTACTAAAAATTAATAAATGGAAACCAAATGTTCAAAAATAATTTGAAGAGTGAATTAAGTACTAAAATTTGTAATAAATGATGAAAATAAATGTATGTGCTTAAAACGCAAACAAAAGGCAAGACTTAGCAAGATCTAAGCTACAGGTTGTGAATCAATGATGGGTATAAGCTAGAATTACTGATTTTCCCTCAGTTTGCAAATCTAACTGCGAATGCTGTAGTAATGCTATAGCAAAATTAATCCAGTCAACCTAAAATTCTGCATAATCCTCTATCCAAATGATTTACGCCTTCAGTTCCTTAAACCAAAATCAACATATTCCTATGCATTTCAGTTTTCAAAACCTAAAGTTAAGCACCAATTTTACTGGGTTGTACAAAGTAATAATATATTCTTATACCATTCACTTGTATTATCCAAGCTAGATCTAACTAAAACCAACCTTCCCATAATTAATTTTAGTTTATGTTCTCCACCAACTGATGGCTAGTCAATCAATAGAGATTAAACATACAATACACTTGAATAAACATGATGAAAATTACCAAGCAATTAAAATAACAATTAAATCTTCATTGCAACTTCGATTCCATCAATAATCCTAGCTATGGAAATTTAGTTCATGTTCAGTTCAATGAAATTAAAAATAACAATCACAACCAATGGGTTCATGGTTCACAGAGAGAAAGCGAAGAAATTCCAAAAGGATTAGGTGAGCTAAAATCAAAAAACCCTGAGTTGAGCATGCGTGCTATCATGCGTCTCCTTGCCCAGCCAATAGTCCAAGGGCCGTGCTGTACTGCTCGCCTCTGAAGTTTCAGATCACTCCCCCTTTTTGTTCCGGTGTACTTCTTTCTTCAGCCTGTTTTTCCGAATTCGTACGTGTACCTCCTCTTTGTACAGTTCTTTCTTAACCTTTTATACGAGGGCAAATTGAGGTGCCCTAGATGTGTCCCTCTAATAGCCAAGGCTGGTGGCCACCTTAGATACAGCTGTTCTATTCAGACAAAGTCAGTAAGTGGACCAGCTACCAGCTGTAAAGAAAGAATTGCGTCAGCATGTGCTTTTGGCTATTTCTTCGCTGCTGCAGCATTGCTGTAGCATCAGGTGTATTTCAGCTTTCCATTTCATTGCTTTCACTTTTCTAGTGTGCCTTCACCAATTCTTCACTTGGACCTCCTGAATGGCAAAACACATAATTAACATTTTTTTATTAAAGTTGAAGACTGAGTTAATGATTAGGATGAGAGTTTTCCACAATTATCAACCTTTTTCAACTAAAGAAAAACTTCCTGATATTATGTAAAATATTGAAAACTGAGGTACTTTACCTTGATACATCGACAACTATTAAGCCTAAAAGCATGATAAATAACTCTATTTCATAGATTTATCAAATAGATAAATAAATATTTATGCTGTCATATGAACTTCTTGCAAGACTCTTTTTTTTTTTTTTTTTTTGGTGACAAAAATAAATCCAAGGCATGATTTTGTGGCATTTTTTTAAAAATAAAGTTCACAAAAGAGTAAAATAAAAGCTATAAATATTGCACAAAAAAAAATTTTTTTTGGTAGAAATTTATTGTACAACTTATATATTCGTTTGGTGAAACGGTTTGAGTTGAAATTTTTAAGTTTGAGTTTGTTGACTTTTTAAAAACTTGTTATAATTTTTGTTGACTTTTTAGAAAAAGATAAAAATTGAGATGAAAAAGTACAATTTAGTTGGAGTTAAACTCATTCACCAAACGAGTAAGTTTTAGTAAATTTGAATAATTTAAGATTACTCGAGCATTTTCCATCTAAATTTTAAGATCATTTCTACCTTTTTTTTCTTTTTTTGTAATTTTGAAAATTCATATTTTATCTTCTTAGTATTGAATCAATCCCACTTAACATCTTTTAATATAATTTCTATTAGAAATAGATTAAATTAATTAAAATAAATAAAATGAGGAATAGTCTCTCTAGAGTTTTTTTTAATTTCTATAAAAGGAAAAAATAATTTGAAAGTACTTGTTGTAGAGGGTGAAATCTACCATCAATGTCACTGAATTTGGTCGGCTACTCAATAAGTTTATTATGACATGAAAGCAACGAACAGAAAATGAAATGTTTTTTTTTTTTTTTTAATCTTTTTTCTCAATTCAAAATTATTTTTCAGTATTCATATTTTCAAATGTCTATAGTAAATTAAAATTTTAAAAGTTTATAATTTTATTATTTCAAGGCCACATGAGATTTTTTTTAATTGCATAGAATTTAGAGAGGAATGAAATAAAATTCATAATGATTTTTTTTTTTAAAATACATTGTAAGTTTTTACACTTTTTTACCCCCAAATAATTTTTTAACCTAACACACATTTTCAAAACTTCAACTAAATATCTCTAAAACTTCCCCTAAGCGGGCCCATTTACTCTCAAAACACATTTCCAACACACATTTACTCTCAATTTGAGAGCTAGTACTTTATGTGGTCTTTGAGGATTTTCACTGTGATAATAACAAAGAAACGTTACAATGAGTTGTTATAAGCAAGAAATGATATAAAGAATAAGGGATTGTGGAAAGTGGAGAGAAAAAGTGGAGAGAAAAAATGTAAAGAAAAAGGAAACTTTGCTGAAAATGCATGTCAACAGTTCGAGATGGCTCTGAAAACGTCCTAAGAGGGGTAAACTTGTGTCCCTTGAACTTGTAAGATTTTCTTTTATTTATAAACGATAAGTGCTTAATTTCACAGTATTTTCTATAAATTTTTCTATGTTTCTTTTTTGGTTTCTTGAGTTTTTTAGTGTTTATTAGTGTTATTATGTTTTGTAGGTGTTTTGAATACTAAGGAAAGAAAAGAGAATAAAAACAGAGCAAAAAGGAGAGAAAAGAAGAAAATCATACCACGAACCAGCAGGTCAGGCGCCGTGGAGCTGGCTGTGTTAAGAGTTAGCCATCAGATCTGTAGTGCCACGGCGCTAAGAATGGGTGCCGTGGTGCTCCAAACTGACTTTTCTAGTTTTTGAATTTCAATACACATCCGAACTTTCCCCTTTTGGACCCAATTTTGGGAGCCTATTAATAGGTCATCTTAGGGTTTATTTGGGTGTTTTTTGACCAATATTTAGCATCCATTCATGGAGAAGAAGAAGAAGAAAAAGAGGAGATTCATTGGTGGCTCAAGAAAATTATATGCGTAGAGATTTTCAAGACCAAAATTGTTCTTCTTCCTTTATTCTTTTATTTTCCATGTTTTTAGTTTCTAATTTAGTGTTCTTTTCAATTATGTTTAGTTAGGTTTATTTTTGATTAATGGGGATTTCAAAACCCTAGACATATGATTATTAATTGAATGATTTATAGATTTTATTTTATGTTCTTTCCAATTTTATTGTTGATGATTATTTACTTGTTTGTTTAGGTGCACAACTACATAGGACTTAGGAATTATCTATTGCTAGATTAGGAGTTTTGATCCGTAATTGTCTTGTTTTTCTTATCATTAATAGCGAATTGTGATAATTGATTATGAGATATTTTCGTATGATTGCATGTGGAGCATAACCTAGGATAAATGAACTGAGCTTGTGTGTTTGTTTCTTAGATCAACCTATCTTTCTCATCTTAATGCTTACATTAGATTAAATTCAGAGAACTTTTTGGAAGGGAATTAGGTGTAGAGCTTGTCTTGTCCAATGACGAACTAAGGAAAGATTGTGATAATAGAGCTTGTTATTATCTAAGGGTAGTAGTTTCAATAGAAAGTTGGAGATAATTCTTACTTCAATTATAATTCTATGTCTAATGGTGGAGAATGATTCTTAACAAATATTTTATTATTCTTGAGTCTTTATTTAATTTTCTTTTATGTTTTTGTTTATTTAGTTTAAATATCAAACTCCCCTCTTAATTTAGTGTCTAGTTTTATTGTGTTTTAAATTCTAGAGCCAATAACTAATTAATTAAAATCAATCTTCTGTATGAACGATCATTGCTTACTGTTATACTCAATAAGGATACAATTATAATAATGTTTTAGGGCATGTTTGGTGCACAAGTTCAGTTTGAGTTGAGTTGGAATTTTTAAATTTGAATAATAATTTTTGTTGATTTTTTCAAAAAAAAAAACAAAAAAAATTTCAAAAAAGATAAAAAACATAATAAAAAAATATAATTTAATTTAAATGAAACTTGTGTTCTAAACAAACTCTTAATTTAATACTCGATTCGAACCTGTCAATAGATGATGAGGAATGAGGCCCATTTTCTTATAATGATTTGGACTTATTAATCACATTTTCCCTCTGTAATTCCTTTTGACTTTCCTCGTAAGACTTTTCCTTTTTGGTTTGGGAAAGTGCCCATATAGCATTTCCCAACTGACCTGTGTCGTTCATTGGACCATTTAAGGCGTGACCTTCTAGACACTTTACGTTGAATATTATACTAATAGAAAACAAACAATAAGAATATTTAGAAATATAATTCTAGACACTTTACGTTGAATATTAGACTAATGGAAAACAAGAATTCTTTTTACTTATGGTCCGTTTAGTGAAATAGTTTGAGTTAAAATTTTTAAGTTTGAGTTGGTTGACTTTTTAAAAATTAGTTATAATTTTTATTGACTTTTTAAAAAAAATAAAAACTGAGATGAAAAAGTATAATTTAATGATGTTTAGTGTGTTGCATGTTATGGAATATTTTTAAGCGATTTTATTCATATAATTATATATAAAGGAATTATTTATTATGTCTCACATCATCATATTTACGTGATACATCTATCTAATAAATTTATATTATTTAAGTTATAATAGTATATATTAAAAGATCGTTTTTATATTAATAGTTTATTTGATAGATGTATCACATAATTATAATATTATGATATATCTGATTAATAAAATATTTTCTTGTAAAAGTTATACGAAATATATTTATGACTTAAATTAATGAAGAAATTATCAAATGAAAAAAAAAAAAAAAAAAAAAAAAAAAAAAAGAGGTTGTTGCTCAAATGGTCGAAGGGTCATTGTTCGACTTGTATGTTGCCCGGAATGGTAGTGTCTCCTCCACGTGGCGAGTTATTGTGTTTAGAATGTTATGATTTATTTGATGTTTCAATTGGAATTCAAATTTTTTAATTCAATTTATATTTTATTAAAAATAAATAAAAAATATAATATAATTTTAAAAAATTAATTAATTTAAATTTAAAAATTTCAACTCTAATTGAAAACTAAACGGAGATTTAGGGTCTGTTTGTTTCACCAACTCAAACCATTCAACTCAAATTTTTTTTTATCTTTTCTCAAAAAAATTTTGTCATTTCTGAAAATTCAAAAAAATTACTATTAAAATTTAAAAATCTCAACTCAAACTATTCTACCAAATAAATCCTTAGTCTCTAAACCTGACATGACGTGTGCCAGATCACGTCTCCCAAAGTGTGTTTCTTGAAGTAGTGGAATGATGTGCGTATGAGGGAAGATCTCAGTTGTTGAGATCAAAACAATCTTGGTCGCCCATTTTGGTTTCAAACACAATGAAGGTTCTGTTTTAAAAAATTTTAATTTCCTTTTCTTCTTCATAAAGCTTCCCTCTCCCTCCTCTACTTCCTTCTTGCTGAAGTCGAAGTCTGTCATTGTCGAAGGTATGTTCTTGGCCCATTCTTGAGGAAGAGAAATCATAGCCTTGTGATTACTGAAGTGAAGAAAAATAGCACAGTTTGGCGCAGCAAAAGACAATTTTATTTTATTTTTTAATTGTAGGAATCAAATTCACGTTACTATATTTACGATTTTCATGACGTTTTGGTGACTAGGGTCGAGTATGATTTTCGTGACTATGGTCGGGTATGATTTACATGACATTTGGGTGACTGCAATCAGGCACAATTTTCATGATAGGTTCAGGTATGATTTTCATGGTGTTTTTGTGATTGGGATCGAGTATGATTTTTGAGACGGGTTTTGTGTTCAGATACGGGTACGATTTTCGTGACTTTGAGTCTGACTCAATTTTCTTGACTAGGGTTGGGTACGATTTTTGTGATGTTTTCGTGATAGGGGTCGAGTACAATTTTCGTGATCGGTCAAGCATGATTTTCATCTACGGATACAAATACGATTTTCGTGAAGTTTCCATGACCAGGGTCGATTACCATTTTCATGTTCGAAAACGGGTACAAATTTCAGGACATTTTCATGATTAGGGTCAGGTACGATTTAATTATATTTTCGTGACCGCAGCTGGCACGATTTTCATGACCAAGGTCGAGCATGATTTTGTGACCGCAGTCAAATCAAAATGGTTTTTGTGATTGGGGTAAGGCATGATTTTCGTGACCCAGATCGAGTATGATTTTCATGGTTTTTTTGCAACTGGGTCAAATATGTATAGATAGATTTATAGAAATTTTTAAGAAAACTATTAAGTAGTTACACATTTGCGAGAACTTGACAAATTACATAGAAAACTAATCAGAATGTAATATGATAAAATTATAATTGAGATGTTCGCAGAAGAAAAAATATATATATTTGAATATAGATATATTTGACAAAAAAAAGTTTTTATAAATATTCAACACATAGGTAATATGAAAAAATAATAGTTGATTGTAAGAGTTTAAGTAAAAAAAAAATGTTTGAGTGGAGTAGATAAAAATAATCTACGTGTTGGATGAGAATGAATGGATGAAAGAGCCTTGCTTTCTATGCATGTAATAAAGATAAAGTAAGACAATGTTTTGGCTATTACAAGTTTGTAAAGATGCTTATAGTATGCTTGGATCATAGATTTCATTTGAATGTTCATTCAAACTATATGTTTATATTCAAATATAGAATTTGAATTGTGTATTCAAATAAAATGTGTGTTTGAATTTGGATTTGAGTTGAATTGTATTGAAATAGTGAAACATTTAAATAGTTTCACTCCAGTAGTGTCCAACCAAACGCCTATTGCATTCGAATACAATGATAACTATTCTAATCGTTCATCCAAACGGGTCATTGCACATAAATAACATTATTTACTATTTACTTCTTTTTAGCATCCTCTCTCCCTTTCTCTCATATCTCTTTATGTGATTGTAGGCTTATTCTAGTGATAATTTTACATATCACTTTATCAAATACTTCAATCCACCAAAAGTGAAGAATTAGGGTGTGTTGATCGGAGGGATTAAGGGAAGGAATGAAATGGAATGAGAGAGAGGAAGGGAGAAAAGAGACCAACCATTTTTTTGGTATGGAGGATTGTGCAAGGGAATGGATGGGCTAGGGGTTAGCAATCTTTGAGCCCACCAATTTTTTGTCCCTCCATTCTTGGACGTAAAGAAAGGGAAGGATGTCATCTTGTTTAGTAGTTTATGGTGTTACCGTTTTTATTTTCTTTAGATAATTCTTATTCAAATTTATATGTTTATATATATGTCCTTTTTAATCTAATAATATAATTCAGCAAAAAGAAAAATCTAATATTATACTTCTTTTCTATTTATTTTTTCTTTACAGATATTTATTGTCTATCTCATGATTACTTTCAAGAAAAATTAAGGTGGTTGATCTTTTTTAATCACCTAATTTAATAGATGACTTAATTTTTTTTAATTTAGGAAAATAACCGTTTATCATTTTTTCAGATTTGGTCAAATTGATTATGAAAATTGGTGATTGACTAATGGTCAATCAGTAACTGATTATGAAATTTAGTAATTTACATTATAGTTAATCAGTGAAGGTCAATTACTGATTGATCATTTAAGAAAATTAATTAACCATTTAAAAAAAAGGCTTTTTAACTAATTTTTAAAAACTTCGATCATTTTTAAAAAATTTCTTAGAAAAAAAAGGATATTTAGCTATAAATCCATTAATTTTATTAAAAATGAGAATTGAATTTTCTTATACAAACTATAATATCATTTCAATTTATTTTTCTGTTTCATATGCATATGTAATTTCGTTTATTTGATTAGATAATTATTATAATAATTAAAACTAGGAAATGTATGCAATATCAATAATACCAACTAATATCAATACAAGTTAACAAAAGATCATTTGGTACTTTCACAAATAAAAGTGACTCGTTCAATCCTTTTTTTTTTTTTTTAACTCAACTTATATCAAACAAAAAATGAATGGACAACCAATATCTTTCTTTCTTATCATCAGGGTCGGATCAAATAAATTTGGAGCTTAAACAAAAAGTTCTAAGGGGCCTTTTTAAACAATTAATTAAAGTTTTTCTTTTTCCTTAAACAAAAAGAGAGAAAGTAAAAATAATAATAATAATAATAATAATAATAATAATAAAGTACAACCATTAGGATTTATGAGCAGTTAATAAGTATTAAAAAAAATATATATGTTTGTATAAAATTTTAAATATGGTAACATCTACAAATTAGATTACCATTACTCTTACTTCCAAGTGTTTGTTATGTTTTCAAAAATCCTATTATTTGGTTTTTTTTTTCTTTTTTTTTTTTTCCCAATAAAACCTTAATTAGTTAAGCATTAACTAAGAAAAATTAATGGATTGTTAAAATGATAAACATATAAAAGAAAATTCAATTGGAGTCCTTGGCTCAACATGGGGTCTTAGTTAATTGTCTAAGTGACCTTATGATCGAGCTGGTACTGCAATTCTATCATACTAAACAATTTTGAGACAGTTACGATCCTTTTATATTTTATCCTCTCCTTCCTCTCTCCTACTTTATCCATGCTCCCTTGAAAAAGAGAGGGAAAGAGTGAGAGATAAATTCTTTCTACTTTTTTATATAGGTGCATCATGAACTTATCACAAAGCCGTAATTTACATTCTGAATTTTTAATTTTTGATAATTTATATCCGGAACATATAAATATGTAGCAATCTATCAATGTTCTTAATCAATGTTAACCTAAATTTATATATAAAATAAAGTTAATTTTAAATTTTATTATTTTAATAAAGCTTAAATTAAAGATCTTAATCTCAATAAATTTAGATTAAAATATATAAAAAATGATCATTCATGTTATGAGTTAATGATTTGTGTACAAATTATATATCAATTTCTTTTAAAAAGAAAAATCAACATCATCATCTATGGTATAAATTGTCATAGATTTGTAAGATTGGAGTGTAAATTATCAAAATTAAAAATTTAAGATACAAATTATAATTGGGTGATAAATTCATGTGTGGAATGCAAAAAAGCCAAATATCTTCCTTCCCTCCCCCCCCCCCCCCCCCCCCCCCCCCCCCCCCCCAAGCAAAACCCTCTCGTGAGTCTCACTTCTTAGCTCGTTCTTCCGCAAAACTCCTCATTTTGTTTTTTTCTCTTCACTTCTTACCTTATCCTCTTCTTCTTCATCTTCATCATCATCATCATCATCATCTTTCTTGTTAACTGAGAAAACCCAGAAAACAATGGCAAGCGAAGTCTCCACAGAGCCCAACACATCTAAAGAAAATGAAGAAGAAGAAGAAGAAGAAGAATTCTCCTCTTCCGACGAGTCCGACTCGTCGGACTCCGAGTCGGAAACGGAGCAAGAGAAGACGGTTAAGCCGGAAGAGCCCGTGGCCTACGTCCGACCGGGAGAAGAAGTAGACGAGCTGGACAACTCGCCGGAGACGAACGTGAGGCTGTTCAACCAGGCTCTGGAGAGCAAGAGGCTGAGGAGGAGGATGGAGGAGGAGGAGAGGAACTACGTGAACCACGAGGACCTCTTCGATTTCCCCGAGGACCCGGAGAATTGGAAGGAGGAGGATCTGAGGGAGCTCTGGGCGGATGCTCCATTGGAGATGACCAAGCCCGGCTGGGACCCTGCCTGGGCCGACGAGGACGATTGGGACATTGTTAGGAAGGAGATTGCCGCCGGTCGGGACCCCCCCATTGCGCCGTTTTATGTTCCTTATCGGAAGCCTTATCCGGTCATTCCCGACAACCACCATGATATCTCCAACCCCAAGTCTGTCGTTGAGGAGTTGGATCGGATTGAGGAGTTTCTCACCTGGGTCAGCTACATTTTCCCCGACGGTAGTTCGTAAGTACTAAGCATTCGTTTTGGATGAACTATTTCATTTGAATGTTCGTTCGACTTGTAAATAAATGGTGCTGATATTGTTTTTGAAATTATGTTTGGTTGTGTTTTCAGTCGTTTGGCTGAACTATTGCATTTCAATGTTCGTTCAACTTATACATAAATGACGCTGATATTGTTTCTGAAATTGTGTTTGGTTGTCTTTTAGAGAGACTGGTTCGAGTGTAGGAAAAAGGCAAAATTGTGTGTTTGTGTAGGATTTTGAAACATGTATTAAGTTATGCCAATTCTCCAACCCCACCCCCCAAAAAAACCTTACTGTAATTGTCTAATTTTCTTTTCAAAGATTTAGCTTTCGTTTGGTTTAGCATTCGTTTGGATGAACTACTAGAGTAGTTCATTATTCCATTGGAATGCAATGTGTGTTTGGTTACACAACTATTGGAGTGCAAGCATTTGAATATTTCACTATTTCACAGCAATTCATATCGAATACATACCTTTCAGAAATCCGTACCACACTCAAATGCTATAGTTCATACAAACAAATGCTTAGTTTGGTTTGGTTCATGAGCACTAATTTTTTCCTACAAGTACTTTGGCCGCTTTGGCATTACATTAACTTTTCTTCTCTTCTAGTCAGTAGAAGAAAAGTAAAAGTTATGTATTTTTTTGTTAAGTGTTTGGATCCATATATACATATATATATATATATATATTTATTTAAAGAACATAATGAGATAAATAGGATATTTTTGTGTATTGTTTAGTAGGGTTTGGAAATGGTTTTTTGGGGTATGTAAAGTAAATGATCCTAAATGAAGATTGTTTCTGAAATTGTGTTTGGTTTTGTTTTTAGAGAGATTGGTTTGAGTATAAGAAAAAAAGGTGAAATTGTCTTTGTGTATGTTTTTGAAACATGTGCAAGTTATATAGCCTTGAAAAATGAATATGGAAATGAGAAAACAATTTTCAACCATTTTTCATTTTCTTAACAAAAACCATTCTCACCATTTTTTTTTTGTTTCCATTTTCAAAGCATTTGTTAACCAAACGCGATTTAAAAAATGTTTTGTTTTTGTGCAGAAGCATTTTCAAAAACACTACTGAACACCTACGATTTTTCTAGGAGTTACTTAGTAGTTTCAGTTATTTTGGTGTCTTGCGTCCTGTTTGTTTGACTTGTGTAGTTTTATTAACATACAGTAGTAATATATATTTATATATAAATATTATCTCCTTGGGATTCTGTTAGAGATTTTGGTTTCTAGTAACGATTTTGTTGTTATTATATGGTTGGTCTTGTATTAAAAAGTTTCTATAACTATTTCTTTTTAGGTCTGTTCTTGTTAAAAAGCATGGCTTTTTGTATTGTATCGTCTATCTCCTTTTAACTAGATAGATGGCAGTGGGTGACTATATGCTCTCCCTAGAACTTTCTTCACAGTTATCATGTTTAAAGCACAAACGGGTTGTTTTGTTGTTTCACTTTCTGTTTGTTTGACTGGTGAAGTTTTGATCCAGCAATGGTTATTGTTTCTTTTCATTTTTCCCTGGAATCGTGATTACGTTTGTTATAGTATCTTTCTCAATTTCTTTGGATTCTTAAAATGTACGAGTGTTGTTGTTTATGAACTTGAAGCCAATTCATTAGTAATTTCTTATGCTAGAACGTAACTAGTAGTTATGACTATCAGAATCAATGAGTGGCAATTTCATCGTTTCTGTTGGGTGAGTCCTATAATTTTTGGTTCCTTGGTGGTTCTCCCCCCGCCCCACTCCCCCCCCCCCCCCCCCCCCCCCCCCCCCCTCCTCTTCCTAATCATAAATAGATGACAGCTTGATAGTATTTCTTTCTACTAGAACTTGTAGCTATTGAACAAGATGTCATTTTCTCGTCTCGTATTGCTTCTCTTGAATGGTGTAGTTTTGGTTCAGTGGTGCTTTTTTGACTTGATATATATATATATATATATATTCCCCCTCTCCTTTCTTTGTGCAAGGTATGAGGGCACTGTTTGGGATGATTTGGCCCATGGAAAAGGTGTTTATGTTGGTGAACGTGGGCTGGTCAGGTTTGTCAATTTGAGTGTTTCGTATTAATTACTATGTATATTTTTTTACTATGTATACTCATTTACTTCTTACTGGCTGCCTACGTACTTTTGGGTAGGTATGAAGGTGAATGGCTTCAAAATAACATGGAGGGTCACGGAGTTGTTGAAGTCGATATACCTGATATAGAACCTGTGCCAGGTTCTGAGTATGTTTCTAATCCCTAATGCCTTGTGTATATCCTCGAAAGTTCTCAGCAGTTGGAACCTTCGAAGTCTTTTCTTGGGAGATTAATCAATAGATAATTTTGTTATCGTCTCTTTAGGCTTGAAGCACAAATGCGTGCCGAAGGGAAAATAATATCGAGAGACTACATGACCCCAGAAGATAGGGAATGGCTCGAGATGGATATTGAAGACAGCATTCTTTTGGCGGATGGAAATTATGAAATACCTTTCTATGAGAATGATGAGTGGATTAGACAATTTGGGAAGAAGCCGTAAGCTAGATTTTTTAACTGCTGTTGCTTTTACCGAAGTTATTTTTTAACTGAATCGTAAATAGGCTAAATATGACTTTGGAAGTTTGTAAATTTGTGATTTACTCTTTCTATTAAAATGCCTTCCATAAAGTTCATAAAATTCATTGTGTCCGAGGGAATCTCATTGATAATTGGTTTATTTGTCAGTGAGAAAGGTCGGTACCGATATGCTGGTCAGTGGAAGCATGGCAGGATGCATGGATGTGGTGTATACGAAATCAATGAGCGTACTATCTTCGTATGTGCATTTCCCACAAGACTTAAATTTGGACCACCTTAAATTTATATATGTTTTGCTTTCTGCATTAATAATCACAGTGTGCTAAAATCCATTAAGGATGCCACCAAAAAAAATTTATTTATTCATTTTTTTCTTTTCTATCAGTAAATAAATATGTAAAGACCTTTATTTTAAAATAGTTTGAAATCATGTTAACACTTAGTTAATAGGGTTTACTTTTTCATTTGCTGAGGACACATCATCCTTTGTGCTCTGAAAATTGTGAACTTGATGAACAACTGGATTTGTTAGTATGAGATTTGTATGTCTGCAGGTATATAATTCTTACATATAGTAGAAATTAGACTAAACCAGACAACTGTAATCTGTAGGATACTATCGCGCGGAGGATGCAAATTAGGCTTTATATCGACTGCTCTCTCTTTCTTTCTATTTTTTCCCCGCAATCTTTTTAATTTAGACAACTGTAATCAATTGCTATATCCCATTTAGTCATCTGTGTCTCTCTTTCTTTCTTTCTTTCCCCCCGCAATCTTTTTAACTAAGACAAGTATTTTTATTATGCTTCCAGGGTAGGTTCTACTTTGGGGAACTATTGGAGGATGATTATGGTTGTGATGCAGATATATCGGCGGTATTTGTTCATATGTGATTCTTTGATTTATCTCCACAATGGTGGGACATTTGGTTAAAATTTTAAAAATAAGCTCTTTTGGAGCTGCTACTAAATTTAAAAATGCTGGCCCTTCCTCAGGTGCATGCAGGTATCGCAGAAGTAGCTGCTGCTAAGGCTCGGATGTTCATAAACAAGCCTGACGGAAGTATGTTGTTTGAATTTTTGAAGTATTTTCTTGATAAGGAATATTAAGCAAAGTACCATCACCTTAATGCCACATATTATGGCTTTTATCTGGCAATTGGGTAGTACGAAACAGGAAGAAAAATGGCACGCAGTGAATAGTAATCTGAGTCGTGTATGGTCGAGTGTCAATTTTTAGATTTAGGTGGGTATACACGATGGACCAAATTATTATAAATAGCTACAAATATTTTTTCAGGAGTTAGTGCGTTCTTTGGTTTACGTAGTTCCGCAAATTCTCTCTTCTCACGCCCTGGATTGCAGGTTCTTGCCCTTCTGTTTTTGGTCCTGACTAATAACCCGTTTATTTCATGTGTAACCGTTTCTCTGTATCTTGTGTAAATAACATATTTAGTGGTCATGCAATTATGCGATAGTATTGCTCCTTCACTACATCACTTCATACCGATTTGGTTTGTAGAATTTTATAGATTCTATCACCTTTTATTGTTCATGTATTGGTCTTTTGTCTACCTCGCAGTGGTTCGGGAAGAGAGAGGCCCGTATAGTGATCCCCAACATCCCTATTTCTATGAGGAAGAAGATGTTTGGATGGCGCCGGGCTTTATAAACCAATTCTATGAAGTAAGTTCCCCATTCAGTGACAATCTTTTTTTGTTTTTTGGTTATATAATTCAAGAAACTGAGAATGAAGTAAGCATGATGGTTGGATTTAAACTGAGAACGAACATATTTCCTTGGCAGGTCCCTGATTATTGGAAAACATACGTGCATGAGGTCGACAAGGAACGGGAAATGTGGTTGAACTCTTTTATAAAGCTCCCTTAAGATTACCCATGCCTGCGGAGCTCGAGTACTGGTGGTCGAAAGGTATTTGTTTTCTCATTTCTACAATCTTGGCTGTACTGATCGACTTAGAAACCAACGGATGGTTATCCAAGTCTTATCACACATTTCCTTTGTTTGTACGAAAAAAAATGAAAAAAAAAGGAAATGAGTTTAAAGTAAGAAACGACGGCTTGTTTGATCCATATTTCATTTCCTTCATCAGATGATACTCCAGAATTTGTTCTCGTTGGCAAAGAACCTGAGACTGATCCTGATGATCCATCAAAGCCTGTTGAAACTGAAGATCCCCTAATCCTGCATACGCCAACTGGGCGTCTTATCAATTATAAAGAGGATGCAGAACATGGAATTCGTTTGTTTTGGCAGCCGGAAGATGGGAATGTTGAGGATTCTGAAAAGATCGAATACCTACCCCATGGCTTTGACGAGTTTTATGGACGAGATACTGGCACGAAGAAGGAGGGTATTTTGAAGCGTTTTGTATCAGCTGTTGAAAAAGCTTACAAGCCAGTTTTAGATAAACTAGAAAGATGGACTGAAGAGCAGAAACAGGCTAGCGACTTGAGGATGAAGCTGATCGAGAAAGAACTCGACCTGATAGAGGCTGAGATAAGTCTTGAAGAGACGATTGAGGACATGGATGAAGAGTTGAAAACGAGGGAAAAAGAAGAGGAAAAGAAGGTGGAAATGGGTGTAGAGGAGACGGAAGATACTGTGCCATTGGCCAAAGAAGACGAGAAAGTTTCAGTTGAAGAGTTGGAAGCCAAAGAAGAAGCAGATGAAGAGGAAGATGATGATGATGGCGATGGCGATGGCTTTGATGATGATGACGACGATGCTCCATCAAGTTTTGGTTCTGCTAGTAACAATACAGATAAGAATCCAAGTAAGAATGACCAAAAGGGAAGCAAATCCAGGCCATCTCCATTTTCAACATCGTCATTATCCTTTGCTACTAGTAGCCTCGTCTCCGGAGTGAGTTGTATAAAAAATTTCCATGATCAAATGCAGTCATTTCTGTTCTTTTCTCATTCCAAGTCTCCTAGTGTCGATTGAATTAAATCTCTTTTGGCAGGTTCCATCTTTGTTACACCAACCATTTTTGTCATGGAAGAAGAGTAGATCAACCGTTAAGTCAACTCCTCCCCTGTACACCGAATGCCCTGGTGACTTTCCTCGGAGACCAGATTCAGTAAGTTTTCCTGCGGTGTTTGGTACCAAGGGAAAGTTGATCACCAAAAGCCAAACTCCCCAACTGCAAGCAAAGAACCGCTCAAATGGAAGGATACGTCGGCTGCACCCCGTATCTCAGATACCAATACATCTCTCCGTTCCTGTGAGCGCGAAAAGAAGCAGAGAACTGCATAGAGCAAGGAATCATGCTTGGTTGCACACGGCACCGGAGAGTGAATTAGATACCGTTCTGTCTTTGTACACACCCGTTCATTATTTGGAACAGCATAAAGACGAAAAAATTTGGTGAGCAGACCTTGAGCCCGTCTTTAACAGAATAAAAGAACCTTAGAATTTTGATACTGGAACCAATTTTTGTAATGCTGCAATCATTTTTCTTCAGTCACATACTTTAATCTTGGTTCCGCTTTTCTGGGTTTGTGCGAGAGATGAAAACAAGAGAATGAAGAGTACAGAGTCCAATTGCTTTCTTTCTTTGCAATTCGAGTGCAAAGAAGTTTTTTATTGCTTGAACGAGATAGAGTTCGTCGCTAAATCTAGCTCTTTTTTTGTCTCTTTGTTTAGCAATTTGAAGAAAAAGAACAGGAAATGAAGATGCTAGTTTACATTAAAATGCCCTACGACACGAATGCTCTGAAAAACTGCTTTAATTGCATGTTTTCAGAAACGTTTGTGCCCTTTAAAGGAAATCCCTGCGATGCCATCCACTTTATTTCAAATAAGCTTGATTAACATATTTCTTTTTTAATTAAATAATATCATTTTTAGCAATTTTCTTATTTAAATAAACGGTGATATATTATTTATTCAAAACACTATTTAATTCATAAATCTGTAATATGGCACACATTACTATGCATGCACGGTCGACAACACACGTGTCCTCCGGTTGACTAAACAACATTCTACAGACAAGAATCGTGCCGGTTGCCTGGACAATAACATCTGGTTGATCTGATCGCTCTGTCGAGTAACTTTTGTATATTTAATTTGTGTTTAGTTCATCGTTTGTATTTTGTTCGTCGTTTAGAGATAAAATTTTTAAGTTAAAATTAATTAATTTTTTAAAAATTAGTTATAATTTTATTGATTTTACATAAAAAGATATAAATTGAGATTAAAAAATATAATTTAGTTAAAGTTAAACTTAAACATTAAATAAAGCCTTAGTTTCCTAAGAGAATATGGCATGTGTTCAAGTTCACCTTAGATGGTAGATTTGTATACTATCAGTTGTATAGGAATCATCCCAATTCAATTAAAGAGAATTTGTGAGCTAGTAAAGAGATCTAATGGACATAATTAATACAAATTTAAATAATTGTAGATAAATTAATTTATTCACTCAACTATTAATTTAGTGTTGCTCCATTAAAATTCTGAAGCTGCACTCTTTGTTATATAAGGTAATACAAAAGACCAATACTCTTTTGTCCACGGTACATCATTATATGAAGTATACCTATAAGTTATCCCAATTGACTTAATGAAAAGTTCTGTTTCATCTTGTGATCATCTTATCTTCATGTTCAATTATTTTACCATGGGAAAAAAAAGTTCTATTTATAAATCCATGTAAATAGAATATCATATAGTCAGCAAATAACCAAATAATCAAGATCACTCCTGTTTTTCCAAATCCCAAATAATATATTTAAGAGGACAGCATTGAATTTTTTTAGGAAAATTATGGATTCCTAATTTATAAATAGTGATCTTATCATTTATAAGTCATACCTCCAACATAAAAAGTATGTTAACCTTCTATCATTATGCTTTCACCCTTAATAAATCAAAAGACATAAGTCATAAATATAAAGTTGTGTATTTATTTTAGGATTAAGATCGATTACAAAAATGATAATTAAAGTGAACTGATTCAATTAAACGGAATTATTAAACAAATCAATTACACTCAAAGTGTTAAGGGTAAAAAGAAAATCCAAATTCCACATCAAAAATATATTACAACAATAACAGATATATAAGGATATTGGGCTACTCCACTTAACAGGTTGATGGAAGCTCAATTCCTTATCAGTCTCAAATTCCTTCTTCCTCTCTTTAACTTTCACATGGTATCAGAGTCCAACAAACTCAAACGAGCAGTTCGATCCATCTAATTCAAGATTGGTGACTCCAAAGAGAGCACCATCTTGCGGGGGAGTGTTAAGGGTAAAAAAAAAAAAAACCCAAGTCCCACATCGAAAATATTTTACAACAATAACATATATATATAAGGATATTGGGCTACTCCACTTAATAAGTTAACCTTTAAAGATGAAATCTCAATTCCTTATCAGTCTCAAATTCCTTCTTTCTCTCTCTAACTTTCACACAAAGTCCAATCCAATGTATATCCACCACTAGAACTTATCATGTATATACCTTGAAAACCCTACTCCAAGAGCCAACATAAGTCATCTCCCCAATTAAAAGTATATATCATTACAATCTTATTTAAAAATATAAAAAGAAGCAAAGTTTCCATCGACATTTAACAGACTGTGGACCATGAATTTAAACTATTACCTTGCAGTTGTATCCTTTTAAATATATTTCCCCTATATGTACCATTCAATATTTTAATAAATAATAATATAGGACATTTAGTTTGGTTGTATGCAATCAACATATGAAAGTCAATAAGACGCAATTAACAAAATAAAATAATATATTATTCTTATTGAAACAAATGTCATAAATAAATCCAATGGATTCTGTCTTAGGGAAGAAATCCCAAAATCTCCAACTTTCCCTAAGTGTGCAGATGTGATATGTTATGCTCCTCACGCCCTTGATATGCCTTTCAAAGATTATAGCCACCAAAGTCTTAGTAAAGGGATCAACAAAGTTATACTGTGACGTGACTTTGGAGATTACCGCAGCTCCATTTTTTTTTACGAAACTCCTAATAATATCATACTTGCTATCAATATCCTTACTCATCTTATGGTGTCTTGAATCCTTTGTATTAGCTATGGCCACATTGTTGTCAGAAAATAGTGTCATAGGTTTATCCATACTAAGGATTACCTCAAGATTTCCGAGGAACTTGCAAAGCTAAACCACTTTCTTAGATGCCTTATTGGCCGCCAGCCATATACTTGATTTCCATAGTAGAGTTAGCAATACAAGTTTGCTTGGCAAACCTCTACACAATGACGTCTCTTCCAAGAGTAAAGGCTGATTGCCTAACTTGTAAATCGATTTTCTCGAATACTTGTTCCCATAGGTGTTAGTTCCTCTACTAAGTACACTTGCATATAATTTTCATTCTCCTAAGATACTTGAGTATATGTTTGACCTCTATCTAATGATTAGATCCATGATTCGACTGATATCAACTTGTTATCTTAATCGTATAACAAATATCCGGTGTTGTATGAAGCATTACAATAATACGACTTTGCATAACTGAAGCATGAGGTAATTTCTTCATGTACTCTCTCTCTCTCTCTCTTTGATGTCTTTGGACGGTCATTCTTAGAAAGTGTAATTCCAAACCCAGAAGGTTGCCTCCATATTTGAAAGTTTACATTGCATATTTCTCAAGACTCTACCTGTGTATGAAGTTTAGGATAAAACTATCATTTTGTTCTTTTTGTCTGCAAGGAGATAAATGCCCATGACATAATTAGTTTTCCTCAAATCCTTCGTGTCAAACTGTTTCAATAACCAAACTTTGACCTATGACAATACACCTACTTCATTCCTAATGAATAGAATCTCATCAACATTAAGCACCCGAAGATCTTGATTTCCGCGCTTTCAACTTAAAAAAAAAAAAAAAAAAAGATTACAAGGGAAAACATTGTTAACTATACTCTATAAGATGCGTTTTTCTTATTGAAGATGTATGTGCTAGTAGTGCTTGAATTTCTGATATGTGACCACAACCTGGACATGATTTTTTTTTTTTTTTTTTTTTTTTTTTGGTACACTACTTGAGTTGTTGCTTTTGTCCGTAGTTGATACAAGTGAGGAAGGTGAAAGTTCAAGAATTCTTGAGACAGTGCCTTGTATGCCATTTCTTCCAAAGGTTTCCCTAATTTATATTCCCACTAATCTGACCAATTGCAATAACCCTCAACAGCTACGTATTATACTACTAATTCATAATAACAAAGTAATTTCTAACTAGCTACTAACCAACCATTTAACCAATAAACTGCCAATTCCTATCACATAATATGAAATCGATAATGAAAAATTAAAATTAAAAAGAAAGAATTGAAAAAAAAAAAAAAAAAAAAAAAGACTAGAAATTACAAGCCGTGAGAGATGACATGTCTCTGATGAAGATACATCTATATATATTAATGCTGCTAAAAGTCTTAATTAATCTAATCAACCAGTTTCCAAAATTTTTACTCTCTTATTGCAGCCATTTTCATTTCTTCGCATGACAGCCATGCTCAGATGTACTGTCATGGAGACAATCAGGGACAGAGTCATATATACCTGTGTGGAGACTTCCATCTTTAATAAACTTGTATCTTTTTTCATTTGTATTTTTTTTTTTTTTTTGACCCGTTTCATTCTCACTAAAAATTGATTATCATTTTATCAGTATATAAATCTCTCCTAAGAATTTAGCCTTTATTATACGTCTCCATTAAAAGACGGGCAGAGTCACCCATGACCGAGTAGGGACTTTCTTTCTCAATGAACTTTTATCTTTTTCAATTTTATTTTTAAATTTTTATTTATAAATTTGCTCGTTTTATTCTCATGATTATTCATATATAAACCTCTCCTAAAATTTTATTTTTTAATACATGTTCCCGTTAAAACATGATGCGGGCTCCGCTGCTGCCGGAGACCATAAATAGAGTTAACATCACTGCAGTCTGCAACTATCCTTTACCAACTTGGCAACTTGAGCTAAGGCATACAATGCATCTGCACGTCTGCCGATTGCGACCACCAGAGTTTGAGGGGTCCAAAAATAATTCAAAACTATGATGATGGAATTCTATCTCTTATAATTTAGTGGCCCCATTAAAGCTTCTGAAATTTTTTTTCCCTCAACAAACTTAATTATTAGTTCGATTTTTAATTATTTACTTGGTTTGCTTCCAGTGCTTCAATACTTTGATTTTGTTATGACAAAAAAAAAAAAAAAACAAATTCCTGTTACGGGATCTTTTTTTAAATTGCTTGAAACTATGGAAACCTTTATTGATACTTACTAAGAAAAAACTCATCAGCTACTGGTGGTCTTTTCATAACTAATTTAACAAAAATAATAATAATAATCATGTAGGATAAGTTACAATAATTTTATGAGTACATAATTAAAATTATAACCCTACATTCTATGGTTCTGCCTTGTTGCAAGTTAGCGACTGTTATCCACCCCACCACCTCAAAGTGGACAACTTGTGGTATACATACATACATATATATATATATATATATATATATGGACCACTTGAAGTATCCTCGAACGAGGATGTGAAAAGTACTCTTTAGTCTTCACGCAGTAATTAATCAACAATTTTTTTACTTTTATTTTTTGGAAAAAAAACCAACAGTTAAATTTTGATAATAAAATATTGTCATGGAAGATGGAGGTTTCCTTTAATCTAGGAGATTGTAATCTCATGTCAAGTAAAGTAATCTAAAAGTTTTCTAAGATTAAATAGAATAAATTCACTTTCCTATATTATCAAAAGGCAAAAGTTCAGCATGTTTTTTTTTATTTTAAATTTTTAAGACCCTTTTATTTGTACAATCAAATCAAAAACCTCCATTGTCGTGTGGTTGCTGACATAGTCTAGCAATGGTGATATCATATCTGATTTCATCTAAAGGTGTAGAGTTCAAATCCCTCCATCCTAATTAAAAAAAAAAAACTCCATTGTTGTAGAAATAGTCAGTTTCACATAATAAAATGAGCAAATCTTGAAAATAAAAATAAATAAATAAAAGGATAGAAGAGAAGAGAAAAGATTAATATGAAGTGATCTACAGACTAGAAATGAAAATAAGATGCACTAATATAAAGCACTATATTCATCTCCTGTACACAAAAATGGCTAAGTTACCCTAAGATATCAAATCTTCTAAAATTAGAAATTTTATACTTCCTAATTCTCATATATTATATGAAACAAATTCATCTCCTACATTACAATCAAGAAATCTAAAAAATGGAAAGAATTCTAAAAAATGAAAATAAAATTCCTTTTTTGTTGAAAAATTCAAAATAAACCCTAAACAATCAAAACATAAAAATCAAAAAACACATTTGAGTTTTTTCTCCGAAGGAGATCATCGCCCACCAAAGAAGACGACTTGCAATTGTGAGCCACGACAGAGGGGACATATGTAATGTGTTAACATCAAAGCTTGGACATTTAGGGATTTTTTTTTTCTTTTTTTTCTTTTTTTTCTTTTTTTTTTTTTTTTTTTTTTTTTTTGTGTGTGGAAAGAAGCAAATAGTATTTTTTTTGCATAAATAATTGAAGTAGATAGAATGTCTTAAAATATTTAGAGTAAATATTTTTTTTTTGGTGGAAAGAAGCAAATAGTATTTTGGCATAAATAATTGAAGTAAATAAAATGTCTTAAAATATTTAAAGTAAATAATATGTTCACCAGATAAACGATTTAGTTACTTCTTGTAAATACGTTATTTACCTAGTATTTGATATTTTGTTTTTCAATTTTCTAAATCATGCTATTGATTTCAAATATTTTCGTTGCGCTTACTTTTCTTCAGTCTACCGTCGGTTTCGAGAGATGTAAGGACATCCAAACTCAAGTTTTCTGTAAGTCTCTTGTCCTCTTGGGTCTTAGTAGAGGTTTATAAGATTGATGCTGGCGCAGAGTGGAGGATTGGGAACAAAAAGTGGTTAGAAGAGTTCTTCATGTATGTCTAAAACGGATAGTGGTGACGCCGAGGTGGTTGATGATGGTGTTGAGCAGTCGGCGTTGGCCAATTTGAAAGGCAAAGTGCATTTCCGGCCCTGAAATTGCTTATGACACTCTTGGATGTCATGCCGGCATAATCAATCTTACGAATTTGAGGATAGAGACGATTGAGCATAATATAATTATTAAAATTATGAAATGCTATTTACTACATTTTTTTTCTTTTTTTCTTTTTTAACCTTTTTGATAAATTAGCTTAGACATGGAGTTGTTCAAAAGATTACCAAAGAGATCATAAGTCAAAGCACTGCTGTTTTACATTTCAATGTGATAACTAGAAGGAAACCAAATTTTCCCCAACAAAATGGTGCCGTTTGCAAGAAAATCTCTCTATCAAAGTAACTCAAAACCACGTATCCCAAATGCACTACAACACGTCTCTTACCATTATTATTAATATTGCTATTATTTTATATATTCGTCGCTTAAATTTGGGGCAATTTAAGTTCGTAAAAACCTTAGCACGACACGGAACCACATGATAAGCATAATCATACTAAATAGTAAATCAACCAAACTCCTATCACATCATATATTAAAAATTGAGACGACATTAAATTAAGCTCTTTTTGCACAATTACATCTTGAATTTATCTCGCAGTCATAAGTTACACCCAAAACTTTTAATTTTGATAGTTTATACCCTAAGTTTATAAATTTATATAATGTTAATATTTGAAGAAAATTAACATGTTATTTATACATGAGTAGTTAATTAATGACATAAATGAATATTAATTTTTCTATTTTAACCCAATTTTTTGAGTTTAAGATCTTTAATTAAGTTATATGAAATAGAAGTTTTGAATTAACTTTATTTTAAGTATATATTTATGCTAACATTGATTAGAAAAGACTTTTTATATTCTTAATTAACTATCTATATACAAGTCAAGTCAAGAATCAATTTTCATTATAAAATAAATGAACTTTAATATCAATAAGGGTAGATTGTTATAGATTTGTAAATTTATGATGCAAATTATCAAAATTAAAAATACAAAGAATAAATAATTGTGTGATTGATTTCAAAATGCACCGGTGGGAAAATAAAATCTGAAATCAATGTTTTGTCAAATCTTTTCACTCTCAGTGCTAGTGATTAGACCAAAAAATAGACGACTCTAATGATGTAGTTTATAACAATCATAGAGCATTTCGCATATGTATACGCTACACAACAAATTCACGTTATTCTACGCACTTGGTATATGATATTTTCATTAAAAATAAAAACCAATTTGATATATATATATATATATATATATTAATGAGTCGGATAGCCCATCACCAAAGTACTTCACTGAGAACATCCCCAGATGACACCCTTTAACAATTCCTATTCTATGACGATTCACAATATCATATGATTGTCACAAATTATTATATTCGGCACACAATAATGATAATAGGCAACTTAAAATATTATTTGAGCAATGTATTGTTTCAACTAGATATAATATATGTTTGAATTGTATATATGTCTGAGGGAAAATAAACAACAACTTAATTAGGTATTTTAGCATTGACATATTTTGATACTAGTTCAAATCTGTAATTTCTAAATTTATTATGTGAATAAAATTAGGCATTGAATTGCCAAATTTATGTCAAGATTTGAATTAAAACTCAGAATTTGTTTAAGAAGTAAAATAGGATACGAAGACTTGAAAACTAGGAAAAAAGGAAAAGGTAATTATCACAAGAAATAGATTCTGTTATCAACCCAAGTAATTCGACAAAAGTTCCACTCCAAACTCATTCCTGGTTTATGAGTCTTTGGAAGTGGCTAGTGGTGGAGCTAGCTTGTTATTTTTAGTGAGGGTGTAAACTTTTTTTATTATATTATTTATAGAAATTAATATTAAATAACATTAAATCTTTGTGGTTTTCAGAACTACCAAATGCATATATATGAATCATAAAATATATTACAACATTTATGATGAGTTTTTGTAACTTTAAAACCGTTGCAAAATAGCTTTAGTGGGGACATAATAACATAATTAATTTTAAGTATGGGCAAAATGAAAAATCATGTTTGACAGAAAATTCAAGAAGAATTTCGCAATATTGAAGGGATTTCAAGAATAGCAAATATCAAGACAACCGATAATCGCTAGGTTAGTCCCTCAACTTGATCCTATACCAGCCGGGAGAAAATATAGAGAGTTTTTATTTGTTTTAGTCTAATTGGTGATTATTAACTTTATTATTTAGTAATAGATTGTTCAATAACAACTAAGTGGAGCTTCGTGGAGTAGGTTTTTTCAAATCACATTAAAATTGCATGTGCTCTTTTAATATTAGTTTGTTTTTATAGTTTAATTAATTAAAAATTAATAAAACAGCTTAAAGTAGATCTAACTTAGGAGCCATACAAAGTATACCAACTATAGAGGGTTTTTTTTTTTTTTTTTTTTTTTTTTTTTGGCGGGATGTGGGGAAGGTGTTGTTAGATATATGTAAACCATAATTGATACATGACAAAAGAGAAGCCAAACAACTATGAATGAAATAATGAATGGGAACAAAATGAGTAGGATAAAACAAAGATAGATATAGACTTGACATTAATTACCTTCATTCATGGCCTCATCGGACCCATCGTCCACTAATGATGTTTCCTCCTTTTGTTGCTGCTGCCACTACATGGTACTAACGCAAGATTACATAATATGTCATTTAAAGATACAGCTCCTCACATAATTAAATAGACCACGGGTAAATTGTCTGTTTTTGATTTTTTTTATCTTTTTTTTTTTTTTTATTGAAATTGTGATTTAGTCTTTAATCTTTTTTTGATTAAAAGGTCTTTAACACTTCTTTAAAAGTGTAAAATAATCATTTTCATTAAACAAATGTTAAAAATTAGATGGATGGATCATGTGTATAACATATGGTTAAATCATGTATATTTTTTTCTTAATTACTCTTAAATTATAAATCACATGTGAATAACTAATTTTTAATCAAATCTTTAACGTAGATTAACAAAGGGATCAGTTTACCTTATTTAAAAGAGTTTATATGGATCTTTTACTCAAAAATATTAAAGTGGAGATCGAATCGTAATTTTATAAAAAGGTTAACAATCAAACAAGTAATTTACCGTAAGATAAGCTATTTGTGATAAGTTATTGATTCATTAGGAACCAGCAGGCTTTAAATTTTCTAAAAGTAGAATCTGTCAAACATCTCTATCTTCCTGCAAATAAATCTCGCATCATCTCTGGAATTTCTATGAGTTTTTTTTTTATTTTTTTTTATTTTTAATCCTTGTTAATGCGGTGTGAGAGCTAATCCTCAATCGCACTAATCTTTTTTCTTTAATTTATGAACGCACCAATTAATTAAATTGTTAATTAGTTAATTAGATTCTTGAAAATACTAATATTGATTCAACTAAATATTGATAATAAAAAGTGTTTATACGATAGGTATTATCCAATTAGTAGAAAATACTTTAAAAAATCACAAGACTAAACAAGATGCAAAATTAAGAGATACATTAAATTAAGGGGTAAAAAGAATTCAAAATGATAGCTGACGTTCAACACTTATCTATTAAATGTAAGTATTCCTAGTTCTAGTTATCGAATTGAATTGTCAACCTAAGTCGTTCTTATCAAAACAATCGTAAAAGCTTATAATTCTATTAAAAAAAAAATCATAAAAGCTCTTAAGTCGGGCCTTATATGTCAACTACTATTGTTTCTTCATTTCAATTTCAGTTGAACGTTATAGTATTTTATTTCCTGATGAGAATCGGTCCAGAGTTTCCGATTCATTATTAATTAAATGAAGAGAATGAACAATTGATAATAGAATAAGATTAATGTCACGATATCATCATATCTGGAAGTGTGCAAGTAAAAGAAAATTCAAAACACATGATTTACAATCTCAAATAGTTTAGCAAACATAAAATCCTGATCAGCGATCCAATGATGCATTAATGAGAACTTTAGCCTTTGTTTGGTAGACTGAAAGGAATGGAAAGAAATTAGAGGAGGGATTTTGGAGAGTAAAATGAAATCTTGGTTGTTCGGTAGAGAGAAACCTGGGAAGAAGTGAAATTGAAAATCCATGGTCCCACCACTCTTAATCTTTCCATTTTTAGGAAGAAAGTGGAAACTACTCATTTCAATCACCTAGAGATTTTACTCTTCTTTTATTATATTTTCGATCCCTCTTACTAAGTATTGCATTAAGGTAAAGTTAATTGCATTACTTTTTAACATTTAAAAAATACATCTTTGGCAAAAACGGTCACAAATCACAAATTGTGATACAAAACTGTTCCATTTTTAGAAGGAAATTGTTTGTACTTGAATATTTAAACTATTGGCTTTGTCCGAGTAAAAGACTTTGGATTATTTAAACACCCTTAAAGGGTAATTCTGTGGTAAATTATTTTTATATACCTTATCGATAGAACTCATTTTTAAACCGTTAGGATGTAATCAAACGGCTGACATTTTGCTTGGTATGATAATTATAATGCACCTTATCTCATACTAGTATAAACTAAAAAATTAAAAATAATATATAAAAAATAAATTAAAAAGAAAACACTACCATTCCCTTCCCGGCCGCAGGTAACGCTCCTCAACCGACGACCCCCCCCCCCCCCAAAAGCCAGATCTGGTAGGCGTTTGGGGAGGGGGGAGGCGTCATTGCTGGCGTTGGGGGGGCCGGTGGTGAACGGTCACAAGACCCTTTTTTTTTTAATTTTTGAATTTCTATTTTTTTTTTAGTATATTATATTATAGATTAAGGTACTTATAATTATTGTGCATAAGTAACATCTCAATAGTTTGATTATATTATAACGGTTTAAAAATGAAATCTACCGATAAGGTATATAAATGAGACTTTACCACAGACTTCCCCCCTTAAAAAATACAATGAAGATAAATAAAAATAAAATTTTCAAAATGTGAAGAACACAGTTTTTTTTTTTTTTTTTTTTAAGGATTTAGCAAGAATTAAAAAAATTATTTATATAATGAGAAAGTGAGAAAATATGCTGAATATTTTTTCTACGACCTTAAAATACCGGTGTAAAATTAAAAAACAATAACTCATGAAACATTCAAGGAGAAAAGGAATAGAAAAAGATGAAACAGAGGAATCTTTTTTTTTTTTTTTTTTTTTCAATGAAACAAGGAATCTTTAGGGCATAATAATAATATGATAAAATAAGAAAGCAAGCACAGGAGGAAACCTTGTACTCAGCTTCCGTTTCCTAACAAATTTCTGCACCTGCAGCGACGGCCGTTTGAATACAAACTAAAATAAAAGGTTAATGGGAGCAACCGTCCCCACGACTTTTTGAAAGATTTGGGGGTGTTTGGGTGAATGAGTTTGAGTTGAAATTTATAAGTTTAAATAGTAAATTTTTTGACTTTTCAGAAAAGACAAAAAACTTTTTGAGAAAAAGACAAAAACTTTTGGGGAAAAAGACAAAAAAAAAGTTTAAACAGAACCGGTTACCAAACAGGGCTTTGTTTCAATATTTTCAAATTTATGATTTTTTTTTTTTTCATTTTGTCATGTTAAAAGTAATATTTTTATAGAAAAGAGATAGTTCACCCACTACTAGTTTGTATTTCTCTGTGTTTCGCTCGAGTTGTATTAGGCGGTATCTATATGTTGGTTTTATTAATTTTGTGACTAGACGGAGTTTGTTGTAATATTTATACTGAATGATTATCTCTCAATTGATTAAGATATTCTATTATTATAGATGTTATTTAAAATAAAAAAAAACTTTAAACATATTCGATTATAGGATTATCAAGAAATTCAAAGAATTTTTTCGTCATCAAGTCTCGACTTATGTCTCCTCACTGAGTTTTATCATATTTTACTAATAAAATCAATTTTAGTTAAAAATTATGTCTCTTGTCATATAATTATTTTATTTTTACTATTGATTTTTGTGTCCCATTTTAATTTAAAGAATATTCCCCTTTCAAAAAGAATGTAGAACCTTATCATAATATGACATTTTTCTGTTAATACACATGATAATTTTGAAATAAAACTGTAACAAATATTTTTTTTTTTCATTTTTTGTGTTATTTATTTTATTTTTTAATTTTTATAAAATCATAATTGTCATCACTGATTAATGCAACAAAATGCATTGCACCTGATACTTCTCTCTTAATGGGACCCACTACAGGTCCGTCTAAGTGCCACATGTTTTCAATTAAAGTAGGAATCCTCTCCAGTCTTGTTAAAAATGTTAATTATAAATGTCAACACGTGCCAAACGTGTGACGCACGAAAATTCACAGCCAAAGCCGCCCCAGAGAAGAGAAATCATTGAGTTGGTGACGCCGTCAAAAGGATTTCTCAAAACCCGAGAAACTCTCACCACATACATGAGTCCAAGTGTCCTTCTTATGCCACCTTCAGTAACGCTAGCAACGCCACTCTCCCACTGCGGCGCACGTTAGCAACCGGGGTGAGGGTCTCCAAACGAGAAACTGATCCGAAAGTAGAACAATAATGCACACGTCGAAGAGTGCGCGGGCTGTAGCCGGTCACACCCTCTTTTTTGACCGTTTGACCGCTCCTTTTTCTCTAGTCTTGTAACCGGTAATAGCCCGTCGCCTCCATTTAGGAAAAGTCCTAGTCCCGTCCTAACTCTACCCACTTCTCACCGGTATAAAAACTCAGAGGAGACTAGGCTTATTCTTCATCCGCAATTTTCCTTAGTTTGCCGCTCGCTGGTCTCGTTATTAACGGTTATACCACACCGGCGGATCTTATATGCTTGCTCTCAGCGACCGGGAACCTGGGAGCCATAGCTCTGCCTCTGCTCTCGGTTTCCCTAGCCTCAGATTCTTCCGGTACCGACGCTTGAGGTGACCGGTGAACAACCGAAGAAATAAACTTTTTTAACCATTGAATAAGGAGATATTTACGAAAATGCCGAGCCCAAAGAGTGGTGGTAGGACAAGTCACCGGAGAGGACAGGAGGAGAAGAACCGGAGAGGAAGACTGGCGGAGAAATCGTCGTCGTTTCACTGCCGGACTTCGTCGGAGGCGATATCTGAACTCCGGCGGCCCAAAACGGTGCCGGATTTGCTTCCGAGCAGGAGCGTGTGCGTGACGATGACGTCGTCGGAGCAAGTACGGCCGGCGAAGCCGACGAAGGTGCTTCTGAACGTGACGATTCAGGGGAGCGTCGGGGCCGTACAGGTGTTGATGTCGACGGAGTCTACCGTCGGCAACGTGGTGGCGGCGGCGCTCTGTCAGCACGTTAAGGAAGGTCGCCGTCCGATGTTGCCGACCGCCGAGCCCTCGCGATTCAACCTCCATTACTCCCAGTTCAGCTTGGAATGTAAGTACTCTCTCTTTGTGCCGTTGGATTGTATTTGAGAAACAAATCGGAGTCGTTCGTTTTCTTGACTTTTTTCGTCGACTTTGTGTTTAATAACAGACTTTCTAACTTCCAATTAGCTGGTGGTCTTATCTTTGTGTCTAGTTTGTTCAATATTTTTGGTAATATTTAATTTAGCTTGTAAAATACTTCTATTTTTGGTTCTTGCATGCTAATCCTTGACCCTTGTCTTCATCAAGTTAGATTCCACGTATCAGTTATCATCTTTTTATATTTTATTTACACATACATATAATTAATAATAGTGAGATTTTAACACTTACAAACAAAAAGAAATAAATCACATATCATTTCGGTGATATTCAAAAACTATATTAGAACTTGTGTCCTAATATTTTTTCTTTCTTGTTAAGTTTTTAATAGGAACTATTAAATTAGGAATTTTAGACATAAATAATATAGTTTATTAAACCAAAATGTTTACTTTTATAATTGAGAACTAAAATAAAGTTTTATTATTTATTATTTTTTTTTTTTTTGGGTAGAAGATGAACTAAAATAAAGTTGTTCTTTTATAAAAGGTAACAACATAAAACCATGACTATCCAATATAATACTGGCTAATTGCTTGCAAAATGAGATTCTTATTTAGAAAATAGCTAGATTAAAAAAGATTTATATAGCGAAATTAATCCTTATATATATATATATATATATACACAATACATCTATCAAAAACGTGTTGGGCAGGAATTGATTGATTGTTTGTGGTGTGGTGGGCCAGGCTTGGATAGGGAGGAGCAGGTGATGGAATTGGGATCCAGAAACTTTTTTTTGTGTCCAACAACAATGAACGGTGCAACTGACAGTGGCGGTGTCGGAATGACGTCGTCTTCTTCATGTGGTTCTCAGGCCGATGGTGCAGTAACAAAATCTGGCTTCAATTTGCTCAAATTCATGGATTTCATGCTGTAAAAATTTATTTCCTTTTTTACCCTTATTGTTGACTTTCGCTTGCTGAAAGAAGTCGATAATTATTTCTCTGTACCCGATTTTAAATCATGTGTACAAAGTGTAGTATAAGTTTGCGAAACTAAGCTGTTTTGTTATATTCGGTTTTATTGCTAGCCGGAACCTTCTCTAAAGGTTTCAATCATTAGATTTATACCATTTTTCTTTATTTATAAAAAAAAATTAGTTTTGGAAAGTGTTCATTCCAAGCTCCGATTTGTTTTATGGGTTGAATCTAATTTGTGTCACTTTAAATCGGATTTCTCAATTAAAATTGTGTTTGGTAATATAAATTTGGAGTTGAATCCTAATTCAGAGTTAAAAAAATCAATTTTATTTTACACAATAATTCTTTCTCTTCTATTTATATAAAAACTCAATTTAAAAATATTGTAACCCCTTCATTTTATTTCTGATCATGACGAGATATATATATTTTAATATGTTCAGAATGAAGATAGGAATAAATCTCCTTACATATCAATTAAAATATGTCATGATGTTAAGGTTTTATTCGATATGTTAGAATACTAATAATTTTCAAAAACATATGTGACATATGTAAGACATGTGAAGGACTTATTTCGGACCCACAGGGAGACATCAAGGTCAATCACATGAAGTTATACAGTCTGTAAATTTGTCCAATTGTTGGTATTTGCTTTTTTAACAGTGTGGAGTGATGGATATATTAGACATAGGAAGGTTCGATGTGGCAAGTAACAATCATGACTATTGTGAGAACTTATCGCACTTGCTTGTATAGCAAAATTTAAAAAAAATTAATTAATTAATTCTAGTTTGGGGGTCTCTAAAAGATAACTTTATCCACACTTGAAAACATTTTCGGTGTTTCGGTGGTCTCTATGAAAAGTTGTGCAATTCGTATCTTCTCCTCTAACAAGCAAAGGGAAATAAGAGAGATCGCTTTATTGTTTTTGGAGCTTTCCGTTGTAGAGATGCCCATCATGTTTTAAAGCGTTTGATCTTTTTAAAATGATATCAAACTAAAAAATACGGATTTGATATAAATCTAACATTAAAATAAAATCTATCAGTAATATTTTTTATGATAAGAATTTCATCTCGTCGCCAAAAATTTGATAGTAGAATACTCTAATTTGATCGGAAAAGCATTCGACGATCAAACCATTTTGGCCATTGTTTGGTCACCAAAGGTCGGTCACGGAATGTTTTCGCGATCAAATGCAAAATATCTTGCGACCAAATGTTGAGTTTCGGCCACCAAATTTTGGCAACAGAAAGATGCGGCAGACTAAACAAGATGCAACAAAATGTTTGGTCACGGCTTCTTTTGATAGCATAAAGTCTTGTTTTTAGTGACCCAAATTTGATACCGGAAAGGCTTGATTTGGTAGCTGAATGCTTTGACAACCAAATATATAGTCGGTAGCAATAAGTTTTAGGCATCAAATATTTTGGTTCAAAAATATTTGCAATGTAACACTTTCTTTTTTAAACGGAACTGGGGAAGCATCTCCAACAATTTCAAATATATTTATGTATAAGCAATATTACACATGATATTAATCCTCAAACTATGTTACATTAAAAAGGCTCCAAATCTCTTAACCCATTTTAAATCCATATGATACATGCCAATCCATAATAAGCATTAAATAGGATGATTTTGAGGAATACATAAAGAGTGCATAGTTTTGAAATATTGTTTAATTTATAATGACTTCAGATTTTTACTCCCTTACGTAATAAGTCAAAGGTCAATATTTTGCATATTTTCAAAAATCCCCTGCCCAAAAAGATATTCTAAGGGGACGTTTGGTATGTGATAATCAATATGAATCAAATTACTAAAAAAGTGAAAGTAGATAATTTGATATCTGGGAAATTAATATTATCACGTTTGGTTGCATATAAGAATTTTCTCATAAATTCCTAGGAATATCATTATGTTGTGTTTGTTGCCTACAGTAATATATTTCTAATATAAAAAATTAAAAGATTTAAGCCTCCTTTTGGTGTTACGATTGGAGTTAAATTTTTAAGTTGAGTTAGTTGACTTTTTAAAAATAATTATAATTTTTATTAACTATTAAAAAAGATAAAATGTATAAAAATTTTAAGTTGAAACCTGACTTCCAAACATAAGTTTTTTTTTTTTTTTTCCAATATTACAATAATATTGAAACCAACGCCATCTAAACTTTTTTCTCAATTTTCAGGAAAAAAAAAAAAAAAGAAATAAATCAAATTTTAAAGTTGAACAAAAAAAAAAAAAAAAAGGCAGCGACTGTGTACGTTCCTTTATGAGGGCACAACCGTAGTAGCTAATCTATCGGTCAGTATTGGTGGTTAATTAAGTGGATGCTTGTGGAAAAAGATATACTAGATCCTAGTATACATTTAAGCACATCAATCATTCTTTTTCTAAAACATTTGGCTAAATTAAACACACACAAAAAAAAAAAAAAAATTGAGCTTCTGGGTTTCCTGAACAGTTGAGCAGAGGTGGAGCCAGAGCCAGAGCCAGAGTCGGAGCCGAGCCGAAGCCGAAGTCGGAGAACACGGTGAATTGCGATGCCGGAGGTAGAGCCTGAGAAGACTATCAAATTGCAACGCCGGAGTCGGAGAAGCAGGGCGTGGCTTTCAGGAGAGGATGTGGCTTCTTCGATTTGTGGGCTTTGGAGGAGAGTTTGGGAGGGAGAAGGAGAGGGAGAGGGAAAGGATAGAGTGAAATGGGGACCGGAAAAGGCCCGCCATTTGCGCTTCTTGCCATTGCTAGTCTCTCGCCGTCGCTACTGGCCATGGTGAGAGAGAGGCCGGCAAAAGCGACAGCAACATCGAGTGACAGCAAATTATTTGAATAATTTTGAAAAAAATTTTTCTTCCCTCCACCTATCTAAAAACCGTGCACCTTATTGAGATTAGGAGAGAAAAATTTGTTTTTCCAAAATTAAATAATCCAAACACAATCTTATTTCCAAAATTCAAATTAACCAATCACATGTTGACAAATCATTTGTCTACAAATTTTACATGTCCAATCCTTTCTGGATTGCATGTTAGAGAGTAACATGTCTTAATAGACATTACTAAATTCTATTTAAATTTACCGATCTCATAAGGAACAAATCCCGAGACGCTTTATGGAACTATGCGAGCTAATAGAGGGACCCGATGGAAATATGTAAAGAGGCTCCTATAATTGTGAAAAATTAATCCCAGATTAATTATTCATCAATTATCAACTTCAAAACTATTCCACTAAAAGTTTGAAGCTGAACTCCTGTTTACATACCGTATTACGAAAGCTCTCTCACGTAGTGCTTCTTCCATGATTTATTCATCGCTTGCTTAATCCCCATATGTCATCCATGATTGAATTAAGGACTTTTTCCGTTTTACCTTTTCAATCATTTTAACTTAAAGTTCCATTATTCTCTATTGAAAGAATCACCAATTATAAAACCATACAATTGGTAAACCACCAGAGAACACAAAGTAAACCGATGGCCAAGATCTTGTTATACTATCTTTCAATCCCGAATAATGCCTTTAAGTAGATAACATTTACTATCGTTAAGATAGCTATGGATTCCGTATCTATGAATCTTGATTTCTCCATCCATAAGTCATGCACCCAAAACACAAGTATATTGACCATGAATTAACAGTGTCTCACCTGTAGTGCATTAAAGTACAAAAGTCATGGATGCGAATTCAAGTAATCATTTCAGGATTAAGATTAATGCAGGATGATAATCAAAGTGTCATTGATTCTTATAAACGGAATTATTAAACCGAATCAATTAACACTTTAGGTCCAGTCCAATGTCATACCTCAATACTGGTATACATTAAAGTTTCTACTCGGAACCTATCCGATGGTCAAGACAAACCATCCCTCCAAGGAAGTAGACAACTTGTACAATCTTATCATGAATAAGATCCCCAAATCTTATTCCATCGATTGCGGACTATTTATTTAGACTGTTATCAAATTACCACGTCTTCTATGTATACCCCGTATACATATGGTAATCTGATATATTACCAACAGTCAAGGAGTATTTTATGTTTGCTCAAAATAACCATACAATCAACAAATGAAAGTAAATAGGACACATCTTATTAAACATGAATAACCTCCTCTTATTAATATCAAAATGTCATATTTACAGAAAATCCCTAATATTGATTTTCTATCCTTAGGGCACATTTAGATCCCAACAGACACACGTTCCCTTGTTTGGTTGGAGGGAAGAAAGGAAGAAGATGAGAGATTGAGGGATGCCCTCTCTATATGGGCCCACTATTTTGCATCCTTCAATTGAGGGAAGGATGCGGGAATGATGCAAGCTTTCATTTGCCTTTTTAATTGAAAAGACTTTTTATCTTCAAAAAAAATTTAAAAGATTTTATAAATGAACAATAGTAATTATACAAATAATTATCCTATTCTTTTAACTCTCCTTTCCTCCTACCAAACAACATAAGGGATTCCTATAACCCTCTCCATCCTTCACACTCCATCCTTCACACTTTCCATCCATCCTTCCTACCAAACATAGCCTAAATGTTGGCAATTTTAGTAATAATAATAATTATTAAAAAAAAAACATTGCTCTTTCTCTCTCTTTTTTAATTTTTTTTATTTTATCAAAAACCATATCGACGACCAAAGGGGTGCGATCGACGACCTGCTAGTGTTCGGCGGCGGAGAGGGGGGGCCGAGTTTTGGGGCTGCGTTTGGCGAATGGCGGGGGCCATCAGCAACGAAGAAGAATGTGGGACTAGGTTTTGGGGCTGAGTTTTAAGTTTGTTTTGGTGGGGGGAGGATATCGACTACAAAGAAGAAGGTGAGGCTGGATTTTGGGGCTGCATTCGACGAACGGTAGGGGACTAGATTGTACGAAGCTAGTGCAGGAGACAGAGAAGTCACTCGGGGTGGACGGGGCAAACGGCGGGGATAGAGGAGGTTAACGACGAAAATGTAGGGGTAAAGTGCTGGGTTGTCTTTACGGGCGGGGGGGGGGGGGGGGGGGGGGTTGCAAATGGCGAGGCGGTGGGGGGGTGAAGGAACTGGATTTTCTATTGGGGGTGGGGGCGCGAACGGTGGGGCTGAGAAAGCAAACGGGGGGAGGCCAACGGCTGCGGGGTGGGGGTTGAGGGGGTAAGGTTTTCTATCAGTGGGATAGGGGTGCAAATGTCGTGGCAGACAAAACGAGGCGAGGAGGCCAACAGCTGGGCGGTGGGGGTGAGGGGGCAGGTTTTATGGGATTTGTTGAGGGAGAGGGAAAGAGGAGGCTTTTTTTTGTTTTTCTTTATTTAATGTTATTGGTGTGAATAAGGGTATTTTTGTCTTTTCATAATTAATTGAGCTCATGTGATGGTCACATGACTCATTCCATTAGAAACTTAACGGAATTGGATGAATAGGACAAAGATTACCAACATTTGGAGAGTTTAAGGTCATCTTGGTCAAAATTAAAAAAATAAGGATCAAATAGTCACATTCTAAAAAGTTCAATGACCATTTTGGACAATTACTCAAAAAAAAAAAAAAAAAAAAAACTTTCTAACCTAGA